>BLSH010395938.1:2015969-2026096 GCA_018402905.1 Glandirana rugosa
TGTCTTTATTTTCTATATAACGTCGCGGGTTTATAGTATACAATTATAGTTTCCTTTTTTACAAGTATTCTTTACTTCAAGTTTATTTCCTTTTTAAGTGAGATATTCTCTACTTAGGGTTATAAGTACTTAGGTTTACACAGTTTTCGGAGAATAGACGTTTCCTTGTGAGTTCGGGTGTCCCATAAGACTATCTAGGCTATTTACTATTACCTACACTCGAATGGTCTTAGGGTATCCGTTACGCGTCCATAGTTGTGACCTGCACACCCTTCATTGGACCCCGATGACAACAGATCATTCGCCTCACAGATTCATCTTGATACCTGCGCATTGCCTATGGGATTCTGGTAAGCTCACATCCATTATCATTTATCGGATCTATCAGAATACCCTGTGGGCTTGAGTGTTCCTTTGCAGATAAGAGGCTTTTGACACATTTGGATTCATGAATATTGGGATTCATCTCTTATAGAGTGAATTTTTCCTTTATTTGAACTTCATTTCTTATGAACATTTTTTCCTTTGATATTAACATATGATATTTGGGCGCTGCAATATATCTTTTATTTCTGTTGGAACAATTGGATCAGTTGTTGTTTGCGAGCAGCCTGTGCTAGACTTTTTACATTAATTTTACCATATATTAATTTTACCATTTTTTAAGATATCAAATTTACATAAGTTCTAGTGTGCGCGGACTTTTACCTATAAGCATTTAAAACTTACCAGAAGCCAGGTGTTGGGCTACAAGGGCTCATGCTACACAGCACTGCAATGCACTGATTTTAATGCATTAAGGTGTGTTGTGTTAGCCAGCCCATTCAAACGTAATGTTTATATCTAATATTTAAGAACATATCTCTCACCAGCACAAATAGCTTCTTATATCCGACCTTCAGAAAACCAATCACCACTCCACGACCAGCTCTGCAACACAAGATAAGAAAAAATACATTTTCTGAATCTGACCACTAGGGAATGACTTGGCACTCCCAACACCCAGAGGTCTATAAACAATTTGATGGTTGGCACCATCTATGGCTCAAAAATTCTTGTATTCAAATTTACAGACAAATCCAGAAGACAATCACTTCACACAAAAATGATAAAATTCATATAAAAAATTGTGATAGTTGATAAAAAGAGGATTACTTGCTTATTGGCCCTGAATGTAAAAAGGGATTCCATTTTCATAGAGAAAATCTATAATTGTTTATCTTTTGTACTGAATTACTCCTAAAAAAATAGCCGTACATTCACTGTAATGTAGGCACTCCTGTGCCTTCAGCCTCATAGCTATCTATCTGCAGTGTGAGATCATCTAAGACACTGCTGCTCTTACATAGATGATGTCCCTACTGTGTTGTTTGCAGCTGCAGTGCAAGAATCTCGCTGCTTCTGCTTAATTCAGTTTGTAAATCTGGGGTTTCTAAACCTCTTCTACTAGTCTTTGAATACTACCACACCAATCATAAGATCAGCAATGACCAGGAGTGCAGCTTTGACATGAGGAGGCAAAGCCCTGTCTCTATCAAAATAACTGCCTCCAAGCACAGATACCGTGCAGAACAAGCATAGCAAGGCCCCTTCCACATGGGATGTCCATTTGCAGACTCTGCTCAGCAGGGATCAATCCACTGATACCTGCTGAGCAAGCAGATGATAAATCCGTCTCTGCTCACTGTGCGGACACAGATTTGTCAGAGCCCCTCTGTCCTCTATGGAGGTCCGATGAAAAATGGATCTGCCTGTCCGTTTTCATCCACTCCGATCCGATCCTACAGAAGGATGGAAAATAGGGTTTCCATCAGTCTGGATTTCACGGACAGTATCGGATCGGAGAGCGGTGGATGTCAGAGGACATGTCACCGCTGACATCCGCCGCTCCATAGGGCTGCACGGAGTGTCCGTTCGGGTCCGCCTGAAAAACTGACAGGAAGACCTGAATGGAATGCCCGTGTGAAAGGGGCTCAAGTCAGTACACTGAGACGCTTTTCAGGCGCTTTCATGCTTAAAAAAAAGCACCTGAAAAGCTCACGAAAACCTATTTCCATTAAAACCAATAAATGCTTTCAGACTGAGGCAGTGTGCTGGCAGGGCGGTGAAAAAACGCCCCTCTCCATTGAAATGAATGGTAAGCTCTTCAAAAGCGCCTGAAAACTTCTTCAAATGTGCCTGAAAAGCCCTTCAAAAAGCACTCAGTTTTTTTACTGGCAGTTTAGAAGCACCTCAATGTGAAAGGGGCCGAAGGACTAGGTGAAGGGAGCCCAATGGCAATACGGATGACTAGTTCTTTGCCTTCTGCTCTCTTTTTTGATGACAGTTTCTATAGTTCCAGTTCACTTTAATCGGTTTCCTGAAAACAACTTTTATATTGATTTAGATAATCACATTTCTTCGAACCACAGGTAATCTTTGGGCATGTGTGTCAAGACTCAAGCAAAAATATACAGTAATATAAAACTTTTGAGCAAAAAAATTGTACAGAAATTCTCAGAAAATTCAAATGTCCTTCAAAAGCAACTCAAGATTTAATTAGCTTTTTATGTTTGATTTTGAAGAAAAATTTTCAAGAAAACATTTCCATGTTGCCCTTTTGAATTTTGTCAACACTGTGGTCGAAAATAAATGTCGATTTGATTCCACTAATGATTAGAAAAATTGGCAAGCCATCGGATAAGGGCTTTTACTAATTACAGTGCCTTGCGAAAGTATTCGGCCCCCTTGAACTTTGCGACCTTTCAGGCTTCAAACATAAAGATATAAAACTGTAATTTTTTGTGAAGAGTCAACAAGTGGGACACAATCATGAAGTGGAACGAAATTTATTGGATATTTCAAACTTTTTTAACAAATAAAAACCTGAAAAATTGGACGTGCAAAATTATTCAGCCCCTTTACTTTCAGTGCAGCAAACTTTCTCCAGAAGTTCAGTGAGGATCTCTGAATGATCCAATGTTGACCTCAATGACTAATGATGATAAATAGAATCCACCTGTGTGTAATCAAGTCTCCGTATAAATGCACCTGCACTGTGATAGTCTCAGAGGTCTGTTTAAAGCGCAGAGAGCATCATGAAGAACAAGGAACACACCAGGCAGGTCCGAGATACTGTTGTGGAGAAATTTAAAGCCGGATTTGGATACAAAAAGATTTCCCAAGCTTTAAACATCCCAAGGAGCACTGTGCAAGCGATAATATTGAAATGGAAGGAGTATCAGACCACTGCAAATCTACCAAGACCTGGCCATCCCTCTAAACTTTCAGCTCATACAAGGAGAAGACTGATCAGAGATGCAGCCAAGAGGCCCATGATCACTCTGGATGAACTGCAGAGATCTACAGCTGAGGTGGGAGACTCTGTCCATAGGACAACAATCAGTCGTATACTGCACAAATCTGGCCTTTATGGAAGAGTGGCAAGAAGAAAGCCATTTCTTAAAGATATCCATAAAAAGTGTCGTTTAAAGTTTGCCACAAGCCACCTGGGAGACACACCAAACATGTGGAAGAAGGTGCTCTGGTCAGATGAAACCAAAATCGAACTTTTTGGCAACAATGCAAAACCTTATGTTTGGCGTAAAAGCAACACAGCTCATCACCCTGAACACGCCATCCCCACTGCCTAACATGGTGGTGGCAGCATCATGGTTTGGGCCTGCTTTTCTTCAGCAGGGACAGGGAAGATGGTTAAAATTGATGGGAAGATGGATGGAGCCAAATACAGGACCATTCTGGAAGGAAACCTGATGGAGTCTGCAAAAGACCTGAGACTGGGACGGAGATTTGTCTTCCAACAAGACAATGATCCAAAACATAAAGCAAAATCTACAATGGAATGGTTCACAAATAAACATACCCAGGTGTTAGAATGGCCAAGTCAAAGTCCAGACCTGAATCCAATCGAGGATCTGTGGAAAGAACTGAAAACTGCTGTTCACAAACGCTTTCCATCCAACCTCAGCTCGAGCTGTTTTGCAAGGAGGAATGGGCAAAATTTCAGTCTCTCGATGTGCAAAACTGATAGAGACTTCCCCAAGCGACTTACAGCTGTAATCGCAGCAAAAGGTGGCGCTACAAAGTATTAACTTAAGGGGGCTGAATAATTTTGCACACCCAATTTTTCAGTTTTTTATTTGTTAAAAAAGTTTGAAATATCCAATAAATTTCGTTCCACTTCATGATTGTGTCCCACTTGTTGTTGATTCTTCACAAAAAATTACAGTTTTATATCTTTATGTTTGAAGCCTGAAATGTGGCAAAAGGTCGCAAAGTTCAAGGGGGGCGAATACTTTCGCAAGGCACTGTATATCTCTGATTTCAGTATGACTCACCTTTAATCCTAGAGTCATTTTTGAACTGTCCTTATGCTATGTGAGATAATGATTTTATACTTTACATAGTTTTGATATTGTGGGTGCGCTCTATTTTGTAAACCTTGTCTATATAAATAAAGAATTTGAAAAAAGAAAAATTGGCTCTTACTGAGCTTCTTCTGAATTAAAAACACTGGATTTCTGGCAGAATGGCAGTCAGTCCTCATGCACACTGCAGCTCAACAAAGCTGTTACAGTGGTTTGAGTTTTTTCCTCTCTGCCTGTAAACTGCCCTCCATGTTCGCTTATGTGTCCATGCACACTATAGGCGTATTCAGTGGCAGGAGAGTTTATAGGCAGAAAAAAAAAAAAACACATCACTTTTGCTTTATGGAGAGGCGCTTTTAAGCAAAAAAAATTTAAGCAAAAAAAAAAATAAAAAAAAGCTCCTTAACGCTAGGCGCTTTCTTGTGTGAATGCATTCTAATGGCCAGATCTCTGGCCAACAAAATGTATTAACGCCAGACTCTGGAATGTGCGCCAACATGCTTTAGTACACATTAACGCCCATACAAACGCAGCTTTTTACCATGTTTTTGCTGCTACTAAGCTTCTGTTGGAAAAAAAAAAAGCATCAAGAGCATACAGTGTGCATGAGGCCTTAATTCTCAGTAACTGCAGTGTATAGGGCCAGCCACAGATGGTTTGAATCTCTGCTGCTTCAGCAGGAACCGGACAGTATTCTAACCATGTACTCAAGTTGATCGATCAACTTCGGTACACACAGCCTGACGGATTTTACATACAATTATCGCTAGTGGCTGTATAGCCGCTATCAATAATCAATGTCTTCTCCCAGCAGGGGCGACATACCCTGCCGGGAGAATACAATTGCTCGGCGGGAGGGATTGCCCTGTCAACACGGTCTGTGCTGATGGAGGAATCAAGCAACACGTAGCTGCAGGAAAGAAATTAGCTCCGTGTATGGCCTGTCTAAAGGCCTCATGCACACTGAGGCTGATAAATGGACATTCAGGGGCATTTGAGCTTTTTTTCCAGCTGCCCCTGAACTCATTTATTGTTATCTTAGGTGTACATTTACACAGACTTGTTTAGAGTCGTTTTCAGGCAGTCAAGTTTATAGGCTTTTTTCTGAATGCAAAAAAAAAATGGGTTCAGACATCGAATGCGGTAAAATGCCGCTAAACACGCCTAAACGCGGCAACTTGTGTTTAGGAGCGTTTCGTTTACAGGCCTTTCCATTCTTAAAAAAAATATTTTTTTAAAAAACGCTCCTAGACGCGAACGCAGCAAAACGACGCTAAACGCGGCATGCAAAAGGGACGTTTTAGACGCCGGCTTCTAGCGGTCAAAAAAAAAATTGTTCAGGGAGGGTGAAAAAGCGCCCCGTGTGCATGAAGCCTTAAGCCCCGTACACACGGTCCAAAAATCGGACGATAGGTCGTCTGTTTTTTTTTCGCATGCTAATCTCAGATCGAATCAGCAGTCACAAAGTTAGTCATGAAAATTTTTGTACAACAGAATAAAAAAAAAAAAAAAATAATAATCGGAAGTGATGTCGTGTTGTAGTGTATTTGTATTGTATTTTCGGATGATAACTGTACCGATTAAAATGAAAATCATACGACCTGGAATCATATGAGAAATTTTTTCGCGTTTGCCTGTTCAAATAACATCAGATGAACTGTCATGATCGGCTCTCGAAAGCTCTGTACTAACAAACCGATTATCATGCGATCGATTCGAAAGCGGGATTTGTGTGGAGGGGCCATTAGGGGTAAAACGTGAAATGTGCATTAATTGCAGATACACTAAATGTGTTTTTGATATTGTAATCCCACACTGAAAGAGGCTGCAAAGGCCATTTGTCTTTTTTCAATTTAATTATGTAGCTATGCATACCTAATAACAATCATTAAACAGCAATGGTCGGCCATAATGACTTCCCAAATATCAAACATATGCACACAAAAATTGAAGTTTTAAAAAGAATCAGTCCATCTACACCTACTAAACGAAATCACGATCCTATATGTAAACCATGTGGTTCAAGTAGTCCCTTTATTGTACCAATTCTTACGTTTTAGCTGTGCAGTCCTTCAGAATATACAGCTGATGCTGATTTGTCTGCATACGAGAGGCGCTGGTTATTGGGGCAGGTAGCCGCTGGGCCTGAAATAAGGAGTGTGTAAATATAGTGAATCTTCTATTATTACAAAACAAAGATATATTATTATAATACAGAATTGATGTAGCATCAAAAACTTTGTGCAGCACTTTATGATATAAAATGAAACAGTACCATTACAATACAATTCAGACAAGTGGGTCAAGGGGGCGCTGCTTGTGAGAACTTACCTTAAGAGGAAGGGGCAAGTGGGAGTAGGGGATCTTCATACAGATTGGGGTAGAGAATTCCAGAGGATAGGAGAGGCTGCAGGGAAGTCATGGAAGTGAGCATGGGAGGAGGTAACAAGGGAGCTAGAGAGCAATGAGTGAAGAGGATGGTTTGGATAACATTTTGTGATGGTTAGGGTGATGTAGTTGTGCATAGCTTGGTATGATGTTAGTATTTGTATTTTACTTGTTGGGTGAGCAGACGCCAGTGGAAGGACTGGCAAAGAGGGGTGGTGGGGATGGAGTCTAGGCGATCCGAGCAAACGTTCTCCTCTCCCCCTCCCTACACCCAGTCTTCTGGGACACAAAGCACAGCGCGGCTTGCACATATGCAATGGAAGCCAAAAGCAGCATAGCCAGCTGCCCACAGTTAGGATGCCAGCACCGGGAACCCGAAAGGCTAGTAAAGAACTAGGAGAACAATGCTGGATTCCTGGACAGTTAAGTGTCCTTTTATTAAGACTGCATTCACACTGGCGAAGTGGGGGTCAGCAGCGGTAAAGCGCCACTATTCAGGCTGCAGTGGGGCGCTTTTAACCCCCCAGAAGAGGTTAAAAAGGAGTGCCAGCGCACGGTGCTCCCGAGGCGGTGTTTAGCCGCTTTGGAAGAGATGCCCATTAATTTCAGTGGGCAGGGGTGGTGGAGGAGCGGTGTATACATCGCTTCCACACCGCCCCAAAAATGCTGCTTGCAGGACTTTTTTTTGCCTGTCCTGCAAGCGCACTGCCCCAGTGTCAAAGCACTCAAGCTTTCACACTGGGGTGGATTAGGATGCAGTTTTCAGGGGCTTTACAGGTGTTGGGGAAATTGCACATTTCATATTCCTCATTAAGGCTGGCCTCACAAATATCTATTATAGCCTCTAATATCCTGGTTACCTTGCATGACTCAACTTATTGGCATTTGAACTGCCTTATTTCGTCAAGCTAGCCCCCTCTCCTCACGAATGTAAAGGTCATATTGTTGCTTACCAGGGTGTTGGCTGGGGATGGTCCTTTTCCTTACACACAAGTTTAATACCACAGCCCAAACTGGTATACGTTAGTCTCACCCAGAACGGCCATGAGGCCAGTGTCTGGTCCTGGTCACTTGTGCCATGAAAGGGACCCATGGCAGGAAACAAGCACCTTTAGTTAAGTATTCTTGATATTTTCTTTATCTTTATCTGTATCTGTCATTACTTGTAATAAATGTTATATTTTTAAGTATTTGTGTGATCTCTCTTTGCACATAATCGAACACAACCCCAAAAATGTGACAAGAGAACAGGCACTATTTTTAGGGCAAAAACGCCTGTAAAGCGCCTCAGTGTGAAAGGGGTCTAAGAGTCAGCAGATTTGTAGCTGCTGACTTTTAGTTTTTTTTTTTCTTTTCCCCAGGGTGAATCTCTTCTTGAAGGGATGAGCTGAGGAATAGAGAGACAGATATTGGTGTCATGAGCATCATAGGCATGAACACATAGGGTGGCAGGTGTGCCTGGGCACACCCTAATCATGCTGTACTGTGCAGATTCTCTCTGCTGCCTGGCTGCAGAGAAAGGGACGGGGGAATCTCTGTCCTCAGTCCTTTTCTCTGTTTCAAAAGTGAGACATCAGGGGTTTGTTTAGACCCCTGATATTTCATCAAAGCCCCCCAGCAGGGCTCCTACAATAGACTGTAAAAAAAAAATAAAATATATTGTAAAAAATAATAAAAAAACAAAATTGTAAAAAACAAATAAAAATAAGCCACTGACACCGATCTCTGCCCTTCTGACATATATACACACACTCGTGTTTGTTTGCGCTTTGTGGTTCACACCCTAATGCAATAGGATGCGCACACCTATAATTAGCATAAAGGTGATATTGGAAGCCATGAAAGGCTATCTACTGACCAAAGGAGGAGATGTAAATATAGAATAAAAGGGGTCTGTGGACAGAACATTAGGGAACCACTACAAAAGGAGGTAGAGGAGAGGAGGATATACAGTTATAGGTGATACTGATGGAGCTCCTAGATAGATAGGAGAACCAGGACAGTGCAGATATTACTTATAAAATACCCTTGACACAAATAATTGGATAAAGACATTTAAATTTTTTTCCATGGTCTTATATTTTCTCACCTATGTCACCAAGACTAATCTCACTGTGCTACCTAGTTAACTGATAGCGCCATTTTGTGGTCATAATGTGTACTGCAGGAAACCTCAAATTACAGTGGTTCAACACACAAAGTAAATGAGTAAAAAGGGCAAATCACCAGTGTCAGTTAACCAATTATCATTGAAAAAACAAGCTTTTTTGAACAATTTATATTGCTGTCGGTGGAAGTACATGTGCTTGACTTTCCCTAATGACTGTTAAAACAGACTGGTTCATATACAGTGTAAATGTATTCTATTGGGAAAAAAATGCTTCAGGCCATTTATACATTTGGAAGCATATGCATATATTGGATGTTGGGACAAATAAAAAAAAAAGCTCCTTTGTGACACAGCTTAAAGTGATTGTCAAGCCATAATTTAAAAGAAATACTTAACTGATCTGTGCAATGGTTTTGCACAGAGCAGCCCCAATCTTCCTCCTCTTAGGTCCCCTGCCGGTGCTCCTGGCTCCTCCCCCTGCCGAGTGCCCACCATGGCAAGCTGCTTGCTATGGGGGCACTCATTCAGGTTCACTCCTAAGCTGTGCCCTGTGTGTCCGCCCACAGCTCCCTCCTCACTGGCTGTGATGGACTCTGAGCCTATGGGGAGGGAGAGAGCTTCTGCGCTCATGCATAGCACAGCACTGGATCGAGATCTGGCTCAGGTAAGTACAGGGTGGGCCATTTACATGGATACACCTTAATAAAATGGGAATGGTTGGTGATATTAACTTCCTGTTTGTGGCACATTAGTATATGTGAGGGGGGAAACTTTTCAAGATGGGTGGTGACCATGGCGGCCATTTTGAAGTTGGCCATTTTGAATCCAACTTTTGTTTTTTCAATAGGAAGAGGGTCATGTGACACATCAACGTATTGGGAATTTCACAAGAAAAACAATGGTGTGCTTGGTTTTAACGTAACTTTATTCTTTCATGAGTTATTTACAAGGTTCTGACCACTTATAAAATGTGTTCAATGTGCTGCCCATTGTGTTGGATTGTCAATGCAACCCTCTTCTCCCATTCTTCACACACTGATAGCAACACCGCAGGAGAAATGCACAATGTGCACCACCACATTATGGGTGTCAGGTCCGAGCATTCCTAGATGAATAGTTTCCTGGAAAGTGGATTGATTGGTCGTCGTGGGCCAGTTGAATGGCCCCCAAGGTCTCCCGATCTGACCCCCTTAGACTTTTATCTTTGGGGTCATCTGAAGGCAATTGTCTATGCTGTGAAGATAAAAGTCTAAGGGGGTCAG
>BLSH010395938.1:2039836-2056930 GCA_018402905.1 Glandirana rugosa
TACAACAGACACAGGGACAACTTATAAAAAGCGTACTCTCGTGTAGCACAAGTCACAAGACCGACACGGACGAGAGGAGGTCACTAGTCTACACAACTGTGTGAAGGGGATGTGTCGGTAAGTGACCCATCTGGTTACCCGACCAGTTTTTTATAATCACGGGAGGAAGGAATCTAAGTAAAAGATCACTTTCGCATAATTTTTTTTTTTTCCGCCATTCCTGTGGAATAAATACAGCTAAAAGATAAAAATAATGAAAATACATAACGGGAATAAGAAAGATTGTCCAGACATTCTCCTTACGTACTAATGTCACGTTCACTCCTTGTAATTTGATGCCTTTTGGAGATTTTTCCATCATTCCTTGGCTTCTTTATGCACATTAATACAAATTTTTACCTGGGGTGCCCAAACTTTCGATCCCCACTGTACATATATTATGGTTTTGGCAAGAATTTAAAAGAGTTAATAAATAGGAATTCAGTCCTCACTTGCACTGTAATCATGCATTCCTCTTACAGACCTGTTAGAAAGAATAAGGGCAATACATAAAAGTAATAAAAATAGAAAATCGACATAAATAAGGTGTCCTTACCGCCTTTTTTTTTTTTAATACGCTTTCACTAGAAAATGAATCTAAGGAAGGAGGGCACTAATATTTTTTGACCAGCCCATTGGTCTACCCAGTGAATGGCTGTGTAGGGGAAGTGTGTCAACACATCTGATCACTGGAGGAGAGCAGGCACAGCCAGAACACTGAACACGATGTGCTCTCATGCGAAAAATATTCAACAGGGACACAGACAACATGATCTCCCCTGGACTCACCAACTGCAATTATTTGCCAAAAACATAGTGCTAGAACACATCTTTCAAATATGATGCCTTGTGCAGTGATGCTTTACAGTTCATTGTGTTGCGCTGTATTATAGCTATGTAAATGGCCTTTAGCTACACTACTGAGATGGGAAAGGAATTGAGGGAAATATGTGAACTGAATGATATCCACAGCATCCCAGCCAGATGGAGATCTCCTTTCATAAACATGCCATATGCAGAATATCACCAAGCACAAGGAGACAGCATAGGCCTTCATTCCTATGGGTGAGACATTTCTCAACCATCCGGATGGATTATTGGCAAAGCAGGTAGTTCTATAGAGGGTGGACCAACTATTTACTTATTACAGGTATCCATAGAAGTAGTACCAAGAATTTACGCATTGCTTTTCATATGGTAAATTCACATCGGTCCCTGCCCTCAAAGAGCTTACAATCTAAGGTCCCTATCTCACATGTATATCTACATACACACGGGTCAATTTAGACAGGAGCCAGTGAACTTTTCAGCAGGTCTTTGGAGTATGGGAGGAAACCTATGTACCTGGAGGAATCCCACGCAAGCACAGAGAGAAAATGCAGACTCCATGCACATGCTGTATGTAAAATCACGCCATAGACTGTAAATTTCTTTCCTGCAACAAAAGAGATTTGCACAATTCCCCCATCAACAAAGACAGTGCTGGCAGGGGAATCCCTCCTGGTGAGCAATTGTCTTCTCCCGGCAGGAGGGTGGGGACGAAGCGTTGCCAACCGCCCGTTAATTTACGGGCAGCCTGTAAATTTCAGCCCATTTTCGGGCTGCCCGTAAATGCCTGTTACGGGCAGCGCGCCTGTAAAAAAAAGATGGCTGCGGGCCGACATGTAACTGCGCATGCGTCGTTCCGAAGCCTGCTGGACTTGGAAAAGCTTGTACGCGCTCACCCATTTTCAGCCGGGTGGGCGCATGCGGAGTGACGTACTGGTGCTGCTTAGCACCATTTTTAAATAGAAGAGAATCCGTCTCTGTGGCGCTGCGGGCACAGAGAAGAGGAAGACACTCATGTGAGAAGGTGGCAGAGGAGGACAGTGCTGTGGGGGCCAAAGGGGGTAGGAGAAGGACAGCTCTGTGGGGCTGAAGTGGGCAAAGAAGGACAGTGCTGTGGGGGTGGAAGTGGGCAGAGGAGGACTGAGCTGTGGGGGGGGTATATGAAGGTGGGCAGAGGAGGACACTACAGTGTGGGGCGGTGTTGCCAATGGCACATAAGAAACATGGCTATGCGCAGCCTCTAACCATCTCTTATACCGTGTCCATATCCTCTGACCTCCTCAACCTATAACTACCTCATGTACCATGTCCGTGCATCCTCTAACCACCTCCTGTACCATGTCCGCAGCCTCTGACCACCTCCTGTACCATGTCCGCAGCCTCTGACCACCTCCTGTACCATGTCCGCATCCTCTAACCATCTCCTGTACCATGTCCACGCATCCTTTAACCACCTCCTGTACCATGTCTGCAGCCTCTAACCACCTCCTGTACCATGTCTGCAGCCTCTAACAACCTCCTGTACCATGTCCGCATCCTTTGACCACTTCCTTCACCATGTTTAGCAGCTGCTATCAATAATCGCAAGAGAGGATTGATCGATCAACTTAGTACATTCAGGCTGCCCATTAACGGTTCCTCCTGAACCGGCCGAGATTTGAACCATGTATGGCCAGCCTAAGGCTCAACTGACACCTGCAAATGGGGTCATTTGTGTGCAGGAGACTCAGCGGAGTTCCCTGCTATTAGCTGCGGGTGGAAAACCCCACCTGTGCATTCCCGCGCTGGCAAAACAAGACCGGGCACATAGAACGCATGTAATCATCCCGTGTGAAAAAGGCCTTCAAGTGTTGCGGGCTGCTGTGTGCCATGCATAGAGCGCCACGTTAACATGCTCTGCAGTAAAGTGCACTGAAGTGGGGAATTGTATTTTTTAGCACCTCCGCTGGCACCACCAGCCACCCACTCTGCAAAGTTCTACCTACCTGGAGATGAGCGGTCGGCGCACAGGGGTGAGACTGCTATCCAGCTTAGTGATGGGGTCCAAGAAGATCTTGTGCACGTCAAAATCAAACTCCATGTTGACCAAAGTGCGATAAAGTGTGCGCTAAGATGCCTGTACAGTGGCGTGTCAGTTGACGCTCATAGGAGAATATGGTCTTCATTCACATTCCGTCACCAACAGCATATCCTTGTGCCCAGCTATTCACACCTTTCTGGTACAAGGAGACACAATAAACATTTTATATATCTTCTGTGCAGTATTTATATTCTTCTTTTATATATAATCTGTGCAGTATTTATATTCTTCTTTTATATATAATCTGTGCAGTATTTATATTCCTCTTTTATATATAATCTGTGCAGTATTTATATTCCTCTTTTATATATAATCTGTGCAGTATTTATATTCCTCTTTTATAGAAAATCTGTGCAGTATTTATATTCATATTTTATAGAAAATCTGTGCAATAGAAAACATGCATCTACTGGGCCTTTTGTTGCACCAGTACTTACCTTAGGTGTATCAGTCACCTAGAAGTAAATCACATGCTGACCGCTGTATACAAAAGCCTGTACACTGCTCCTTACATTCATCACACGGGCATTGGGGGGTCACTATGCTTCACATTGACATGTAAAGCCCGGCTGCGCGCACCCGCCCGTCCTCCACTACAGAGCGCGCCCCCGAGACAATAGAAACCGGCGCTAGACAGGAGATGAGGGCAGAGCGGGGGTCACGTGACCACCATCCTGTCCAATCGCCTGAAGAGCGTCCGCTTCCACCTAGCAACCGCTTCCCTAGCGACACAAGCACACGCTCGGCGATTGGCTAGTAGAGGTGTAGGAGCAGAGGGTGGGGAGGGATTCGCCCAGCTGGAAGCTCGTGCCTGATACTTGCAGTAAGAGGCTTTCATTTGACCACGCCTCTGACAGCTCTGCTTATGTGATGAGCTCAGGCTAAGCAGCTCCCCAGCAACCGCGCAGGCCTTCCTTAGCAACGGGGATGATGTTCCTCGTGCAGCTGTGATACATAAGAATTCATTCACACTGATTCAAAGCAAGTTCCCTTAAACAATTTAGGGCTCCTATACATTTACAATTGGGGGAGGTAAAACCATTCATCATTCAAGTCCCTGATCTTTTACTTCTACTACACATCGCAGCCATTCACTGAGTATTTCATCCACTTCACATCTCATTCCTGTGACAATTGCAACCAAAAGTATTTATATAGCCCGAAAATAACAATAAGGCCTCATACACACGGGCGTTTTGCATGCCGGCGTTTGTAGGCGTTTTTTGCAGCTCTCCATGTTATTCAATGGCCTTCTAAAAACGCCGGCGTTAGTGAGCAGTAGAGTGCGTCGGCGTTAGTGAGCTGTTTTTAGAACGCGGGACCATCGCGTTCTGTAGCTGTAGCGTTTTGGCGTTTTTTGACGCCAATTGGCAAAACGCTCACTAACGCTTGCTAACGCCGTACCGGCGTTAACAAGCGTTTTTTGACGCCGGCGTTTTTAGGTTGAAAAATAGCAGAGGACTGATTTTTTTTAAAAAAACGCCTATTGACGCCGACGCTCACTAACACCGATGCAAAACGCCGCAAAAAACGCTGATTTTTTAAAAAACGTCGGACCTGGCGTTTTGCTTATTTATTATAAAACGCCCGTGTGTATGAGGCCTTATACTGTAAGTGTCACAAAATGTCCTGCTATAAATAAAACCATCATTATTTAGGAATGGTGACATCATCGGCGCAAGCGCATACAGTGCCATGAAAAAGTATTCATACCCCTTGAAATTCTCCACATTTTATCATGTTACAACCAAAAACGTAAATGTGTTTTATTGGGATTTTATGTGTTAGCCCAACGCAAAGTGGCACATAATTGAGAAGTGGAAGGAAAATGATAAATGATTTTCCAAATTTTTTTTACAAATAAATATGTAAGAAGTGTGGCGTGCATTTGTATTCAGCCCCCGAGTCAATAGTTCGCCTTTCACTACAGTTACAGCTGCAAGTCTTTTTGGGTCTCTACCAGATTTGCACATCTAGAGAGGACATTTTTTCCCATTCTTCTTTGCAGAATACCCCAAGCTCTGTCAGATTGGATGGAGACTGTCTGTGAACTTCAATTTTCAAGTCTTGCCACAGATTCTCAATTGGATTTAGGTCTGGACTTTGACTGGGCCATTATAACACATGAATATGCTTTAAACTCAACCATTCCATCGTAGCTCTGGCTGTATGTTTAGGGTCATTGTCCTGTTGGACGGTGAACCTCCTCCCCGGTCTCAAGTCTTCTGCAGACTCTAACAGGTTTTCTTCTAAGATTGCCCTGTATTTGGCTCCATCCATCTTCCCATCAACTCTGAGCAGCTTCCCTATCTCTGCTGAAGAAAAGCATCCCCACAACTAAGGATGAGCTCAGGCGTGTTCACAACTGCACGTGCCCGAGCCTGCCAGGAAGTTTACACTGCGCACTCCCCACACAAAGACAAGGCAAAAAGGCTTGCATTGTGGGCCTGTTCATTCAATGTGCTGATGCAGGCATACATTTTATCACAAACAAAACCAAAGAAAATTCCCAGCTCAACTTACTGACCATCCTGCAACCAAGTTATCCTTTCTAACACTATTCGTTAAAAACAGGGGTCTCATGCAGATTTGCAAATACATACAGTATGTAAACAGCAGAGCCAGTTCACGGCACCCAAGTATTATCTGCAGTCCTAACTCAAAATTTTGAGAGCCGCCACAGTAGAAGCACATGAATTATAATGGATAGAGGGCAGGTGAGCCTGGAGGGAGCCCACCCCTCTTTAACCATTTGCCGACCGGGCCATAGCCGAAAAATGGCTGCAGCGCTGTCGGATAATTGTGGGAAGGCATATTATATTGTCCTCCCAGAATCATGCTCCCGTGAGCCCCTGGGGCGCGCACCCGGGAATGTCCTTGACCGTCGAGTTTTCCAGACCCGGAGTGTCACAGATCGGGGTAAAGGGCCAATGACAGCGGCCCTTTACCATGTGATCACTCCATCCAATGGACGGAGTGATCACTTGTAAACAAACTGAAGCATGTCCAGTTTGGCTCCTCCCCTCTCCTCACGCTGATCGGTACAGTGTGTGCGGAGAGGAGGGAGCGGGTGCAGCAGTGCTGTGGGCTGGATCTGAAGTGCCCACAGAGTTGTTCTGTGCCCATCCCTGGCTCATCCATCCATCATCCCTGGCTAGGGTTGCCACATCATCCCTTTAATCCAGGACACATATTAATTACACAGGTTCTGTGGCAGATTAAGTTGGTAATTAAACTCACTTGGTGCCTCATCTGCATTAAATTAGCCTCAGAACAACCTGTGTAATTCATGTGTCCTGGATTAAAGGGATGATGTGGCAACCCTATCCCTGACTCATCCATCCCTGGCTCATCCATGCTCCATCCCTGGCTCATCCATGCTCCATCCCTGGCTCATTCATCCACCATCCCTGGCTCATTCATCCACCATCCCTGGCTCATTCGTCCACCATCTCTGGCTCATCCATGCTCCATCCCTGGCTCATCCATCCCTGGCTCATCCACTACCCTAGCCTGCCCCTATACTACCCTAGCCTGTCTATATACTACCCTAGCCTGTCTATATACTACCCTAGCCTGACCCTATACTACCCTAGCCTATCTATATACTACACTAGCCTGTCTATATACTACCCTAGCCTGCCCCTATACTACCCTAGCCTGTCTATATACTACCCTAGCCCACCCCTTGGAAATTAACATAATGGTATGTCATATAATTTTGCATATAGGCAAGGTTCTGTTGCATGTAAATCTGACTTCATGATACATTTAATTTTAGTTTTAATTATTGGTGGGCGTGTTTTTTTTTTTTTTTTGGTGGGATGGGGGCAGCAATTAATTCTTGGGCCCAGGCAGCACAATGTCTTGGGCCAGCCCTGCTGTTAGTGACAACAGAGTGGAGGTGAGTGGGCAGGGATTCCCATACCCTGCCCCACAATAAACGAATCCCCCGCTGACCGCTGTGCAGCTGTTTAGAAAGAAATCTTCTCAGGGTCACCCCTGTGTAGAGCGGGGCCAGGGGACAGAGCCCGGACTATTTCTTCAATTTCGGCTTTTGGTGGATTAAACCGCTGCAGCACACTACACTGGAGCCGCCGGGAGCGCTGCGGCGGTTTAATCCATCTAAAGCAGCAAGTGAGGCAATAGTCCACGCTCTGTCCCCCAGCCCCCACTGAATACAGGGGGGCCGGAGAAGATTTCTTTTTAAACAGCTGGGATTTGTTTATTGCTGGACAGGGTATGGGAGTCCTGCCCGCTGCATTAATGGGCACTGGTGTGCCTGCACTGATGGGCACTGGTGAGGCTGCATTAATGGGCACTGGTGAGGCTGCATTAATGGGCACTAAGCGAGGCTGCATTAATGGACACTGGTGTGGCTGTGCTGATAGGCACTGATCAGGTTGTATTTATGGGCACTGGTGAGGCTGCATTAATGAGCACTGGTGAGGCTGCATTAATGGGCACTGGTGTGGCTACATTAATGGGCACTGATCAGGCTGCATTAATGGGCACTGGTGTGGCTGCATTAATGGGCACTGGTGTGGCTGCATTAATGGGCACTTGTGTGGCTGCATTAATGGGCACTGGTGAGGCTGCATTAATGGGCATTAGTGTGGCTGCATTAATGGGCACTGGTGTGGCTGGGCTGATGGGCACTGATAAAGCTGCATAAATGGGCACTGGTGTGGCTGCCTTAATGGACACTGGTGAGGTTGCATTAATGGGCACTGGTGTGGCTGAATTAATGGGCACTGGTGTGGCTGTATTAATGGGCACTGATCCAGCTGCATTGATGGGCACTGGTGGGGCTGAATTAATGGGCACTGGTGTGGCTGCATTAATGGGCACTGATGAGGCTGCATTAATGGGCGCTGGTGAGGCTGCATTAATGGGCACTGGTGAGGCTGCATTAATGGGCACTGGTGAGGCTGCATTAATGGGCACAGGTGAGGCTGCATTAATGGACACTGGTGTGGCTGTGCTGATGGGCACTGATCAGGCTGTATTAATGAGCACTGGTGTGGCTGCATTAATGGGCACTGATGAGGCTGCATTAATGGGCGCTGGTGAGGCTGCATTAATGGGCACTGGTGAGGCTGCATTAATGGGCACTGGTGAGGCTGCATTAATGGGCACTGGTGAGGCTGCATTAATGGGCACTGGTGAGGCTGTGCTGATGGGCACTGATTAGGTTGTATTTATGGGCACTGGGGAGGCTGCATTAATGAGCACTGGTGAGGCTGCATTAATGAGCACTGGTGAGGCTGCATTAATGGGCACTGGTGTGGCTACATTAATGGGCACTGGTGTGGCTACATTAATGGGCACTGATCAGGCTGCATTAATGGGCACTTGTGTGGCTGCATTAATGGGCACTTGTGTGGCTGCATTAATGGGCACTTGTGTGGCTGCATTAATGGGCACTGGTGAGGCTGCATTAATGGGAACTGGTGAGGCTGCATTAATGGGCACTGGTGTGGCTGGGCTGACGGGCACTGGTGTGGCTGTATTAATGGGCACTGATCGGCTGCATTGATGGGCACTGGTGAGGCTGCATTAATGGGCACTTGGTGAGGCTGCAATAATGGGCAATGATCAGGCTGCATTAATGGGCACTGGTGTGGCTGTGCTGATGGGCACTGATCAGGCTGTATTAATGAGCACTGGTGAGGCTGCATTAATGAGCATTGATGAGGCTGCATTAATGGGCACTGATCAGGCTGCATTAATGGGCACTGGTGTGGCTGCATTAATTGGCACTTGGTGAGGCTGCAATAATGGGCAATGATCAGGCGGCATTAATGGGCACTGGTGTGGCTGTGCTGATGGGCACTGATCAGGCTGTATTAATGAGCACTGGTGAGGCTGCATTAATGAGCATTGATGAGGCTGCATTAATGGGCACTGATCAGGCTGCATTAATGGGCACTGGTGTGGCTGCATTAATTGGCACTTGGTGAGGCTGCAATAATGGGCAATGATCAGGCGGCATTAATGGGCACTGGTGTGGCTGTGCTGATGGGCACTGATCAGGCTGTATTAATGAGCACTGGTGAGGCTGCATTAATGAGCATTGATGAGGCTGCATTAATGGGCACTGATCAGGCTGCATTAATGGGCACTGGTGTGGCTGCATTAATTGGCACTTGTGTGGCTGCATTAATAAGCACTGGTGTGGCTGCGCTGATGGGCACTGGTGAGGCTGCATTAATGGGCACTGGTGTGGCTGTGCTGATTGGCACTGATAAAGCTGCATTAATGGGCACTGGTGTGGCTGCATTAATGGACACTGGTGAGGCTGAATTAATGGGCACTGGTGTGGCTGCATTAATGGGCACTGATGAGGCTGCATTAATGGGCGCTGGTGAGGCTGCATTAATGGGCAGTGGTGAGGCTGCAATAATGGGCGCTGGTGAGGCTGCATTAATAGGCACTGGTGAGGCTGCATTAATGGGCAGTGGTGAGGCTGCAATAATGGGCAATGATCAGGCTGCAATAATGGGCACTGGTGTGGTTGCGCTGTTGAGCACTGATCAGGCTGTGCTGATGGGCACTGGTGTGGTTGCGCTGATGGGCACTGGTGTGGCTGCATTAATGGGCACTGGTGTGGCTGCATTATTGGGCACTGGTGAGGCTGCATTAATGGGCACTGGTGTGGCTGCATTAATGGGCACTGGTGTGGCTATGCCCTGTCCTATGCTCAATAGTGGAATTTTTTTTACTTATGTTTTTTGAGCAATTCTGTATAGTTTATATACTGTTTTTGGGCGTTTGCAAAATTAAAGTGGGCCGGTCTGGATGAAGTCCAGGGGCAAGTTTTTGTCCCAGTCCAGCCCTGTCCCTGGCTCATCCATCCACTCTCATCCATGCTCCATCCCTTGCCCATCCATGCTCCATCCCTGGCTCATCTCATGTTGCCTTCCAACAATCCCTGACTCATCCATGCGCCATCCCTTGCTCTTCCATCCACTCGCATCCATGCTCCATCCCTGGGCTCATCTCATGTTGCCTTCTAACAATCCCTGACTCATCCATGCTCCATCCCTGGCTCATCTGTCCACGCTCATCCATCTACATCCATGCTCCATCCCTGGCTCATCCATCTACATGCATGCTCCATCCCTGGCTTATCCACCCACATTCATGCTCCATCCCTGGCTCATCCATCTTCATTCATGCTTATCCATCCCTATCCATCCCCATCCGTGCCACATCAGATCTCATCCATGCCACATCAGTACTCATCCATGCCACTACAGTGCCGATCAGTGCCTCACAAAAGTGTAATAGGTAGTCAAATTAAAGAAAAAAGAGAAAGGGTCTAGTACTACCCATAACATGCCTCCATCCCTATACATTGAACAACCAAAAACAAAATTTGCCCGTGGGACTTTAACCACATCAGTACCGGGCACGAAAACCCCCTTCCTGTCCAGGCCATTTTTCAGCTTTCAGAGCTATCACACATTTGAATGACAATTACTCAGTCATGCAACATTGGACCCATATGAAATGTGCGTCCTTTTTTCACACAAATAGAGCTTTCTTTTGGTGGTATTTAATGACTAGGGTTTTTTTATTTTTGTGCTATAAATAAAAAAAGATTGAAAATTTCATGGAAAAAATGCCTTTTTCTTTGTTTCTGTCATAAAATTGTGCAAATTAGTAATTTTTCTTTGTAAATTTTGGCCAAAATGTATACTGCTACCTATCTTTGGTAGAAATAACCCAAATAAGTGTATATTATTTGGTCCTTGTGTAAGTTATAGAGTGTACAAGCTATGGTGCCAATCATTGAAAATTGATTACACCTGATCACACCTGACATACTGACAGCCTATCTCATTTCTTGAGACCCTAACAAGCCAGGAAAATACAAATGCCCCCCAAATGACCCCTTTTTGGAAAGTAGACATTCCAAGGTATTTAGTAAGAGGCATGGTGAATTTTTTGAAGTTGTAATTTTTTCCCACAATTCTTTGCAAAATGAAGATTTTTTTTTCTTTTTTTCACAAAATTGTCATTGTAACAGGTTATTTCTCACACACAGCATATGCATACCACAAATTACACCCCAAAACACATTCTGCTACTCCTCCTGAGTATGGCAATATCACATGTCTGAGACTTTTTCACAGCCTGGCCACATACAGAGGCCCAACATGCAGGGAGCGCCGTCAGGTATTCTAGGGACATAAATTACACATCTAATGTCATGATGACCTATCACATTTTTGAAGGCCCTCGAGCACCAGGACAATGGAATTGCCCACAAAATGACCCCATTCTGGAAAGCAAACACCCCAACGAATAATCTTTGAGACATAATGAGTCTTTTGAACGGTTCATTTTTTTCCAGTAGTTTTTGAAAATGTGGGAAAAAAATTAAAGCGCATTTTTTTTACACAAAGATGTCCATTTATAAGATATTTCCAACACATAGCATGTACATAGCAAAAATGACACCCCAAAATACATTCTGCTATTCCTCCTGAGTATGGCGATACCACATGTGTGAGACTTTTACATGCCTGACTACATACAGAGGCCCAACATTGAACTAACACCTTCAGGCGTTTTACACGCATAAATTACACATCTCATTTCTCAACACCCTATTACACTTTTGAAGGTCCTGGAGCACCAGGACAATGGAATTGCTCACAAAATGACCCCATTTTGGAAAGCAAACAGCCCAACGTATAATCTATGAGGCATAATGAGTCTTTTGAACATGTCATTTTTTTCCAGTAGTTTTTGGAAAAAGTGGAAAAAAATGAAAACGCTTTTATTTTTACACAAAGTTGTCCATTTATATGATATTTCCAACACATAGCATGTATGTAGCAAAAATGACACCCCAAAATACATTCTACTACTCCTCCTGAGTATGGCGATGCCAAATGTGTGAGACTTTTATAGGTGATGTTTACTCATGGGTGTGACGGTCACTGACAGGTGATTGGCGATGGTCACTGATGGGTGACTGGCGGTGGTCACTGATGAGTGACTGGCAGTGGCCACTGATGGGTGACGGGTGTCTGGCGGTGGTCACTGATGGGTGACGGGTGTCTGGCAGTGGTCACTGATGGGTGAGGGTGTCTGGCGGTGGTCACTGATGGGTGATAGGTGACTGGCAGTGGTCACTGATGGGTGACGGGTGACTGGCGGTTGTCACTGATAAGTGATGGGTCTCTGGTGATGGTCACTGATGGGTGTCTGGTGGTGGTCACTGATGGGTGACTGGTGGAGGTCACCGATGGGTGACTGGCGGTGCACCCTAATGGGTGCCGGGTGTCTGGTGGTGGTCACTGATGGGTGATGGGTTAAAATTTAATAATGTACACAGCGCCTTCCCTTTTAGATTTATGTATAATCCCTATGAATGTACAGGTGTGTGGATTCGCATCACACGTGAACCACCACACCTGGGGCTGCTGCCAGTGGAAATAAATCTCTTGGAAACTGGCTAACAGAATAGGCAGCGCCTCTAAACATTCACCCCAAAATACTTGTTACCAGTGACTATAGACATATGTAAATAAAAAAGTATGAAATAAAATAACCAAGAGGCCACTACTAGCTCTCTTGTGACAAACACAAAAAATTCATAAATTACTTTAAATTCAAAACCTCTTATAAAGCGTCCATAGTGCTTAGAAAGTGCTTAATATAACTCCAAAGTGCATCCGTGTAGAAAATTATATCACAAACCAATAATTCATAAAGTGTCACATTCATGAATGCATTAATAATAAAGTGTCCAAGTGCTGGAATTCTTGTTGGCAAAATCACCAACAGGTTCTTCCAATGAAAAACAAGTGCAGACAGAGTGCTTCTTAGCGTGCTGGAAGGGTTAATGTCAGTGGAGCATGCAGTCTGTGCCAGAAGCCCCCCTCTGTGTCCCCACTCACCAGAGGCTATTGACCGTCTGCTTTTCAGTCAGAGGTCAAAAGCAGCTTGTTAGGGGGGAGAGATGCGGCAGATCCCCAAACGCTAAGTGTTTTATCGGATTCCTTCAGAGCATAAATGGATGGAAATGTTGCCTATGGCTCGGAGGATAAAAGAGAGAGCTCATGTGTAGACCGCCAAAACACAAATTTATTGCGCAAAATAGAGATACACTTAAAGGATGATGATAAAAAACCCGCGGTGTGTGATCTCAGATAGCGTGCGTTCCACTGCTCTCACCCTCCGAACCGGAAATGGCGATGACGGCTGCGGCGACCGGACGTGGTGTCAACGCGTTTCGCAACGTGATTGGGCGTCTTCACGGACACAGAACCCGGCCACAGCAGCATTCATATACACAAGGTTCCGCCACTCAGTTAGGCTGAAAGCCAATAAGAAAACACATGGTTCAACTGTCCATTTAAGCCATGCAGCCGTCTTAGCCAAATTCGCCCTCCGGTGGTGAACATTGGGAACGCACGCCTTTTTAATCAAACCACAACCACAGGCCATTCATGTTCACAAATCAAAACATTAAATAAAGTTAAAATATACTTAATACACATAAGATGGGACAGAACCACTCAGAACAATACAGGAAAAATATATAGAATTAAAAAATTAATTAAAAATTAAAAAATACAGAAAATAAAAATGTATAGAATTATTCCTCTCAACAATATGGTATGCACAATTCTCCCCCCAAGACTATATCGTTGGTCCAATCACAAATTTGAATACAATAACTCCCATCAACTCAAATCTATGGGAGAAGCAACACACACCAAACAATTTTAAAATAACAAAAAACTAATAACTAAAAACTAATACAAGGTAGTCTCAGCAATTTGAATAAAAATATATTAAATCAAAAACAATATGGTATATTCCCTATTGATTACCTGTTATAGCAGAATGACCACTTTAATGTGGACCTATCCAGACCCACATACATGTAGATGCATTATTCTACACGATAGTGCAGGAAAAAATAACAATCAACCTCCCCATAGACCCATGAGTAAACAAGATCCATCCACACAATGGAACCTATGCCCATTAGGAGAGATCATATGTATACTCTTCCTACTCATTGTCTACCAGTCGGACAGGAAACAATTTATATCCATCTCTATATTAAGGCCCAATGGATCCAAAGTGCCCATTCTATGGATCCATCGGGTCTCATTCTGCGAGATGGCTCTAGTCATGTTGGTACCCCTCCAGTGGCCCTCAACCCGATCGATCCCACAGAACATCAATTGGCTGGGATCTCTCTCATGCACTAGCCTAAAATGGTTGGATAGGCTGTGATGTCGGAAGCCTTTCTTTATATTGGTGACATGCTCCCTCAGTCTCACCTTGAGTTTGCGTGTAGTCCTACCAATATACTGAAGGCCGCATGTGCATGTCAGCAAATATGTGACGTGAGTACTGTCACATGTAATAAATTTTCTGACAGCATAGGACCTCCCTGTAGAGGTGGAAGTAAACTCCGTGGTCCTACGCTGTCTGAAATTAGATGTGGCACACATCACACACCTGCCACAACTAAAGAAACCCTCCATGTCTAGAAAGGTGCAGGTCTTAACAAAAGGGTCAATGACATTAGGGGCTAGTCTGAGACGCAGAGATGGTGGCCTCTTATACACAAACTGCGGACGGTCTGGTATGAGGCCTACTAAATCCCTATCTCTGCGTAACAGAGGCCAATGCTTTTTGATAATCCCCTCGAATTGCCTATATTCCCTAAAGAAAATGGTCATAAAGGATATACCGTGATTTCCATTCTCTTTTTTATTTTTATTGAATAGTGACTCTCTATCCATGTTTCTAATTGAAATTTTGGTATTTTCTAAGGAGGATCTAGTATAGCCCTTTTCAATAAACCTCTCCAGAATAATGTCAGCCTGTTGATCATAGTCTGCTAGAGAGTCGCAATTCCGTCGGATCCTCATCATCTGACCCCTGGGGATGCCATCCAACCATCTAGGGTGATGGCAACTCCCCAGGGGTATATACCCGTTCCGATCTACCGTTTTGAAGAACGTATGGCTCAGGAGCCTATCCCCTTGTTTATATATGGTAAGGTCTAGGAAGTTTATGGCTTCGTTATGGATTTCTTCTGAGAAAGAGATGCCTAAGGTGTTTGTACCCATATTTTCCAAAAACTGAACTAATGAATCTTTCGACCCTGCCCAAATAATCAAGATATCATCTATGTATCTCTTAAATAATTTGAGACAGGGATGGGGGTGCTCAAATATGGCCCTCTCTTCCCACCAACTCATAAAGATGTTGGCTACAGAGGGCGCATATTTGGCTCCCATGGCCACTCCTTTAATCTGTCTGAAAAACTTTTTTTCAAACCAGAAAAAATTGTGGCTCATTGCCAGCTCTAATAGTTCCAGTAGAAAAAATTTCTGCTCCTCTGCCAAGTCTGTACTCTCTAGTGCCCATTTAACTGCCTCTTTGGCATAAACCTGTTTGATATTAGTATACAGTGAATTGACATCGACACTAGCTAGAATACAGTCATCCCCAACCCGCACCGACTGTAAAAGTGAGATCAGATCCCTGCGATCCTTTAGATAAGCTGGATATTTCCTCGTAAGCGGCTGGAGGAAATAATCTAAATATTCACCAGCCCTAGAAAACAAGGAATCGATCCCACTTATTATCGGTCTCCCTGGTGGTTTTAATGGGTTTTCATGGATTTTTGGGAGCTGATAAATGACTGGTACTCTAGGAGCATCAGGAATCAGGTACCTCACCTCTCTTTTATTGAGTATCCCCTTCTTGGATGCTCTTTTTATCACCTTTTTTAATTTGGCTTTGTATTTATTGTTGGGGTTAGTTTTCAATTCCTCGTATGTGTCTTTATCATACACTATGTTACGAAGCTCTCCCAAGTAATCTTCCTTATTCAGGATAACAAGGCCTCCGCCTTTATCGGCGGCCCTGATTACAATGTTTTTCTTGGCCTCTAGATCCTTGATCCCTTTTTCTATATCTCTTTTACATCTTGTCGGTTTTGTTTTCAACATGGCCCGATCCTGTTCTACTGCCTGTTTAAAACTCTCAATGAAATGGTTACCCGCCGTTTTGGGATTGAATACTGAATGATTCCTGAGGGTAGTATGTTGATATTGGGTCTCTGTGGTATTTTCAATGTTAGGGGTCTGTTTTTTCGAAAAAAAAATTTTAATGTTCAGTTTCCTAATAAATTTTTGTAAATCAATAAAGAGGTCAAATTTTTTAAGATGTCTGTCAGGGACAAATTTCAACCCCAGTGATAGAAGCCTGAGTTCCTCTTCTGAGAAGCTCACATCACTAAGGTTAAAAATGCCATCTGTTAAGTTGTTCTTTTTCTTTTTCCTGCTACCTCCCCTACATCCTCTTCTTCTTCCTCTCCTACATGTTCTTGTGGTAGAGGTCTGGGGTACCAGGGTTTCCATTCTCCCATCTCTGCAAAGTGGGGTTGGTGATGGCTCCCCCTGCCCCTCCCCCGGGGAAACCCCCTTCCCCCCCCCTTGCTGGTGGGCCCCCATACCCCCTTTTCAGAAAATCCCCTCGGGGGTAACCTGAAAAACCTCTCTTACCCCTATGTGTGGGTTGGGGCTGGGTCTGATGGGTGCAGTATGTGGGCTGTCTCATGGGGCTATAGGTGTAACCATAATTGTACTCATAGTCCCCAGTATAACTGTTCCTAGGATATTGTGGGGAATATTGGGTTCCACGAGCAAGGGTTCACCACCGGAGGGCGAATTTGGCTAAGACGGCTGCATGGCTTAAATGGACAGTTGAACCATGTGTTTTCTTATTG
This sequence comes from Glandirana rugosa, assembly GCA_018402905.1. Lineage (NCBI taxonomy): Eukaryota > Metazoa > Chordata > Amphibia > Anura > Ranidae > Glandirana > Glandirana rugosa. The sequence goes on from BLSH010395938.1 coordinate 2,056,564, forward strand.
GCTTTCAGCCTAATTGAGTGTCGGAACCTTGTGTATATGAATGCTGCTGTGGCCGGGTTCTGTGTCCGTGAAGACGCCCAATCACGTGGCGAAACGCGTTGACATCACGTCCGGTCGCCGCAGCCGTCATCGCCATTTCCGGTTCGGAGGGTGAGAGCAGTGGAACGCACGCTATCTGAGATCACACACCGCGGGTTTTTTATCCTCATCCTGTAAGTGTATCTCTATTTTGCGCAATAAATTTGTGTTTTGGCGGTCTACACATGAGCTCTCTCTTTTATCCTCCGAGCCATAGGCAACATTTCCATCCATTTATGCTCTAAAGGAATCCGATACAACACTTAGCGTTTGGGGATCTGCCGCATCT
>BLSH010395938.1:2067033-2108348 GCA_018402905.1 Glandirana rugosa
TCTCGTAAGGTGGTTTCTGAAGGACAGAAAGCACCAGATTTAAATCCCACGGGGCCATCGGAGGCCTTACCCGAGGCGCCACATGTCGCACACCTTGTACAAAGGTACGAATCAGCGAGTGCGAAGCTAAAGGTCTCTGAAAGAGTATAGCTAAAGCCGAAATCTGGCCCTTGAGAGTACTCAAAGCCAAGTTCTTATTCAGGCCCTGCTGCAAAAAGGTCAGGACCCTGGACACGACATAAGAGCGAGGGTTATAGCCCTCCGCCTCACACCAAGCTATGTAAGCCTTCCAGGTGCGGTGATAAATCTTGCGAGAAGTGCACTTGCGAGCGTTTAACAGAGTAGGGACTACGGAGTCGGCGACTCCCCTATCCCTCAGCACCTGGGACTCAATAGCCAAGCCGTCAAAGCCAGCGAGGGTAAAGCAGGGTGCAATATGGGTCCTTGAGACAGAAGATTGTCTCGCATCGGGAGCCGCCAAGGGGCGTCTGCCACCATTTGCACCACGTCGGCATACCAGGTGCGCCGGGGCCAATCTGGGGCCACCAGAATTGTTGGTATCCCCTCCATCATTATTCTGCGTACCAATCTCGGAAGCAGTCTTATCAGAGGGAAAGCGTACAGGAGAGGATAATGGCTCCAGGGGGCCACCGGAGCGTCCGTGGCCACTGCCAGCAGATCCTTCGTTCTGGACACAAAGGTCCTCACTTTGTGATTGAATCGGGACGCCATGAGATCCACGTCCGGCGTCCCCCATCTGCGGCAAATCTGATTGAACACCTCCAGGTGGAGGGACCACTCCCCCTGGTCCAGCGTCTGGCGACTGAGAAAATCTGCCTGCCAGTTCTCCACACCTGGAATGTAAATGGCTGAGATCGCCGGAACGTGCAGTTCCGCCCAACGCAGTATCAGAGCTGCCTCCGCTGCAGCCGCAGGACTCCTTGTGCCGCCCTGATGGTCCACATACACCACCGCTGTGGCATTGTCCGATTTAATTCTGATCGGACGGCCTTGCTAGCTTGATAGCTGCCCCAGGACTCCACCCCAGCCCGCTAGGCTGGCGTCCGTGGTGATGATCCCCCACTGAAGGGGCAGGAACGTCTTCCCCTGAGTTAGGGCCGAGTCCCGAAGCCACCAGATCAGAGATGCCCTGGTCTGGGGACTTAAGACGGATCGGGAGGTCCAACGACCGATGGGACTTGTCCCACTGAGTCAGGATTGCTCGTTGGAGAAAGCGAGTGTGACTCTGGGCAAAAGGTATCGCCTCAAACGACGAGACCATGAGCCCCAGCACCCTCATACAGAACCGTAATGAAGACCGATGGGTGCGCACTGCCGACTGTAGACACTGCAATTTTTTCGGAGGGAGGAACACCTTCGCCTGTTCTGTGTCCAGAATGAGACCCAGAAACTCCAGGCGGCGGGATGGAGACACAGACGACTTCTTCAGGTTTAGTAACCAGCCGAAGTCCAGCAGTGAGGTCATTGTGATACTCACATTCTCCTCCAGAGCCGAGGCAGAGTCCGCTCGCAGGAGCAGATCGTCCAGGTATGCCACTATAGCAATGCCTCTCTGACGCAGCAACGCCAACACTGGGGCTAGCAACTTTGTGAAGACCCGAGGTGCGGAGGTCAGACCAAAAGGGAGAGCCACAAATTGAAAATGGCGGGCCCTACCGCAAAACGCAGGAAACGCTGATGTCGCGGATGGATGGGTACATGGAGGTACTCATCCCTTATGTGCAGCAAAGCCAGAAATTCCCCTTGGTGAAGGGCGGCCACAACCGAACGAATAGACTCCATCCGGAACTTTCGCGTCCTGACATACCGGTTCAGGGCCTTCAGGTCCAGAATGGGCCGAAACCCTTCCCCTTTTTTGGGTACCACAAAAAGATTTGAGTAAAAACCTCAAAACCTCTCTCCTGGGGGCACTGGTACAATCACTCCTTGGTCTGAGAGAGCTTGTACCGCCCCAGATAGGGCCTCCCTGCGTTCCTGCGGGAGGCTTAAATTTGATGGGAAGAACCTGTCTGGGGGTAGAGATATGAACTCTATCCTGTACCCGGTGGACACCACCTCCCGGACCCAGCGGTCTGAAATGCGGGCCAGCCACCGTTCTGAAGACGTCCCCCCACCCGACAATCAGGTGGGGGCAACCCATCAGGCTGAGGAAGACTTGTCTTCCGTCTTTTCGGTCTTGTGCTGCCACTGCCGTCTTCCGGCCCCTGCAGCGACCTCAAGAACAGGGACTTCAAAAGTCCCTCTGTCTTTCTATCAGCGGGATCCTTAAAGGAGGGAGTCCCTTCCATAAGGATGGTAGTCGCCTTAGTAAGGCGTGCGATGGGTGGGTCCACCACAGGTGATTCCCATTTCTTTAGGAAGCTTTCCTCAAAGGGATAGCTAACAGAAAAACGTGTTGTCAGTGAGGAGGAACGCTGTGGGCGCTGCCATTCACGATACAGGAAATGGTCAAAAAATTCATTGTAAGGATAAGTCTTAGGGGCCCTAGAAGATCCGCACACATACGCAGCAGATCGTGATTCACCATCTTGATCCAGCTGCAACTTAGTGCGAATGCCAGCGATAATGGCAGCAACTAGTGCTTTTTCTTGCGCAGCTGCCGCCCCCTGGTCCCCTTCGGTTGGTCCCGTTTCCTCATCAGACAGGTCCGCTGGGGTCCCTGAGACCCCTGAGGCCACATCCAGCTCCGAATCCTCCCCTGAGGAAAAATGGGGGGGGGGGGGGCGCTTCTTGGGGACCCGCTGAGCGGCGTCCTCACGAGGGAAAAATTCATTAAAGACCACCCGCAGCTGGTCCAGAAAGGCCCCTTGATCAGATTGTGTCGCTGCTGATGCCACCTCAGCAGGTTCAGCAGGGAGATTTCTCATAGCTTTCCCAGAAAATGACACAGGAAGGAGAAGGGGCGCCCCCACACTGCCACACACCCACAGGCCTTTACAGAGGACAGCACCCACCACCACCAGCACCCGGAGGGAGCCCAGCTATACTTGCTGTTCCACTGCCCGTTACAGCGCAGATCGTCAGAAAAGCTGCGCTGCCCGAATCACCGCCATTCCAGGAGAAGGGAGAAGCTGCAGACACGTGTATTTTGCAGAGCATGCAGTCAAAATGGCCGCCGTTAAACACTAGAGGCCAAACACACCCTTCAGGAAACGTGCAGTACCGAAAATGGCCGCTCCCAGCACTAGAGGGAAAGCCCCATAGGCCCAAAATGTCCGCGGCTACAGCAAAATGGCGGCGGTCCGCCACAAAATGGCGGCCGATCGCCGCATGGCGATTTTTAATGAAAACGCCAAAAAGATCACGGTGGTGCTGTGGGGGGGCGGGGGTGAGGTAGGGAGTAAATCGGGAGCTATAAGCGCCCCGCCAGTGGCTACCCAGTGACAAGTTTGTGATACTCACATTTTTGTATTTTGGTCGTCGGGCTCCCCTTCATGCCCCTAAAAAGGGGGGGAAGGCAGGGCGCTCACTTACCAGTCTGACGCCACGGGTAGCCACCCAATCGCAGACTATCCGCCCTCTCATGGACGGTATGCTGCAGGCCCAAAGTCGCCCTGCCGAATCGCATCCGGTAAAGGGCGCTAACGGGGGGATTTACCCCGGCCGCACGGAACGGGCACAATGCGGCGGGTCCACATACAGCGGGACTGGCTTCGCATCATGTTGGCCAGGCCGGGGCTAAGTACAGAGCTCCAGGACTCTCTATGCCCCGACCAGCTTCTTGATAGTCAGATCATCTTGATTGAAGAAAAAATAAAAATAAAAATGGTCACAATAGGACCGCAGTTCCCCTGAAGGGAAGCCAGGTCAACTCCTTGCGAACTAGGCATTGAAACTGCAGAGCTATGCTATGTGGGGGTTTGATGTAGGAAGAGAGGACGGCCCCCAGGGGAGGAGCCAGCTGTTTCTTTTCCCTGCCTAGTTAACTCCTAGTGGGACGAACATAAAACCCCACAATAAAACCATGACAATTTTGTGAAAAAAAAAAAAAAATCTTCATTTTGCTAAAAATTGTAGGGAAAAATTTACAACTTCAAAAAACTCACCATGCCTCTTACTAAATACCTTGGACTGTCTACTTTCTGAAAAGGGGTCATTTGGGGGGGGGGGGGGTATTTGTACTTTCCTGGCTTGTTATGGTTCACTTGCTTCGGCTTCAACGCACATTAAGGGCTACTTTATACTTGCTTCAAAACAAGGCTTTGGACACACTTTGAGAGTGCTAGTCAAGGCTCCTGTCACTAAATAAAATGGTTAGCTTACAGTCCTGTTTACGCTTGCTTTTGCTTTGCATTGCTTTGGCTTCAAAGCCTCCACAGAAGTCTATGGCAAAGCTTGCTTGAAGCCGCACGAAGCCTCACCAAAAAGCCTCATCGAAGCTCCACCAAAGCCTCATCAAAGCCTCACCAAAAGAAAGGTGTAAACAGGACTGAAGCTAACCATTTTATTTAGTGACATGAGCTTTGACTGGTGTTCAGAAAGCTTTAACCACTTCAGCCCCAGAAGGATTTACCCCCTTCCTGACCAGAGTGCTTTTCGTGATTCGGCACTGCGTCGCTTTAACTGACAATTGCACGGTCGTACGACATTGTAACCAAACAAAATTGGTGCCCTTTTTTTCCCACAACTAATAGCTTTCTTTTGGTGGTATTTGATCACTTCTGCGGTTTTTATTCTTTGCGCTATAAACAAAAAAAGAGAATTTTGTAAACAACCCAATATTTTACTTTTTGCTAAAGTACATATCTCAAAAAATATATATAAATAAACAAATTTAATCATCAGTTTTGGCCGATATGTATACTTCTACATATTTCTGGTAAATAAAAAAAAAAAAAAATCGCAATCGGCATATATTGATTGGTTTGTGCAAAAGTTGCAGCGTTTACAAACTATGAGAATTCATTTATGGCATTTGCACTATTTTTTTTTTTTAATAGTAATGGCGGCAATCTGCGATTTTTATCGAGACTGCAACATTGCGGCAGACATGTCGGACATTTTTGACACTTTTTTGGGACCATTGACATTTATACAGCGATCAACTCTAAAAAAAAAAAAAAAAAAAAATACTGACTACTGTATAAATGTACTAGAGGTTGACTGTGTTCCCTCACTGTGTTCTAACTGTATGGGGGCTGGGCTGGCAGGGGCATGACAGATCTAACTGATCCCAAGTACAGGGATCAGTAGATCACTGTCATGTCTCCCGTCAGAACAGGGAACCACCGTGTTTACATCGGCGGTTCCCCATTCTTTCTCCCTCACAGGCAATCGCTGGTAGCCAGCAAACAGAGTCCGCGCGGCCCCGCTCCAGGAGCGTGTGGCAGCCACGAGAGTGCTCCGGTGCGTGCCCGCCCGCTATCGCGCATATCACCTAATTCTAAGCGGTGATCTGTGTAGCGGTGCCAATTTGCTGCTGTATATATACACTATACGCGGTCTGCAAGTGCTTAACAAAGCCTGTCTGAAGTCCTGTTTTTTAGGGTCTCAAAAAATGATAGGACTGCAGTACATCAGGTATGATCAATTTTCAGTGATTGGCACCATAGCTTGATTCTATAACTTTCACAAAAACCAAATATACACTTATTTGGGTTATTTTTACCAAAGATATGTAGCAGTATAAATTTTAGCCAAAATTTATGAAGAAAAATTAATTTGCAAAATTTTATAACAGAAATGAAGAAAATGCATTTTTTTTTACAATTTTTTTTTTTTTTTTTACAGGGGCCGCTCTGTGTGAACAGGCTCCATTGAGAGCTGCTCACACTTACCTGTCAGGCGAATTGGATGCGGAGAAAACCCGCATCTAATTTGCATATATGTGAACCCAGCCTCAACTGCTTTCAATGGGGTTGACTATCGCAGGTAATCGCCTGGAACTCCCACTGGTGTTCTTGCATGTAATCTAAGTCAGGCCCATTCGCAGGTGTGAATGTCCAATATAGGCAGGCCTTTGATTGTCTGTAGCTCTATAGCAAATGGACTAAAATCAAAATTGGAAAATGTCAGAATTAACATCAGAATCTGCCTTAATACCCTAAGGCCACTTTCACACTGAGGTGCTATACAGGCGTTTTTTAGCTAAAAATAACGCCTGTAAAGCACATCAAAAATACCCCCCAATGTGAAAGCCTGAGTGCTTTCACACTGGGGTGGTACGCTTGCAGGACGTTACAAAAAGTCCTGCAAGCAGCATCTGATATACCGCTCCTCCACGCCACTGCCCATTGAAAACAACGGGCAGCGCTTCCGCTTTTAACCCCTTTTTAACCAGTTCGGGGGAGGTTAAAAATCGCACCGCTGCCACTTGGGCAGCCCTGGTGTGAAAGTGGCCTTAAGGCAGTGGTTCTCAACCTCAGTTCTCAAGTACCCCCAAGATGCCATGTTTTCAGGTTTTCCTTTATCTTGCACAGGTGCTTTAAATCAGAGTCAATGGCTTGGTATTTTGGACAGCTATTTTATCTAAGAGAAATTCCCAAAACATGGCCTGTTGGGGATACTTGAGGACTGAGGTTGAGAACCACTGCCCTAAGAAAACATACAGTTCTTTTCTCCGTTTGATATACGAGGCTCTTTATCTGTATTTTGGTTATGATAGGCCTTGTGTATGAAAGGGTTTTACCCCGTTCATGACCAGGCCATTTTTTGCGATACAGCACTGTATTACTTTAACTGACAAAGCGCGGTCATGTGGCGCTGCACCCAAATAAAATTGATATATTCCCCCACAAATAGAGCTTTCTTTTGGTGGTATTTGCCCATCTCTGCAGTTTTTATATTTTGTGCTATAAACAAAATACAAAAAAAAAAAAAAAGTCTACAACCGATGGGATATTTTTTTTTTTTTTTTACTAGTAATGGTGGCGATCAGTGATTTTTAGTGGGACTGCAATTTTGCGGTGGACAAATTGGACACCTGACACTTTTGACATCTTTTTGGGAACCAGTGACATTATTAAGAGTGATCAGTGCTAAAAATATGCACGGTTACTGTACTGATACTGGCAGGAAAGGGGTTAACATCAGGGGCGATCAAAGGGTTAACTATGTGCCTAGCTGGTGCTTGCTAACTGTGTGGGGGATGCTCTGACTGGGTGAAGACAGCGATCGGTGTTCATGCTTAGCAGGAACACAAGATCTCTATCTTCTCCCATCAGAACGGTGATCTGCCTTGTTTACATAGGCAGATCGCTGTTCTGTCTATCCTGGGAATGATCACGAGTGGCCTGCGTACATCAGGTCTGCTAGACCCGCTGATTGGCAACCCCTGTGTCTAATCAGCATGCGATCGCACCTCCTGCGGCGCGCATGCACCTCCCAGTTGCTGTTGCATAAAATCACGTACAGGTACGCAATTTCACGCAATAGTGCCGACCTGCTGCAGGGAATATGCGGTAGGTGGTCGGCAAGTGAATACAATTTTTTTTTTTTCTCTTTTTTTTACTATCTTGGACCAGTTTTTCATTGATAATTAAACAAATTCAAGAGATACCCATTTACCACCAAATGTAACCCCAATTTGTCCTTAAAAAAAAAAAAAAAAAAAGGTATAATCCAACTGGATACACTAAGTTGCAATGATATGTACAGCTTTACTAACACATGTCAAAGCTGCAAAACTGTATGCAGGCATTAGGATTTGTTTTACCCTCCTTCTTGAAGGGGATTAACCCCTTGCTGACCATATGACTTGCATATGCAGCAGGAAGGCGGCTCTGCTGCACAGGATCATATACCCAGTACATGATCCTACACTTCCAGGTCTGGGGCGCAAGCAAGCCAATGCCCACTCCTGCTGTGATTATGCAAAGCGGAAGGGAATCTGTGGGTACCGCAGACTCGATGTCTCCTGGCACCCGTCAATCATTAGGCATATCGCCGTTCTGTCAGTAAGATCCTGTGTTCCTGAAAAGCAGGGACACGGATCAATGCCTTCTCCTAGTAACTCAGTTAACCCTTTGATCGCCCCTGAGTTTAACCCCTTCCGTGCCGGTGTCAGTGTAGTGACAGTGCATATTTTTAGCACCGATAACTGTATTTGTGTCACTGGTCCCCAAAAAGTGTCAATTGGTGTCCGATTTGTCCGTCACAATATCGTAGGCCTGCTATAAGACGCTGATCGCCGCCATTACTAGTAAAAACACTATAACTTTTGTGTAAACCAATCAATATACGGAATTTTTTACCACAAATATGTAGCAGAAGATATATTGGCCTAAATTGATGAAGAAATTAGATTTTTTTTTATTGGATATGTTTTATAGCAGAAAGTAAAAAAAACTTTTTTTTTTTTTTCAAAATGGTTTGTCTTTTTGTTTAGAACACAAAACCCCCCCATAAAACAAAAAAAAAAAACAGAGCTGACCACCAAAAGAAAGCTCTATGTGTGGGGGGAAAAAAGGGACACATTTTATTTGGGTACAGCATCACACGACAATTGTCAGTTAAAGTAACAGTGCCATATTGCAATAAAATTACCTGGTCATGAAGGGGGGGGGGTAAATCTTCCAGAGGTCAAGTGGTTAAGTACTTGAATTTGGCGTGGTATCCCCTTCTTGCAAGCCCCTTCGAAAATAAAAAGCTCAGTTTGGAAGAATGAAAATGAGAGAATAGGCACAAATCCAAATTTGGAAGGTAAAACAGCTTTCATACAAGTATTTCATTTGTGGATTTAGGCCCGTTTCACACTGACAAACCGAACGGGCCCGCCTGTCAGTTTTTCAGGTAAGACCCAATCTGACCACCCATTGCTCTCCCGCCGGCATCCAATCCGGTCCACTAAAAACAGACAGACGGATTAATTCCCCGTCCGTCTGGCGGATTGGATGACACAGTCAGATGGAAACGGACAGGCAGTCCGTTTTCATCCAACAGCCCCATAGAGAACAGCGGGCTGTGTCCATGTCTGCTCTGCATAGTGGAGCGGACACGGACCTGTCATACACCTTATCAGTGGGCATCAGCTGACAGATCCCTCCCTGAGCAGGCGGATCTACTAAGCAAAGTCTGGCCCATCTGCAAAGGGCCTTAACTGTTTTTTTGTGTGGGGCTCAGCTCTAATATATCTACTGGTGAAATTTTAGCAAAAGACTCATAATCAAAACATATCGCCTTCTCATTGGATTTATTTATTATCTACAAAGTTTACAAACAAGTCCCAAAGAAAAGAATTTTTAGGGACCCATAAAAAGCAAATACATTAAAAGTGATACAATATATTCTCAAACAGTTTTCACAGAAAACAATTTTCCTGAACAGAAACCAAAACCTCCTTCCCACTTTGTGGTACCAATGAGACTGAAAGCCAGAGTTTCCCCCGTTAACACTGTATTTAAATACGCTTTGGGAGTGATAACCAAAAAATGTAACTGGTATCAAAACTGCAAACTTAGTATATATACTGTTGAATAGGGAGGAGCTGTGGGCCAAAGTAGGTCAATGATGCAACAAGCATGGCAGAGCCCCTTTTGTATACATGCAGCTGTGGGGCAGGAATGCTTCTGACTTAATTAAAAGTAGAACTATAGGCAAAACTTTTTTTTTCCATTTTGGATAGAGCAAGGGAGTGTTATATAACCCATCAGATTTTTTTTTTCGACATGTGTCCCATTGCAGAGATTTGCCTTCACGTCCTGTCCCATAGCCAAACAGGAGGTGAGAGGAAATACCTGCAAAGTAACCACTTGCTGATCAGCCGCTGTCATTATATGTTGGCAGGTCGGCTCTCCTGCGAGAATCAACGTAGCTGTATGGCAGTCCGTGCAGGGGAGATAGCACACCCCCGCTGCAGGAGTGTGCCCGCAGGTTTGGTGGACTCGATGTCTGCCGGTGACCCGCGATCGTTGGGTACAGAGGCAGAATGGGGATCTGCCTATGTAAACAAGGCAGATCCCCATTCTGCCAGATGACATGACAGATCTTCTGTTCACAATCATTGGGAACCGCGATCTCTGTCATGTCCCTGCCAGCCCAGCTCCCACACAGTTAGAACACGCTGAGGGAACACAGTTAACCCCCTTGTTCGCGCCCTATTGTTAACCCCTTCCCTGCAATGTGTCATTTATGCATTGATCTATGTATTTTTATAGCACTGATCAATGTAATAATGTCACTGGTCCCCAAAATTTGGGGTCAGATTTGTTCACCGCAGTGTTGCAGTCCTGCTAAAAAAAAAGCGCAGATCGCCACCATTAGTAGTAAAAACCATAAAAAAATAAAAGTCCCTAAAGCTATCCCATAGTTTGTAGACGCAATAACTTTTGCGCAAACCAATCAATATACGCCTATTGAGTTGTTTTTTTTTACCAAAAATATGTAGAAGAATATATATCTGCCTTTTTTTATATGTATTATAGCAGAAAGTAAAAAAAATTGTTTTTCAAAATTGTCACTCTTTTTTGTTTATAGCGCAAAAAATAAATACCACCAAAAGAAAGCTCTATTTGTTGGGGGGAAAAAAAGGACCTCAATTTTATTTGGGTATGAGCATGCAATTGCATAAAATGGCCTGGTCATTAAAGGAGAAATCCATCCGGTCCTTAAATGGTTAAGGAAATTCCTTGGGGACACCCACTGGAACTAGTATTCCTATTGAAAGATTTTCCCTATGTTACTTTTCTGGGAACAATCCAAAATTTGGGGTTTTCTTTTACTTTCACTTTCAAGGATAATGGTAAACAGGACAAATAGAGAGGGTGAATCTCCTTAATGGGGGCACAGAAAGAAATAAAAACTGACAAGTGTTCTAATCCCTTTCCACTTTATCCAAAACTAAAAATAAAAGTTTTATCTTTAGTTATACTTTAACCTAATATGGTCACATTAGGTCAATGATGTCATGAGCATCCCTGCCTCCTTGTGTAGGTCAGCTGCAGGGTGGCAAATTTCCTGCCCACAGGTCATTGGCCCAGCAATGACAGCTAACTTCCAGGTTCGGACTGAGCCCAAGCTTGAACCCGAACTCATCACTACTGATGAACATAGCTCATAACTGCTCAATGGTAAACATACATATTTTTATATATATATTAAAAAAGTATAAAACACAGATAGTTCAGAGATTTTCATTGCTGGTCTAGTACACCACAGTGCATATTTTGGGAAATATTCCCATTTTAGTGTAAAAGTCAGCAGTCAGTGTTAATACTTGTAAGTCTTTGCAGGTTTTTCTTTGAAGTTGCACTAAAGAGAGGAGCTGAGTCAGCTATGGATAAGCTACCTCTAAGCCATGTATTTAGTGTTATCAGGATGTCAGAAGATAATGAATGCTGGGATGGCCAACACTGAAAAAGGTGCTAGGAAAAAAAAAAAAAAGAACAGGAAAAAGTCAAAAGGTCTCATCTTTATCAGTGGTATTTCAAGGTCACCAAGCAAGAAGTGGAGAAGAGACTGACTTTTTTTTTTTTCAAGTAACAGAAAGTATACTGTGGGAAAAATGTAGGCCTCACAGAAGCCATAATGTAATAAAGTTCAATTTGTTCGTTTTTTTTTCAGGAAAACTTGGTCAGCTTTTAAGGTAGAGGAGGTCCATTAATGCCTGGGTGATAGAAGGCACAATCATTTTCATATCGACAGCTGCCCTTGTATCTGAAATGTCTACAAACAGGTCGAAAGGACATATCTGAAAAATAAACAGATATTTGTAAACCATGACATAGGTTTTATGTTTTTAAAGATTATTTTATAATCTAATATTTATGATATGAATATAATTACCTCCACCTTGACCATGTCCGTGTTCTCCACCATGGCCTCTGTGCTCTCCTCCATGTCCTCTGTGTTCTCCACCATGACCTCTGTGTTCTCCACCATGGCCTCTGTGTTCTCCACCATGGCCTCTGTGTTCTCCACCATGGCCTCTGTGCTCTCCACCATGGCCTCTGTGCTCTCCACTGTAACCTCTGTGCTCTCCAGCATGTCCCATACTGTGTGGACCATCGCGTCCACGTCCAGGAGGTCCCCTTTCTCCTCCCCTTCCACCTCTTCCTCTGAATCCTGGGTCACCTCTGCCTCCTCTGTTTCTGTGAAATGGGGGAGGATGTCCTCTATCCCCTCTCATTCCGCCTCCTCTCCCCACCATAGACTCGTGGTGTTCACTTGGTGGCGGTTCCCAATAACCTTCATGTTGTGGAGGAGGTGGACCCATCATTCGTGGACCACCAGGAGGACCATGTGGGCCTACAAAATAAAAACATGTTAAGCTTCTGTTTTAATCCTTACTGCATGCATTTGTCAACAAGTATTACTTCAGTATTTCAAGGACTGCCATGACAGCTATAGGTAACAAGAAAAGATTGCATTCACTTATTTATATAGCGCTAACAATTTTCTGCAGCGTTTTAGGCTCGGTTCACATCCGATTCGCATAACATATGAACCAGACCGGCTTTCAATAGAGAAGGTTCACACATGTCCAGGGTGCCCATGGTCCATTTTTGAAAAAAAAAAAAAGAGTCCTGTGCGGTTTTTAGGTCCGGTTCAGGTGCGAAATTCTAGTAAAAATTTGCATCTGAGCCAGTGAACAAAACTGAAGCTGGACATGTGTGAACCGAGCCTTAAAAGAGAACTCTAAACCAGCAAAATGCATTTTTTTAAAAAAAAATGTAAAGCATACCAAGGAATAAAACGATTTTTCTTTGTATGCTTAAAGGGTTGGTTCGGCTTTACAAAAAAAAGCGCTTATTCAGGTAAGGGGCACATGTAGATAAACTATGCAGCTTGGACCAAGGTTGAATGATGCCCTTGCTATTGGTGTATGCCATTTACATATCTTCCGAGGCCTGTCTGAAAAGGTATCATCCCTTCCTGCTTTGTTGTTAGAGCAGTGCTTACTTTATTTAAAGCTGCACAGTTTTTATTTATTTACCGACGCCCCTTACCTGCATAAGCAGTTTCTGGTAAAAGGTGAACTAACCCCTTAAGATAGTGAATTTGATGGTGCTGGAACCCTACATGGATGCTATGTGGCACCTGTGCTTGATAATATAAAAAAAACAATATTACCTCGATAGGTCATCTAGGTGATGTGTAGGCACCACAGAAAGCCTCAAGAAGTATACTTGTTGAGTCAAAAGATTGGAGTGTCACATCAAAATGTTGGAAGTAAAAAAAAGCAGCAGTTTTAAGCCACATGTGCAGCAAACGTAACAGCCAACACATTTCGGGGGCCTCACTCCACCCTAATCATCATGGCTTAAAAGAATGACTTATTGGACTTGAGTTGTAGGTAAAATCAGAATAATTGTACATTAAAAATCTGGATCACCTTCAGCAGTTGCGGGACTTTGTAGTCTATGTCCTGTTAGGGAGATTTTCCTACACTACACTTCTGGTCACAGAGCCACAAAAGACAATAAGTAATATCATCAAATCCCCTTCTTAGTTGTCTCTAGGACAGATTTCCCTTCACCTCCTGCTCTTATAAAAACATTAATATTTTGGATTTCTCATTGTTGACAGTGGAGGCAAGACAAAATAGGGAGGGTGAGGGAACACCGTAATGAAAACATGACGCGACACAAACAATCTATCCAAAATTAGCCCTTTCGCTGATCTTAGGTACACGCTAAATGACAGTAAACAGATTCCTTGACTTTCTTCACTAGGAACTTGACTGTTCGAGATCACCTTAACCAACAAAGAAATGCAGCACCCTTTATGACAAGGTTTGGAAAGCCTTTCTGCCATGTGCACTCAATGCACACAAAGAATTTGTTGTACAATAATTTCATAAGTGTTGCAAACAGTGACAGATTTTCTACAACCTCAAAAAACATTTACGGCAAGCCCAGACAAAAATAAAAATTACCTGGGAATGGCCCACCAGGCCCGGGTGGTGGGTAATGTTGAGGAGGCAGCTGCTGTGGTGGGTTTTTAGGTGCAGGTGTTGGAAAGCCATTGGAGGAAGACATGGGTCCTGCTAGAAAAGAGATGAGAAAATTATTTTATTAAACTAAAAACCTGAGAGATCTTTAAAGCTAAACTCCCAATAAATAAGGTCTTCAACAACCATAAAGTCTAGAAATCTACTTTGTGTGCACCAAATGCCTTTGCAAACCCAACACCTAACAAAAGGCACCCAAGCGTGCTCCACCCAGTACAGTCTGCCTGCAGAAAACTGCAGGAGGGGCAGAGACCAGATCAGTCACCCTGTACAAGTAGAGAGTAGCAGTGACCACTCTTACTACACAAAGTTCCTGCGCAGAGGCAACGTTTAACACTGGATTACTGCACAGATCTAATACACAAATCATGCAAAGATTTAAAGAAGAATATAGGCTTCCTTTAGGTCCCTTTCACACTTGTGCGACTTGAAAGTCACACAATTTTACCATGATTTTGATGCGACTTTAAGCAATGCCTGTGTAATCCTGAGGTCTATGGCCCTCAAGTCGCATCAAAGTCGGACCAAAGGAGTGCAGGGACTACTTTGCCGTCGCTGCAACTTTAAGTCACACAGATCTGAATGGTACTTATTGAAAATAATGGGGTACGACTTGTCATGCAACTTTGCATTCCCAAGTCGCAGGACAAGTCACACAAGTGTGAAAGGGGCCTTAATTAGACAATACTTACTTATCCCGGAGTTCAGTTTTAAATCTGTGCCATGAGCAAAATGAAAAAGCTGCAGACCTGATAAGGCAATCCAACTGAAGGGCAAATTGCAGGCTGACAACACTGATGTGAATGGTCAAGCAGTGGCATAAAGCGGTTGTAAACCCCGCTTTGTGATTTTTACCTACAGGTAAGCCAATAATGAGGCTTACCTGTAGGTGAAATTATAATCTCCCTTTAAGGAATATGTATACAGTCAGGTATGATAAACATAGCGAAAATAGATTTAATTTATTTCACCTTTAATTGCTTTTTTATTCCAATGAAATATAGCTGTAAGTGCACATTAAAATGCTGGTAAAATGATTCTTCCTTTTTGTAGTTGCTTATATAATGGGCTTTTCCTCTGGCAGGATGTCTGACTGCTGGATGTGTGGCCCCAGCACCTCAAGAACGTGCATTCAGGTTTCCTAACCATGCATGTGCAAGTCTGCTCTCTTACAGCAGGGGCTGAGCTTAGTGCTTTGAGAATGAGAGAACGGATTGCCCATGTACAGTTAGGCAATCTGTGCTTGTGGCCAAGGGCTCCTTTGTGAGGTACCGGGGCCGCAACTCCACAGTTGGACATCCTGTCTTTGAGGCAGGGTGATGAGAAGCCCCTATTTGGCTGCTGGTGGCTTTTACAGGCAGAGAAAGGGGACGTCCTCTGGTGCCTCTCTGGGCTTTCCCATGCGATCAGGAAGCCAGAGATCCGAAGGCGGCGCTGGATTACCATAAAGCTGGCCAAGGATCGGATGGTCCCCTCCCATCTCTAAGACCCTGGGAGACTAGAAGCTACGTTATGACAATACGTCCGGCACTGGTAGAGGTAAACACTGCCGTTTTACACTGTTTTTTATTGTTTTTTTATCTCATGCTTTCCATGGTAGAGGAGATATTTTACTGACCCCAGATCTATTTATAAAGAGAACTTGTTATGCTGTATTCCCATTACAAGGGATGTTTACAATACTTGTAATAGGAATAAAAGCGATCCAAAATAAAATGTAACCACTTCAGCCCCGGTAGGATTTCCCACTGTAGAACCAGAGCACTTTTTGCAAATCGACACTGCATCGCTTTAACTGACAATTGTGCGGTCGTGCAACATTGTACCCAAAAAAAAAAAAAAAAAGACAATTTTGCAAAAAAACACCAATATTATTTACTTTTAGCTAAAATACAAATCAAAAAAAAAAAAAATGTATTCATCGGATGGCCAATTAATATTCCTTCCATTTTTGGTAAAAAAAAAAAATCGTAATCTACATTTATTGATTAGTTTGCGCAAAACTTGCCACGTTTATAAACCATGAGAATTAATTTCTGGCGTTTTTACAATTTTTTTTTTTTTTTATTTTAACTGGTAGTGTCAGCAATCTGCAATTTTTATTTATCTTGGGGCGGACATGTTGGACATTTTTGACACTTTTTTGGGACCAATGACATTTATAGAGCGATCGGAAATTTAAAATGACCACTGATTACTGTATAAATGTCATTGGCAGTGAAGTGGTTAACCTGGGGGGAGGGTGCTCTAGAGGTTAACTGTGTTCCCTGGGCATGTTCTAACTGAGGGGGCTGGGCTGTCAGGCGCATAAGAGATCTAACTGATCCCAGTCAAAGGGATCAGTAGATCTCTGTCATGCTGCCTGACAGCACGGGGAACCGCCGTGTTTACATTGGCGGTTCCCCGTTTTTCAGCTGTGGCCAGCAAATGCGGCTCGCCGTTGGACATCGGGTCCGCCCGAACCTTGGGCACACTCCTGCAGAGTGTGGCAGGCACGAGAGCGCTAGCCGTGCATGCACGAGCTGCAGTTTATAGACGGCGATTGCAAAACAGCGCCACTCTGCAGCAGTAAATGTATGAGAGCTGGTCAGGAACCGGTTAAGCACCTTCTTACTCACACACTTAAGCGTAGGTATATGTAGGTTGCGCCCGCATATGTAAACAGCATTCGCACCACACGTGAGGTATCCCCACGAACATTAAAGCGAGAGCAATAATTATAGTGCAAGACCTCCTCTGTAACTCTAAGGCCCCATTCACACCATGGTATTCAGTTTTTGGGCAGAATCTCTGCGATTCTGCCCGCAATTCGGAAACGCCCTTGCGATCCCAGTTACTTTGAATGGCAACCAAAATGCCAAGATGTGAATGGAGCCTTAACTAGTAACCTGCAAAAATGTTTAAAGTGTAGCCTTTGGAGATTTTTAAGTACTGAAGTTTGATGCCATTCTACAAGTGTGCGTAATTTTATAAGCATGACATGCTAGGTATCTATCTATTCAGAGTAACATCAACTTTTAGATTATACCACAAATCGGGTTATATAATATACTTGTTTGTATTAAAATTAATGTGTATTGTTTTTTTTCAAAAAATTGTGTTTGAAAACTTGCTGCGCAAATACCATGTGACATAACAAATTGCAACAACCACCATTTTATTCTCTAGGGCATATATAATGTTTAGGGGTTCTGAGTAATTTTCTAGCGAAACGAAAAAAAAAAAAATTTACAGGTAGGAGAGAAATGTCAGAACTAGCCTGGGTGGAAAGTGGTTAAAGTACACTTAAATGGATTTACAAAAATGGCATTAAAAGGTTATCTAACCCTTAAAATATTTAATAAATCAGAAAATAATAAAAAAAAAATTTAAGCCCCCCCATTAAGTTTTATATGGATTATTCCCAGCTGCACAGCTTGGTCTTTTAGAGGAAGTGGACAAATAATGAATCTATTGGCAGGATCAACCGGTAATAAAAACTACGTTATGAGGGAGCAAAAAAAAAAAAAAAACCTGCTGTGTTAATGCAGTAGGCATGAAGGGGAAATGTTGATTTCCACATTGGCCAGTTGCTTCTGCTTAGCAAGAAAAATTGTAGCTTACATATTAAGCTTTGTGACCAAAAATTACCTGGTGCTGGTGTGGCCTGACTCTGGTTCTGCAGTGAGCCAAGAAGCTGCTTGATCTTATCAGAGAAGTCTGGTTGCTTCATCAGATCTTCTGGTTTAGCATTACCCTGGGCTCCCTGCAAACACAAAAATGTGTGGAAAGTGATAAATACAAATAGCACAACGCAAAACTAACACAAAAGTCTCAGATGCTACAGGAAAATGCATGTGTTATATGCAGTAATGTTTAGCCAGGTAAGGTATCAAATCTCATTGGCCGTTACTTTTGAAAATAATCATTATGGCAAGTACTGTTATAGCTTGGAAACTCTGAAAATAACATACCAAAATGTGCCACCATCCTAAATAGTGAGGAAGAAAATTACACTTGACACGTATAACCATGTATAGTGGAATGATAAATGGATTTTGCCGGCACTTATGAAACTGATGGATTTAAAATATAATATATTTATTGAGTCATTAAAAAGAGGACACATCCCAGCGTATCATCAAAAACAATACATAAAACATGTCACAAACATTTACATTGAAGGGGTTATTCATACATGTCAAGAGATAATGATTCCACATAGGTCAGGAAAATGATACAAATTACCAGACCAAGTAACAATAGTGGAACCAAGAGAGAAGGTCGACGCGTTTCACAACACTGTGCTTCTTCTGGACCTTATTTCCCTTCAAACTATAATTAGAAAATGCATAAAATGAAACACTGTTTCCATAAAGCAATATGATCATATACATATCAATATTATGTTTTGTAATGATTGCTTTGCTGGTGGTTCATGAAATACCCCAATAGGCTGTAGCATCAGGGGGGCAGGCACAGGGGACCAGAGGGCAATCCAGCACGAGGATGTCTAAATATGGTGTAAAGTGAGACTGTGAATTCACATAAACTAAAAAAGATTATTTGTAAAAAACATTGCTAGTATAGATGTATATCCTACCTGTCACATTGGACCAGGTGGTGTAGGTAAGAGGTAACCAACAATGTATAGCAGGTGGTATTTAGGTTTCAATAAGTAGGCATCCAGGGGGCGCTAAGGCGAGGAACCATGGATGAGGAAAAAAAGGGGGGGGGAGGTAATATGATGACAACGTCATATATAACATCATAGTCGTAGAGATGGTGATAAGTAAATGGTAAATCCGATTACCTGGAATGTAGTAAATGCTAAACAACGTAGCAGATGGGAATCCTCTAGAATCATGTATAACTTTGCCTGATGCTACAGCCTATTGGGGTATTTCATGAACCACCAGCAAAGCAATCATGCTGAATGTAGGTTGGCATGGACAATATGGTATCAATTTACAAAACATAATATTGATATGTATATGTACGTTTTAGTTTATGTGAATTCAGTCTCACTTTACACCATATTTAGACATCCTCGTGCTGGATTGCCCTCTGGTCCCCTGTGCCTGCCCCCCTGATGCTACAGCCTATTGGGGTATTTCATGAACCACCAGCAAAGCAATCATTACAAAACATAATATTGATATGTATATGATCATATTGCTTTATGGAAACAGTGTTTCATTTTATGCATTTTCTATTTATAGTTTGAAGGGAAATAAGGTCCAGAAGAAGCACAGTGTTATGAAACGCGTCCACCTTCTCTCTTGGTTCCACTATTGTTACTTGGTCTGGTAATTTGTATCATTTTCCTGACCTATGTGGAATCATTATCTCTTGACATGTATGAATAACCCCTTCAATGTAAAGGTTTGTGACATGTTTTATGTATTGTTTTTGATGATACGCTGTGATGTGTCGTCTTTTTAATGACTCAATAAATATATTATATTTTAAATCCATCAGTTTCATAAGTGCCGGCAAAATCCATTTATCATTCCACTATACACGGTTATCCGTGTCAAGTGTTATTTTCTTCCTTACTGTTATAGCTTGGTGAACTGAGCTTAGATGCTTTATAACCATAGTGCATAACCTCTAGCAATCAATTAACCTCCTCCCATCCGCGCCATAGCCGGATGACGGCTACAGCACGGCTCTAAAATGCCGGGAGGACGTCCATAGACGTCCTCCCATTTGGCTTGTGCTGGGCGCGAGCGGCGCACGCACGTGCCGCCGCGCGCTGCGGGAGCATGCTCGCGGGTCGGGCGGACCCCATGTCCGCCGGAGACCCGCGATCTCCTTACAGAGAGGAGGAACGGGGAACCGCTGAAGTAAACATGGCGGTTCCCCGTTCTGTGAGGGGGGGGCATGCCAGATCTACTGATCCCTGTCACTGGGATCAGTTAGATCTGTCATGCCCCTGTCAACCCCGCCCCCCCCAGTTAGAACACACCCAGGGAACATAGTTAACCCCTTCACTGCCCCCTGCAGGTTAACCCCTTCACTGCCAATGACATTTATATAGTAATCAGTGGATATTTACATTTCAGATCGCTGTATAAATGTCATTGGTCCCAAAAAAGTGTCAAAAACATCCGACATGTCCGCCCCAACATCGCAGTACCGATAAAAATCGCAGATCGCCGCCATTACCAGTAAAAAAATAAAAATAAATAAAAACACCATAAATCAATGTCCATAGTTTGTAGGCGCTATAACTTTTGCGCAACCCAATCAATAAACGCCGATTGCGATTTTTTTTACCAAAAATATGTAGAATATATATCGGCCAAAACTGATGAATAAATTTGTTTTTTTATTTTTGGATATTTATTATAGCAAAGAGTAAAAATATTGTTTTGTTTTTTTCAAAAGTGTCGCTCTTTTTGTTTATAGCGGCGATCAGAAATGACGCAGAGGGGATCAAATACCACCAAAAGAAAGCTCTATTTGTGGGAAAAAAAGGATGCAAATTTTGTTTGGGTACAACGTCGCACGACCGCGCAATTGTCATTCAAAGAGCGACAGCGCTGAAAACTGAAAATTGGTCCGGGCAGGAGGGGGGTCTAAGTGCCCAGTAAGGAAGTGGTTAACAATTAAGTTGCATGCAGTACTCCGAGAGGTTTCCATGACTTACTGTGAGTAATAATGATGATAGTGTTTTGATTTACAAAACGGTAGACCATGCATGACAAATGGTGCACAACATGCAAATCTACTCACCATGATGGAAGTCAGAATCTCTTGCATGGTGCCTGGCAGGGGGTTTGTTTGTGCCTTAGGATTTCCCACACTGCCCATTAGGTTAGCAAGTACAGGGGGCAGCTTAGCACCAGATGACAGGTCTGGAGACTGAGACCCTCCAATTTGGTCCATTGATTCAACATAAGAACTATCATCCATGGAACAATCCTAATGAATGTAAGAAAAAGTGATATTTGTAATAAAAAGTAATTTTTCATACTTGAGTCATAAATGACGCTGATTATATTGTTTTAGTTACAATAAATGCTATCCATCCAACAGATCTTTTTGACCTGAAAGCAATGCTCTAATGTGTTTATTAAAGGGTAACTAACTTATTATGGATTTTCCTCTAACCAGACCCCCTGCTTACCTGAGTACATCAAATCCATTGATCTTCTCTGTGTAGCCCTACACAACCTTTCCATTGAAAACAGGCACTATTTATTTCTATAGGCAAGCAATACTTTGCTGGACCTCTCGGGTCATCATAGGTCCGAGAGGACCTAGGGCTGTGGCATGCATGCACACTACAAGGAAGATCCAACATGCACATCTTCAAAGACAAGGCCCTGTGGTGCTAGGCCCGACTGCATAGTGAAGATCACTGGATAGAGAAGGTGGTATATTTTTAAGCTGGTGTTTAAGCTGGTGGGCTGCAGTCAGCGAGGGGAATTAAAATGGGAAAAAGGTTAACTCAACTCTTCTTAAACCCACACCTCTCCTATCTGTTCTGCATACTCTGTAGTAAAGAGATATTTTTACTTACCTATTTTTAATCTGGTCCAGTCACTTGATCCAGCCGTTTTGGCACTGTCAGTGAGCAGCTAGTGCAGGGGAGAGGAAGGAGCGCTGACAATGGCTGAACCATGGGAGCCTATGGGTTATGTTAGAGTTCTGGGAATTCACAGCCATTGTTGAATGCTCCCTTACACAGGGGA
Source organism: Glandirana rugosa (assembly GCA_018402905.1). NCBI lineage: Eukaryota > Metazoa > Chordata > Amphibia > Anura > Ranidae > Glandirana > Glandirana rugosa. Next base: position 2,088,625 of record BLSH010395938.1, read on the forward strand.
GGGAGCCAGAGCTGATGAATCATATAACCGGACCAGATTAAAAAAAACGAGGTAAGTACACAGATAGTATGAAGAGAAGATGGCCAGGACTTTGTTGTAGGAAATTATTGTTGGATTAGAGAGGAAAGTTCTCAGGTGGGCTTTATGCTTGGGGATGACTAAAGGTAACATTGTGGCTTGAAGTAGTATCTTAAAAAGAGTACCTCATCCAGTGGTATGAGCTTCGGCGGCATCGGTTCATAAGGTTCAGGGTCCGGTTCATGTGGAGTGTCAGGAACACTGCAGGGCGTAATAAAAAAAAAAAAGTTTAAACCAGGCAGTCTGAATAAAATAAATTCACACCCTCAAAGCTTGTGTACATACCATGCTGCAAAAAACAAAAATAGCCTCATGTGAAATTTGTTTTACAGTGCTTGATGTGCAAACTTACCTTTCCTTGGAGAGAAAAAGCTCTTGCAGGATGCCCATCTCCCGCTCAGCTTGGGTGTGCTTTTCTGTGCTGTTGCTCCCAATTTGTACAAGTGTTCCCAAGTGCAAAAATGGCCGTGGATGGACCCAAGGAATGACTTCCTCCATGGTGTCATGGCTAAGCCGGCGGGCGTTTTGGAATGCTTGACGGTCCTTCATCATCTCTCGCTTGGCAGCTTCACCAAAGTCCTTAATCTTGTTCACATTGACTGTAAGCAGGCATACAAGGAAAGACTGATATTAAGCACAAAGCTGTACAGAGCCATGTGGATTACAAGGATATAATGTCAGAGATTAGATATTCCATGTACCTCTCTCTGTTTCATCTAACTCAAAGTAGAAGTACTCCCGAAGTAGACTCTCTTCTGGCCAGCTAACAGTTTTCTTCTTCTTTCCCTTTTTAGTTAGTTGGGGAACTTCTGGCTCAGCAGGTGTCACATCTGCTGGGGCTGGGGCTGGGACAGGGGTAGGTGTAGATACAGATACTGATGCTGCAAAATGGAAGACAAAATTAGCCATATGAGAAATAGATGCAGAAGGAGAAAGGACAGGAATGGTTAAAGCTTGGAGGAGTATAGAATAATGCCTTACTGTCCATAGGCTCAGGGAGCTCAACAGGAACTGGAGTCCCAGGTCGTTCTACTTCCATTGCCTCCGCTGGGGGCTCTGGTTCCGGAGAAGAGGGCTTGGTGACTGCTGGTACATCACCTTGGGGCTTGCTGTCAAATGGACTGGGCTGTATAAACAAAACATATGCGGTTTTAGGTCTCTGTAGGGCAGTTACAAAAAACCTTTTAACACAATCTTATAGAATTATATATCCCAGATGACCAACGAATACTGGAGACTATGTAAATATATCAGGCTGCCATAAAAACATTCCAGTGTTTTCTAAGTAAGGTTACCTTATTACTAGTTGGAGAAACTGCTTTCTTCTTCTTTTTAATCTTAAGTCCAGCTATTGGTGCCGAATTCAGTGCATCCAAGAAACCTAAACTCTCCATAGCTACAGTGGGGGAAAAAAATAGGATATTACTGAAGAGCTTAAAATATTGCAATTTAAAATAGCATCTTGAAAGAATACTAGTCTAGTGTAGCATTCACAGTGGGACCTTACATCGCCATCTAGTGTTTAACAGTGTAATTACAATATTCTGTTTGACAACAGTACTATAACATCATGAGCCATTCTTAAAGCAGAACTTTTAAAAATTAAGTCAGCAGCTACCAAATTCGTGGGGGTGGGGGCGCTGGGCCTGGGGGAAGTGCAGCTCGGATCAATCCAAGCGGAAGTGTGAGCGGGTACCTGTCAAAAATAAGAACCCAATTCTTCCCCCTCCCCCAAAAAAAGTTCCAAATGTGGCAGGGAAGGAGGAGGAAGAAGAGGAAGAGTGGAACTTCTGCTTTTGGGTGAAGTTCTGCTTTAACTGTATCTGAGCATCACAAACTGAAAACTATATTCAATATATGCCCATAAAGACTCCTGAGATGTATTATATAATTTTGGCCTAGGTCAGAAACCAACTGAGGAAATGTAAGTTTAAAATAAGTAAATAAAATATACAATCCTAACGCTAGAAGCATACCGCATACAATCGTTAATGCGGATTGTGAGTTTACTTTTACTTGAAAGGACTACTAATCCTTAAGGATAACAATGCTAGTCCCCCAAAAGGCAATCAAAAACATTACCTTAAGTGTTGAATCAACGCTTCCCCCTTGGGAACAAGCACACAAGGATGTCAACACTACCTTTCCATAGATTTAGTTACAAATGCAGCATTCTCACAAGATCAGTAACAATGTGGAGGGCTTTTGTTTTTTGGAAGCTGGTTTATCACTAAACCAGCCATAAAGGTGGCAGATAGTAGCAAGAACATAAATGTGAAACGTAAGACAGGTTGTCCCATCAAGAGGGTTTAAAGTGAACTTGAACCACCTGTAGAAGGCAAAGATATCATGCTATACCTACCCCCCTCATGCTAGACTGACCGGGTGTCGGACCATCTAGGAATTTATTTACCAATTTGATATACACAGGACGATGCACTCTCCCTTTTTCCTCTTGTGTTAGAGCTTGGGCTTGACCATTATCTCTGAGGCTTCAAACGCCATTTTGAGGGAGTCATGGGCAGTGTAAAGTTTCCTTATAACCATAGTATAGTAATGCAGCAGCAGAAAAAGAGCACTGGAGAAGTACTTACAGGGTGCCTACTCTGGTTGTAATTAAGCAACTTGTTGCTCCTGCTAAGGTACACCTTAAAGCAGAGTTAAAACTCCTCATACTAGTGATCCCCTCAAGCGCTGCAAGTGCAGCACTGTCCGCCTCTCCTGGTCTTCCTTAGGATTTCTGACTTTTGGCACATCGTCAAAACACAGAGCGGTGCTGTAAATGTACGCTTAGCTGAAAGTGCACAACTCCGTGTACACAAAAGCTGACAGGCAGGGAGAAGGGTTTTTGACAAAAGGGACCAATGGGATCTCTTCCGTCATAAAAATCCTACCTGTCAGTTTGTTTTAACTTTAAGCGAACTTTGGAAAAATGCAACCACTGTAAATTAAGGAATACTTTAAAGTAGGTTATGACACATACGCTGTGGAGGAATGATCTTCACTTTGATCTCCTTGGTAGAATTTGGTGTAGCATTAAGAGGCTTGTATTTCTTTTCTGCAGGTGTTGCATCACTGGGTGGTGGAACCGAACTGGGAAAGACAACAAATGTAAGCAAAGCAACACAGCTGTAAACATAAAAATGTAATGCAGCTTGTATTTTAAAGGAAACACTGACGTTTTAATAAAATGCATTTATTTGGAAATAGTCCCTTTAACTGAGTCTGCTGTATCTGGTGAATCGACAGGCCTCCTAAACACACGATTACTGGCTGAGGCCACAAAACCGCTGGCTGAGTATGCACACATTACAACCATTTAATAATGACCGTGTCCACTTATTGTTCTCACCTTTGTCGTTTAACAGGAACAGGTTTCATGTATTTGTCCGATATAAGTGGACCAGAAGCTGGCTTCTTAATGGGAGCTTGCGATGGCGTTTCCACCTCCAGACCTGTGTTAGGGTAATAAAACAAAATGAGTCAAAGATAGAAAAAAAAGTTAATTTATACAGGATAGTGCTTGCGGTCACTTACCTGTGGATCTGAACTTTGCATGACTAGGGGCAGTAGTGCGCTGTATTTTGGGCTTTTCTTTCTTTCTATCACCTTGGTCCTCTACACAGGACTCAGCTTTGGTTTCTGCAGTCTTATCAGGCACAACAGATCGTCCTTTTGTGTCTTCTTTCTTTTTCTTTTTATCCTTTTCTAGAAGAGTAAGACAATTATATGAGAATTGTAAGGCTTGTTGAATTGGTAAGTTTTGGGGAGTGACTGCAGAAGGAGAGTGTCACGGTCCTAACAGAATAAAGAAAGCTGCTCTGTTTAGAAATCCATTATTCAAAATAAACTCAACAGGGAGAGCAAGATTCCCAATAAATGCAGAGTCATATGTGCTTATCTGGGAGCTCTAGCACAGAGAACCCATCATTGAAGTCCATGATAAATAATATTGTGTTATAAAGATGTACAAGGTGTGACCTTGTGGTTTCACAGATATCTTGGTCAATCTTCAAATCAATCCATGTGAAGCCTCCCTGGAGGCCTAAACTATTACACGAGGCCTCAACGTCAGTCTGAATTTAAATCAAATTCCACCCCCTCTCAGTGCAAAGACCCATCCTGTCATTTTACCATATTTTGTGGGAAAATCTGAACACCTGAATGGCAGGAGGAAGGGCTAACAGTAAAGAGGAGCTTCAGTTAATTGTGCAAAAAACAGACACTGACCTGTCCAAGGATCCAGCACCATGCTCACCTGAGCCGGTTTTTTACTGGTCTTTGGGTTCTTGGCACCAGCATGTTAACTGTGGGTAGCCAGCTGCGACTCCTTGTGGCTTCACAACCGGCTGACCACAGCACTTTATGAATGTAGTAGGCTGCGCAGTACTACCATTTACCCTTGAGATCTCATGTTATATTGTCAGATATTAGGTGCAGCTGCAGCTTAACTCTACCCCCAGTGTATAACTGTAGTAGCGCGAGGATACATCCATACACTGTTACAACTTTATGAATGGTCTCTCAGTGTTCTGCAACATGTGATGTGTCCCAGAAGGTTGTGGGCAGGGAGAGGGGGAGAACTTCCAGTGGATCTGGCACAGTGACCTGATGGAAGTGGGAAACCAGATACCTGCTCTCCCTCCAAAAAATATTCCAAATATGTCAGAGGGGGGTGGAGAAAAGGAAAAGTGGAACTTCCCCTTTTGGGTGAAGTTGTGCTTTAACTTGGGCAGAAGCTGAAGCCAAACAGATTTTACCTAGGATAGAAAGTAACTCCACAAGAATCAATAGGAACATTATGCACACAATGTGGCTGTAGTTTAGAACTTATTACATTGGGAATTTTTTAGACCAAATAAGGTCAATTAGTAAATGCAATTTTTAGCCTCATTTAATAAATGTTCCTATGACTGAAAAATAAAGAAATCACTATCAAACACCTAGTTTGTGGAGAAGGGTTTTAGGATGAACTTCAGACCAAACAGCAAAACGGTACTAAGAAGAAATAATGTAGCAGTAAAAGCATTATCCTTCTGTACATTGGATTCAGTGACTGTGGGCCCCTTTTCAGCCTTGTTTATTAAATGTCCCCAGTTATTTTAGGAGAGAAAAGTGCAGTTTTGACAAAAGACAGGGCGTGTAACACTATAGGGCTGTATCATGGTGATCAAACAGCTACTTCGCAGAGATGGAGTTTAGGAATAACTCCAGACCAAAAGACATAATAATCTAGCAGTGAAAATTAGTGATGTTGCCCACTTGTGAATTGAATGCAGTGATAATGGACCCAGGCACAGTCTGTTCCCAGAAACTATAGCTTTAATATCCAAATGTAAATTACACAACCCTTGATAGAAGCTGCACCCTCCTTAATGACCATTTTATGTGAACAACTTCCAGCTTTATATGCATAGGGAAACATTATGCTCTAAAGCTACTAAAATGCAAGAAGCAAAAAAAGTAGGGACAGCTGTGTCTTGTATCTTTTCCTCCCAGAAGCTGTTGTTCAGTTTCTAAACTTTCCTACCAGATTAAAAAAAAATCTGCTTTGGAGTGACCACCATTAACTAGTATTGGCTCATCAATGCTTTAGCTTAAAGAGACACTGCCACCTTCTTGCTCATGCAGGGCAAAGTGATACAGCCTCTGCAAAGCACTGCCTAACTACCCTGTACTAATTTTACATAGGTTCTCCCACAGAAAATCCCCAGCCAATGACACTACATATATAGAATTATTGGTATGGGAGAGCATGTGACTAATATACGTAGAATTATCGGTATGGGAGAGCATGTGACTAACATACATAGAATTACTGGTATGGCAGAGCATGTGACCAACCTGCGGGCCTTAATCTGTGGCAATTGTAGAGCAGCAAGGAGCACATGTAAGGTGAGTATGTACAGGTTGGAGACTGACATTTACAGAGACAACGCTATAGACAAGGTGAGTCTCTAGATACACCCCTGCTGGTAAACATAGTAGCAACTCACCAGCAGGTAAAAGATTACTCTGGGTCCTGATTACGGTCATCCAGTCATTGACAAGTATAAGCGCTAACTTCCGAAGTTCTGAGGTTAAAGAAAAAAAAAAAAAATTGTAAACATACTTCCAAATGCAAGAAACGCATAGAACTTTTGTAAATCAGTATGTACCATACCTTCATCCTCACTGGTTTTGCTAAGCTGCTTCACTAATTTAGCTGTGTTATTCTGTAAAATTAAGATTGAAGAATATATTATACAGCTCAATAATAGAGTCAGCATATAGATGATCAAAGCATCAGTCTAAAACCTTTTACCTGCTTTAGGTGGTCCACGGTCAGAGGTAAATGCTGAAGGGTCAGAAGGATTCGATGAAGCAGAGGGCTGTTGTTGCTGTTACGAGCATACGTCAGCCAAACATTTAAAAGTTTGTATCCACCAACTCGGATGAACCTGAAACATTCAGAAAAGGTCAGTTCACAAAATATATAAAAAACACAAAAAATTGAAAACCCTGAGAATGCAGTAAAGTTCTATTCTTAGGATTTAGGCCCTTTTGACGTGGGTTTTCCGTGTGCGGACTCCGTTCTGCTCAGTAGGGATCGATCCGCTGATCAGGCGGATGACAGGTCCAGGTCCGTCTCCGCTCACAGTGCGGAGATGGACCTGCCAAAGCCCCGCTCTCCTCTATGAAGATCAGATGAAAATGGATCAGTCTGTCCATTTTTATCCGATCTGCTCCAATCCAATTCTCCAGACAGATGGAAAATAGGGTTTCCATCTGTCTGGATTTAGAGGACAGGATCGGAGAGCGGCGGATGTCAGCAGACATGTCTCCACTGACACCCGTTGCTCCATAGAGGTGCATGGAGCGTCCGTTCAGGCAAGCCTGAAAGACGGACAAGCGGACCTGAACGGAACGCCCATGTGAAAGGGGCCTTGTATATGTGTTAACCATTTACTTCACTGTATTATGCTGAAAATAAACAGATAAGTGAAGCACCTGTTGTAATATACTTTTGACGCAGACTTGCTCAGCAGAGATTTACCAACACATTTAACCACTTAAGGTTCGCCCTATAGCAGTTTTACACGCAGCATTAGCTGATCGACGGGTGCATGGTTCCCGTCCTCTGGCACCAGCCAATCATTAGACAGAGAGAAAGAATTGCGATCTGTTTATGTAAACAAGGCAGATCGCTGTTTCAACAGAAAGGAAGGGATGGAATTTGTGTCCCTGCAAAACAGGAAATAAATTCCATCTCTTCCCCTAGTAAAAGCACCTCCCACAGTTTTGTTTAGTAAAACAATGGCTAAGCACACAGTTAACCCTTTGATGGCCCCTGATGTTAACCCCTTCCCAGCCAGTGTCATCAGTACAGTGACAGTGCATATTTTTTAGCACTGATCAAAGTATCAGTGTCACTGGTCCATAAAAAGTGTCAGTGTCTAGACTGTCCGCCGCAATATCGAAGTCCCACTATAAGTAACTGATCACAATTACACTAGTAATAAAATAAAAATATCCCTTAATTTTTAGACTAACTTTTGCGCAAACCAATTACTATACGCTTATCGTGATTTTTGTGTTACCAAACATATATAGCAGAATACCTATTGGTCTAAATTTATGAAGAAATTCAATTTTTAAAAAAATTGTATTTGATATGTTTTATAGCAGAAAGTACAAAATATAGTTTTTTTTTGTTTATAGCACAAAAAAAATAAATAAACATAAAATAAAAAAGTAGAGGTGATCAAATACCACCAAAAGGAAGCTCTATTTGTGGTAAAAATAAATGACAGTTGTATTTGGGCATAGCGATGCATGACAGCGCAATTGTCAGTTAAAGTAATGAAGTGCCGTATCACAAAAAATGGCCTGGCCATCGGGGGGGGGGGGGTTAAATCCTGCGGAGGTCAAGTGGTTTAAGTAGACCTATATTCTAAATACTTCACTAAGAAAAAAAACATCCCTATGCCCCACTAACAAAGGCAAATATAGTGGTTAGATACTAAACTGTCACCAAAAACTTTTTATGCCCTTTTGCCCTTTGGTGCCAATGATGTGGTCTATCTTAAATAGGAGACAGAGGCACTGAGTACCCAGTTGTACTTGAATCACCACATGACTAAAAGCTTAGCATTGATTATGTGATTAAGGGATTCCTGGAAATTTCAGCACTTTCTACAGTTTACAAAAAATGCCCCTAGGTACTGATTAAAAGTACAGGTCCACTTTAAAAGCTAGACATCAGTGATCATCAGAGCAGAATAGCAATTTTGAAAACAAAAGAAAATGTATGAATCACATCTGCTGCTTACTTAGAAAGAAGTTCTGGGGAATTTGTCTGGCATATGATGGTCATGTAGATACACCGACTAACCATTTTCTGAGATTCTTTCATCAAGCTAAAAGACATGTAAAAATGTAAGTATGAGTAGTAAAACAAGATCTAAAAACAGCACAGTTACCGGTATAATTATTATTACAGGCAGTCCCCGGGTTACTAACAAGATAAGGTCTGTAGGTTTGTTCTTAAGCTGAATTTGTAAGTGGGAACAGGTACATTTTTTAAGTGTAGCTTCAGCCAAAAAAATATATATATTTTTAAGCTTTTTTGGATAGCATAGGGAAGGGTTAACACCCCTGTAATGTTTGTTTTGCTGTCTGAGCCCCTGTTTATAAGATTTCACCTAACTCCTGTCGCAATGAGAATTGGATTTTGAAAATTTTGGGTTGTTGTGGAAACAAACCTTGGCCATAAAATATCAATGGAGACCCCTTTTTCCCATAATAGCTCTTACATGAGTGAATTTCCCCTCCTAGGGGGAGATTTCCTCCCACATCCTGTTTTCTCCCTTCATTTGTAAGAAGGAGTCGTTCATAAGTCGGATGTTTGTAACTAGGGGACCGCCTGTATACAGGATTTATATAGCAACAGTTTGTACAAAGCTATACAACATTCATGTTCTTACTTGTATATTTTTGTTATTCCAGTGACAGCTTTTACTTCTCCCTTTTGTCCCAACAAACAATCCAGACCCTTGAGGAGTTCATTGGGATCAATTGGTCCTGACCCCATTTTATCGACCTGGATTAATGAAAACAGAGGACTACATTATATTTTGAGATATATATACATACATACATACATGTATAATATTAATAGAACGGTTAATCAGGGTAAGTTGATCTAGAATTTCACGTTGAAAGTATACGAAAAATATGTTTTAAAGCATATTGTTTATGTTTCACTTTTTGGAGGAAAATTTGTACAATACAAATTTTAATTGGCAGTGAAAGGCATTACCACCGAGAGCTTGTAAGAATTAGGCCTCATACACACAAACATTTTTTATCGCCGTGGTTTTTGCAGCTCTCCATGTTATTCAATGGCCCCATAAAAACGCTGAAGTTTTTGAGCTGAAGATAGTCGGCGTTAGTGAGCTGAAAGCAGAACCCACGGCCAGCGCGTTCTGAAGCTGCAGCCTTAGAGTGTTTTTGACGCAGAGCCGGCAAAACGCTCACCAACGCGCATAAATGCCGTAGCGACGTTAACCGGCATTTTTAGGTTAAAAAAAAATAGAAGAGGAACTTTTTTGTGCATTAACGGCGATGCAAAACGAAGACGAAATTGTGTTTTTTACGCCGATTTTTTCCTGATGTTACAGCTTATTTTTTTAATGCGCTCGTGTGTATGGGGCCTAAAAGTTCAATGTGCCTATATATTACCAGGAATGCAAAACCTAAAAGAAGCCAAGGGTTACAGTAATTATCTAAAATCTGCAAGGGACTGCACCAACCTAATCCCCAAAAAATTTACTAAACTTCAGTGATTACCATAATTACTGTCATTTATAATACTTTAACCTAAAGGGCCCATAAAACATCTGATTAACCTGTAAAGTACATATAAAAAGGTGAAGTTATAAATTTGAAATCTAGTATGGATCTTTATTTAGCTTGATTTCTTAACCTGACCAAAGGCTGCAAAGGAATGGGGGGGGGGGGGGCATATGTTGTGTTGAGTTACCAAAATGTAACATGGCCAATCAAATTGTGATCATACTACAATCGTAGGATAAAGACTACTTTCATGTATTTCATGGTTTTCAGCCACCGCACATGTTTAAGCTCCAAACACTATTCTGACTTGGGTAAAAGTGTTTAGGAAACAAACATAGCTGCTACATACAGTAGACTGCCATGAATGTGAATTTTTAAGGGGTCAAAAGGACACCACTTCTTTATTCTATGGTTATACATTTAAGAGGAACCTCACTCTCTCAGTCATCATTGACCATTTTTAATCCTTATACTGCTAGAATTAATAGATAGGAAGGTATATCATATTTACTTGTTTTAAAGTTTTTGTTACATTCCTTCAGTTTCTTCCTAGTTTCCGTGCCTCAGCAAATGATTTCATACATCCCAGGAGTCTTCAGGAGGGGTTTTTCTTAGCTAAGCACACCCACCTGCATGTATGCCTGAGTTAAGGGCAGATGGATTCCAGGAAGTAAATTCTACAAGAATTATCTGCCCATACTCAACATGGCCACGGACAGAAATGCTGGGGTTCAATGCGATTTCTTATCAAAATAAAGAATGTCGACATGGCTGGGCGGGTGAGTTTGCTTTGCTTTAAATATTAAAAATGAATTAAACAGTGTTTTTGGTGCTCAGATGCAGTGAAGTTCCACTTTAAGTTGTGTCAGAGTTCTATCACTACTGTGTTGATCAAGTTGAGCTCAGTCTGAACACTATAGGCTCAATTCACTAACCTATAGCAATCATTACAATTAATAATGTTCTAATAAACATTATTATTGCAAATTAAATAGGTACTCATATCAGAGACTTGACTTGCATTTAAATCCATTTAGAATATGTGGATTTAGAACAAGAGTGTGTTAGACCATTGACCCATCCACATCTGTGCATTCCTGAACACACAATGTGCGTTGTGTTAAGGCAGCTCATTCATTTACAATTGGCTCTCAACCCCCCAAAAACCTATTCCCCTATGAAACACCATAATTCAAAGTAGTGCAATACTATGTGTTTAACTGGCATACAGATTAGATGCACAAGTGTGTTGGGGTGCAATTCAGAATGAATAGCACCCCATTGCACCAATGCATTCATGCTACAGTACTACAATGGTGTAATGCCCGTCGGAAATGTTTTCTTCTAGTAGCAAGCTTTGCAGTGTCCATTATAGTGAAGCTTATGTCAATCAGGTTTAGAAGGCAATTAAAATGCACTATATGGCATAAGGTGATTAACCTTATGTTTAGGCTCCAATAGTTAGTATATTGTTATCTGGGACCCCAAACGTCTGCCATAATTATCAGAATCATAAAAATTGCATACTCATGTATGTGAGACACAATGTTGGGTCCCAAACCACATGTTGTACACCAAAATACAAAGTACATGTAGATGACACAAAACAGTCACTGAATAGCTGTTAGTAAGAAAGGAGAAAAGGGTTGTGTAACTGCAATTTAGCAAGCCAAGAAATATAAACAAGATGTGGCTGTGCTTTTGGTTTGAACCAACAAGTTTAAAGTACACTTGTCAGGCATGAATTATGCAGGCCACCATTGCTGATCTCTTTTTGGATGTTAGTTTGCTGTCTGTGATACCGGTTCTTTAGCGTTACACTTAGAGTTGCTGATCCAGAATAAGAATGAATGAATTGTACACTTTTTTGGTAGCCCCCATAGTTCACTCATGAAAGCTGTACTAAACAAGATATTTATATAGCCATCTTTCTCAAGACCGCTGTACCAAAGAAAAAAATTGTGTGATGGGACCCTTCATTTAATCAAATGGTTAGCTAAAAAAAAAAAAAATGATATTGAAGAAAAAGAGGAGTTCTTGTTTCCTTCAGATATGAGGGACTATAAGGCACCATTACAGCCATGGCCAAACGTTTTGAGAATAACACAAATATTAATTTTCACAGTCTGCTGCCTCAGTTTTTATGATGGCAATTTGCATATACTGCAGAATGTTATGAAGACTGATCAGATGCATTGCAATTAATTGCAAAGTCTCTTTGCCATGAAAATGAACTTAATCCCATAAAAAAGCATTTCTACTGCATTTGTGAAGAAGGCTTCAGGGCGCCCAAGAAAGTCCAGCAAGTGCCAGGACAGTCTCCTACAGTTGATTCAGCTGCAGGATCGGGGCACCACCAGTGCAGAGCTTGCTCAGGAATGGCAGTGGGCAGGTGTGAATACATCTGCACACACAGTGAGACAAAGACTTTTGGAGGATGGCCTGGTGTTAAGATGGCAAAGAAGCCACTTATCTCCAGGAAAAACATCAGGGACAGACAGATATTCTGCAAAAGGTACAGGGATTGGACTGCCGAGGACTGGGATAAAGTCAATTTCTCTGATGAATCCCCTTTCCAATTGTTTGGGACACCCGGAAATCATCTCGAGACCATTCATGTGTGGAGTTGATGCTCAGCCAAGGTAATGGGCTCACTCACAATTATGCATAAGAACACAGCCATGAATAAAGAATGGTACAAAAACATCCTCCGAGAGCAACTTCTCCCAAACATCCAAGAACAGTTTGGTGAAGAACGATGCCTTTTCCAGCATGATGGAGCATCTTACCATAAGGTAAATGTAATTACTAAGTGGCTTGGGGAACAAAACTGACATTTTGGGGCCATGGCTAGGAAACTCCACAGACCTTAATCCCATTGAGAACTTTTGGTCAATCCTCAAGCGGCGGGTGAACAAAAAAACCCACAAATTCGGACAAACCCCAAGCATTGATTATGCATGAATGGGCTGCCATCAGTCAGGATGTGGCCCAGAAGTTGATTGACAGCATGCCAGGGCCAATTGCAGAGGTCTTGAAAAAGAAGGTCAACACTGCAAATATTGTCTCTTTGCATAAACGTAATGTAATTGTCAATAAAAGCCTTTGACACTTATGAAATGCTTGTAAATTATACTTCAGTATACCATAGTAACTTCTGAGAAAAAGATCTAAAAAACTTGAAGCAGCAGACTGTGAAATGTAATATTTGTGTCATTCTCAAAACTTTTGGCAACGGCTGTACATTTGCCAGCATTGATGGATTTTAGAACATGGCTCACACTGTTTGGGATGATTTTGACAAGGAGTCCATAAAGCTGCAGAGAAGCCTTGAGTAAACGGGTTTCTTCTAAACGTATAACTCTTTATTCAGTCTATTTGCTTACATTAGAATATGTTACCTGATGAATACTTGTTATAAAAGTCAGAAAAATTCAGACCCTTCGTCTACCTTAAAGAATTGTAAACTTACACCATCCCTGGGCTGACCTCTAACATGACTAAGTGCTTGCATTGCTCGTTGCTGTGTAATAGAGACTTCCTACAGTGGAGGCGGACGGACACATGTAGCGAATTCTCCTTTAACAGATAGAGGGAGATGGGAGACGTAGAAATGATGAAACAGTCTCCGCCTATCTCAATTCTCCAGCAGCCGAAGCGTACACACTCGCACACACACACACACACACACACACACACACACTCGCACACACACACACAGGCTCTGTATTCTATCGGATGAACACGCACACTGCTAATACCAGACAAACTTGCGTGTCTAATCCCATGTCACCGGGCAAGTGCTCAAATCTGGAGGCAAGGACATGAATTTTTATTTTATACAAGAAAAAGATAATTGTTCTTATGAAATATAGTATATATGCATGCAAATGTGAATATATTACACCCATTTAGGAAGTTTGCAGGATTAGAGGGGACATTATTGTATATATTGCACCTAGAAAATAAAAAGTATTCTGCACTGACGTGTCAGTTATCACTGCTGGAATTTTGTTATGCACTGGACAGAATAAAAGCAGGCCTAAGCTTTAAAGTGTAACCAATAAAACTGGATTTCTATAAAAGTTAAAGTGTTACTTTAATAAATATGCCTTTAACAAACAGGTTATACTTACCTGTTCAGTGCAATAGTATTGCACATCATAGTAACAAACCTCCCCTTCTGGGGTCCCCGCCAGAGCTTTTGGCTCCTCTCCTGTGTCTGCTCCCACAGCAAGCACTTGCTATGGGGGCAGACGCCTGGGCTCCTTAACAAGCGGGGCTCTTTGTGTCCATAAACACACACCGTGCAGCTTGTTCCCACCCTCCTCAAAGGATTTGACAGTAACAGGAACCAATGGCTCTTCGGGCACACTACTGGATGCAGAAAGGGGCAAGGCAAGTATTCAGGAGCGGCGGCAGAAAGCCAATACTGGAAGGTTTAGTGGTAGTAGAGCTTTTTTATAATATATATATTGCATATGATGTATTGCGATGCATACTAGCACATTAATTTGCAGGGAGAAGATTTTTTTTTTTTTTAGCAGTTTACTACCGTTTTAAGGCCTCATGCACAGTGGATGTTTTCTAAACTCTCTTAAAGCGGAGGTCCGAGGGCTAAAAAAAAAAAATTAAAAGTCAGCAGCTACACATACAGTAGCTGCTGACTTTTAATAATAGGGCACTTACCTGTCCTGGTGTCCAGCGATGTCGGCACCCGCCGCCGGTCTTCGGATCGGGGGACAGGTGCAGCCGCCTCCATCACTGGTAAGGGAACCCGGACGTGTAAGCAGTACAGCTTCAGGCCGGGTACCTTACTGCGCATGCCCGAGGCTCTGCCGCGCTCTGCTACTGGCCAGGTGGCCAGAAGCAGAGCGAGCAGGGAGGAGGGAGCCAGGCTGCTGACGTCAGCGGCCGCGTCCGCCAGCCAGAGCTCCCGGATGTGTGGAAAAGGACACCTGTCTAAAGACAGGCGTCCTCTTCCTCCTCCCCCCAGAAAGGTGCCAAATGTGACACCTGAGGGGGGGAGGAATCCAACCAGCAGAAGTTCCACTTTAGGGTGGAACTCCACTTTAAAAGCCTTCCGTCTGGCAGTAGCTCTTTGGCAAAAAAAAAAGTTCCTGTCGCTCGTTAAAGCGTGTAACGCATTGACCCGTGCCAAGCATTTGGGTGTCAATTCATTTTATTGACCAGAATAAATAATTCATTCTGGCCATGGAAATGAATTACCACTCAAGCGCTAAAACATACCTAGTGTTAACGCATGTTTCGACTGGTTTACAAGCATCAAGCTTTTTATTCTGCCCAAACGCTGCTGCTCTTGGACACACTGGCAGTGGGTTTTCTTTCCTGCCTCTAAACTCTGCTAAAAGTCAATGTGTGCATGGGCACATAGGAAGGGGAGTTTAGAGAGAAGGGAAAACAAAAAATGCCAGATGCCCCTAGGAGCAGCTGTAAAAACATCCAGTGTGCTCCAGGAGGCTTTATGCATAGAATGCATTAGGGTAAAAAAACCCTAAACCCTGAGAACCACTTTGTACTATGCCATACACCATCTTCAGTATATTTTGCTGGGAGTATGTCATCAAACCTTAAAGTGGAACTAGAGGCTAAAATGTAAACACTGCAGGCAGGCTCTTTATTGCAAAGGTCTATCTGCAATATAAACACCTTCCTGCTAGCTCAGTCTTCTTGAAATCAAAACCCTGAGCTGCTCACACACACACACACACAGTGCTCAGTTTACATTTCAGCAGTGCCTGTGTGTCGGTTGACTGAAATTCTGCACAATGTGGCCAACGATCGGCACCTGGAAGAAGCCAGGAAAAAGGTCAGCACCGACGAGGGACCTCACAGGTGTTGGACAGCTGAAGCAGCGATATGTATTGCAGACTTCAGTTCTACTTTTAAGGGCCGGTTCACACTGGAGCGGTGATCTCAAGGCGGCTTGCGAGGAGACTTCTATCATAGAAGTCAATGCAAGCCACCTGAGATCGCCCTGAAAATAGTGCAGGGACCATTTTCTAAGGCGGAGCGAAGCGATTCGCTCCTATTAGAACGGTCCTATTTGCACAGCATTGAGGCGAATTGTCAGGCGACTCAAGTCGCCTGACAATTCGCCTAGATGTGAACGGGCCGCGAAGTCGCGCCGCACCAGTGTGAACCGTCCCAAAGAGGTGTTCAGGCCTGGGGAAAAAAAAATAAAAGTCAGCAGCTACAAATACTGTAGTTGCTGACTTTTAATATATGGACACTTACCTGTCCAGGGAGCCCTCGATGACGGCATCCTAGCCAATCTTCGGATCGGCTGTCAGGTGCTGCCACCGCCATCTCCACTAAGGGAAACCAGCAGTGAAGCCTTATGGTTCTCTACTGCGCATGCATTTTGTAATTGGCCATGCGATGGAGGAAGGAGAGGGGCCGAACTCCCGAGGGACGGTGCCACAACGCTGTCACTGGAAGGGGGACCTGTCCCCGTACCCCCTTGAAAGGTGCCACCAGAGGGGGGGTGGGGAGCAAATAAGCAGAAATTCCACTTTTGGGTGGAACTCTGCTTTAAGGCTTGGTTCACAATGTTGCACTGTGAGTGACTGTGGTGAGCTGCATTACAAAAAAAAAAAAAAAAATAGAATGTGCACCTTTTTTAGTCCATTAGGCCACAATCAGATCCACCTGCGTAGCGGAGGATCTGTGCATTGATCACGCTGAGCAGACAGAGGACAGGCCAGTGTCCGCTCTGCTATGCAGAGTAGACACAGCCCGCTGTTCTCTATAGGACTTGTCCATTTCCATCCACCTGTCACCTGATCCGCCGAACGGATGGGGATCCCTATTAGTCTGTTTTAAGCGGATAGGATGCCGGTGGGTGTCAGTGAACACATGAGCGCTGCCATCTGCTGCTTCATAAAGAGCAATGGATAGCCTGATTGGGTCCGGCAGAAAAATTGACAGGTGGAACCGATCGATCCGTCAGTGTGAAATGGGCCTCAAATGATGCAAAGTATCTTTTTGCTGCTTAGGGCCTGTTCACGCCATACCTTGGTGCTGGTGCAGCCATACATTTTATAGCAATCCACTGAATTGTATAAAATTAACAATTAAAAAAAAAAATGAACACTGCAAAGCGTGATAACAACGCATACACAATATGCAATGTGTTGCTGTGGGAACAAGCCTTAACACTAGAATTGTAGTTAGATTTTGCAAGGGATCATTAGAACACAACAGTGTGGCTGATTTATTAAAACTGGAGCAAAGGCAGAGCGGATAACTAACATTCTATTATTGAATTACCATATGCCAGTAAGCAAGGTTTAACATGGACCCACAGCCACAAAGAAGATGAAAATGTTAAATTTACTTCTGTCTTTTCTTTGTATTTACTTCTGTTAGGGAAACCCTAAATCTGATAAGAACTGTCTTTTGTTGCTACATAACTATTAAAGACAAGAAATGGCAGCTCATTAGGTATACCTACATTTTTTTTACCTGGTGCCCTCACATGTATGCTGCCATGGATGGGCACCACGAAAAGAAAATTACGGTATGATACAATTTTCAGTGTTTTTAATGTTGGATAGGGATGATTAAAACCCCTGGTAGTTTTTCCCCATCTGTGTTTTATTAAAGATTTACATCTTCCCTTTGCCACAGGAAAGCAAAAAAGTGAGAAGAAACCCCTCTACCTCAAACTTTTCCTGTTCTAGTGACAACTCAACTTTGGACTTTCCTGGTGACAATGGTCTAGGTCTAGGACAAAAACAGTGAATCTCCACATGTGGGGGACACAGGTAGCAATAAAAGCCTAACAGGGATTTAACCCTTCCTTTCACTTTTCAAAATTTGGATACACTTTAAAGTAGATCTAAAGCAGATTTAAATTTGCTAAAGTACTGTGCATAAACTGATTTTATAAAGTACTGGTTTCCCCTTTTTACATCTCAGTGCTGCTAATCTCATCCAGCCTTTTTCAGCCACTTCCTGTCTACATAAATAGGCTTAGGCATTGGCTGCACATTATTGCTCTGGATGGGCTTCCTGGCAACAATGAACTATGTCTGCACAGCAACCTGCAGTCTCCACCAGGGACATCTGACAAGGCGACAACGCAAGAGCACAGTTGTTAGAAAGCGGTTAGCCAATAACAGGAAGAGCATGAACAGAGGTTCTATTAACGAAAGCTGCAGATTAGGGCCTCCCCCACATGGGTATTTGCTTGCGCACACTGGATTCCAGCAGCAAACTAGTCTGTATTGCTTCACAGCAACCAGATATCTAAAAGCAAAACTAACCAGCATCTTAGGGGTCTGTTTATACATGTTTTCACATATTTTCCCATTTGAATCCAATTACAAAAGTGTGACTCATGATTGAAAGAGAAAACGTGTGTGTATATATATATATATGTGTGTATATATATATATATATATATATATATATATATATAGTCACCTTAACAGACAGGCCCTAGAATGTCGGTAACCCTACATCAAGTGGACTAAAACCTAAATTGGAAAATGTCAGCATGAAATACGGAATCTGGCTGAACACCCTGGAGAAACTGATAGGTATTTTCCCAATTTAATAAATTAGGCTCATTATCTTTAGTATGGCTATGATAGGCCTTGAGTATGAAAATGGTTTTAAGAAAACTGTTGCTGACCCCAATAGCAACTGGATTTTCTGGAAAGAAATCTTTCTAGATCAGATTAAAACAGAGAATATTTGGTTGCTTTGTTCAACACCAACACTTTTGTTAAAAAAATATATATTATTCTAAAGCATCTCCACTGTACAGAAAAGCTAATGTACCATAGCCGGTTTAGACCACCATGTGTACATAGCATTTATATAACAGTTCAGTGCATAGGTTTAAACTGCAAAGGGTATATAAACACATAAGCATGCATACATTTTTGTGCTTGCAATAATTGCTAGCACTCAAGATTTTCAACATCAAGTTGCAAACTTTTATAAAGTTAACAAGAGATGGGCAAAGTGTGCATATACGCACATATTTGCAATTGTTTGCTTACCAATACTTGAGCTGGCCTTTCATCTCAGTGACAGGGATTTTCCTCTAGTTCATCCAACACACACAATGACGGTATCTGTAACAGCTGACCCTGTGCTAAAGGCATTCATACTCATGCCAACAACTGACAGCGGTGCCTTAATATCGACTCCAGGCTGGCCACTGCATGCAGCTGGCTATGGTATGGGAAGCAATATCAGAATACTTACCCAGAGTGCCGAAGGTTGTGTTTCAGATATTCATTTATACATGTGGTATAATGTGAATCTCAGCCATGAAGCAAAAACAAAATGGAATTAGACCACATTAAAAAAAAAAGGCTTGGTTTTCTATAAAGTATGATAGTAAAATAAAATGTTTAGTAAAGTTTACTAAACATTTTAAAGTTTAGGGAAAAAAAGTGATAGCCACATTTTCACCTCCAAAAATGCCAGATACAGAAGTTAAAGAAGAACACTACAAAAAAAATGCATTTATCAGTAGACAGAGCCCAATTTATACTGGCAGTAAATCACCAGAATATTGAAAGCAAAAAAAATACTTGGACCGTGGCATAAGAAATAACAAGAAAAAAAATAAATGGCTTTAGTTAAAATCTTAAAGGAAGATGCATTTTTTTCTTTGTTTAATTGAGGGCAAATAGTGGTTCTAATTCTTGAGTACACCACACATACACACACACACCCTCAAACATACAACACTTAATGCACAGTTCATTCATTTCTAGACCTATATTGTTACTACATACTGAAAAAAAAAAAAAAAAAAAAAATAA
>BLSH010395938.1:2121054-2135058 GCA_018402905.1 Glandirana rugosa
GTCGGGACTTCTTCAGTGCACTCCACTACATTGCGCATCCGCCTCAAAATCGAACGACCTGTGTGTCACTCTCCGCGGGTCTGCGATGACACAATGAACTACTAAAAACACTAAAATATATATATAAAAAACCAAATATATGGAATAAACCTGTGTTATTTCATAAGGAAAAATTTATGATGTGATACCTTCGAAAAAATAGAAGGGGGGAAGGACTCGCCGTAACTCAAATATGTTGAGTTTCCTCTCGTTGACTAGCCTGTCACCCTCGTAACTACTGTTAGTCCTAGTCCTAACTCTCTGTTCGTGTTCAGTGACCTTCAAATAAGGTATATAAACCAAAAAATATATATATAAAATCACAAAAATCATCAAGTAACACAGTAGCGTCTGGGCGCCTCTCACTGTGTGTCCAGCAAGCTAAAACTCCGCCTACGCGTTACATCACCTCACGTGACTTCTTCAGGGCTGATTTTTGTGATTTTATATATATATTTTTTGGTTTATATACCTTATTTGGACACAATAAAGTATTCCTTTTTAAATACTACACTATGGAAGCTTTTTTATCTTCCCCCCTTCCTGAGCGGCATTGAGTTTATACAACTCATAGGAGAGCAACTGATCGGACAGTGGGAGCATTGATGACAATCAGGATCAGGATTGAGAGAGCGTGGAACGATCGAACAGAATCCCCAAAAGAAACCTTGATGTGCACATACACCAAGCCATAGAGGTGAGCATTCTATGAGCACTTTCCCGTTTTAAGCACTTTATAAAGGAATCCTTTTGGGATAGCACGCCTATCCCCCTGCAAAAGAGGCATCCTTCACCTGTTTGGAGCACGAATACCCATAAGGACTATCTGAGCACAAGTTACTGGAAATATCACTACAAGCACTTTATTTTTGTTACAAGGACTTTTTATACACATTTGTGTTTTTATATGTTTACACCTGCTTCACTGTGATAATATCACTTCACTAATTCTTGGTTCATATAATTTATGCAAATGTATTTTTATATTGAAGATTTCATTGGTCACATTTTTATGCATTTTTGCTGAACGTTTTATATGGAAGAGTCACATTATTAATGAATTAATCACAGAATATTTTTTGCCATTTCACTATTTATATATTATTCAAAGGGTTGATACAGATAGATATTATCTGAGGCTGCGCAGTACCATTTTCCTTTTAAAAGCTAAATGAAGGTTTCCCTCACCAATATGGCGGCCTCCTTGTGCAAATTGTTTTGTGACTAGAGGAGCCTTGCAGAGGGGAATCATGGAGGGTTATTAAGAGCTCCTCATTCTTTGGCAGCCATGTGACTGCAATAGATTAATGATACAAATATCCACTATTCTTGTTTGCTGTACAGTTACAGAAAGCATGGAAGCTTTAAACCCTGTGCAAACAGGAAGACATCGGCCGGTTAAAAAAAAGCATTCAGCTTGCATGTATGCCTGGCCATTGGCCTGCTTCTGTTGGATGACCATGCTGGAAAATCAGCAGCTGACTGACTCTTGATCAGCGCTCTCAGCCAATGGCAGAGAGCGCTGATTCGGGGGCCGTCCCCCTGTCAGAACACAACAGCTCAGCGGAGAAGATCGCTGTACTAACGTTAGATTGTTAGTACAGCAGCTCCAACCGGAGGTGACAGTTTTTTTTCATTCAAACTCATAGCGTGTACCAGGCTTTACATACATCAGTTTCAGGAAGAGGTCAGCGGTGACCAATCACATAATTTTCTTAGGAAAGATAAACAATCTTATCACCTGTGAACTGTCAATTTCAATAAACTCTTCATACATTAACCACATAATATTTAAATATTAACCTCAATTAATGAACCTTTATGCCAAGCGTGCCTCTACACCCATCCAAGTTTATCCTGCAGAGCTTCTTTCCGTCAGTACCTGAAAGGCAGCAGTTGAGTCCCTATCAGAGCTCACTGATACCATACTTTTATAGTCTACAAGTCTCCTTGAAGGACAGTGCTGCCCAGATCACCTCTAGTGATACCAGACCATACACCAGTTGAGCACTGTCATACACATTAAACTTGCAAAGTAAATGTAGCCTTGGGGGTGGCTGGTAGATGTGGTTCACCTGCCCGCTGCCCTCAATTACACAATTTTCCATGCATCCGGAGTCACAGAACAGGCCGGTACTTTGTTTTGTTGTTTTATTGAGAGGATAAACTTGGATAGGGGAAGGCATGTGGGATGCCCAATGGATCAATTCAGGCGATCTTCTATATACACTGCAGTATGTACACTCCTTCTTCCTCCAGCACAAACACTTGCTAAACGTTCCACTCCGTACTTCACTCCTGCACACTGCTTGGTTTTCCTGGCCTGAAAGGCAATTTATCAGGCCTCCATTACACCTCTTCCTCCATCACAGCTAGCACATGGTGAGGCCTGCTCTGTTGCTCGCAGGACCTCCAGACCACCCATTAAAGGCAAGCCACGGGCCCTCAAAGTGCAGCTAAGTACGTTGGTGCTAGCCGGGTATTGATGGACTACTGCTCCCCTAGCCCATCCTCTTCCAGGCGGCTCCGGCCTACCTCGCTGTCCAGTGGCACTCCTTCCCCTGACTGGCTCCTCTGACCTGCACAGACTGTCCACTGTCTCCTCCCTGCCTGCTCCAGCCTTCTCATCCAGCTCCCAGGGTCTGTCACTCACCAACACTGGTAGATCCTTTAAAGAGCCTTTAATGTAACCTCTATGCTGCTCTCCCACTCCCTTGTGCTGCTCCAGGAACCGACTCTGCTTCTGGCTGCACCCGAACCTCCAGGCCTCAAGGTCACCCCCCCAGATCAGGGGCTCCATCCCTAGTGAGGCCTCCACAGCACATCTGCTACATTCTCCACTCTTCCACTCGACACTCTCCTCCCCCTGCTCGGCAGTTGACAGTATTTAAGAAGGCCTGCCCCCTGCCAATCCAGGTTGGGGATTGGTCAGGGCTCCTTAACATAGTGTAGCTGTCACGTACCTGATCCGAAGCCAAGTGCAGAGAGGGGCTCCCTTTGCGGCTGAGGGTGAGACAGAGGCTATGTTGCACAAAGAAGCACAGGTCGCCGACAGGAACTGGATAGCCAGGCAGGTGCAGGAAGCGATGACTGTGATCGGGAACAGATGTACAGGAACTCTGGAAGTACTGGTGTATGGCAGCAGAAGTAAAGGCCCGGCTGAGGGTCACACAACAGGAAGGTGCAGCACGTAGCTCAGCGTCCGTAGGGTCACCCGAACAGGTGTTTAAGGACCGACAGGTAAAGATAAGTCCTTGAGCATAATCTGAAGGCCCAGTTCCAACACCCTGGCAAGGCAGAGACCGCTGAGCAGGCTGAGGGTCAACCACAGCGGTTCAGGCAGAGACAGAGTCCAAGTGGTAAGCCGGAGTCATACACAGTGGATCAAGCAGGAGTGGAGTGCATAAGGCAAGCTGGGGTCATGCACAGGGGATCAGGCAGAAGCAAAGTCCTTACAGCAAGCCGAGGGTCAAACACAAATAGCTAGGCAGATGGATGGTCAGAGGTACAAGCCAAGGGATAATCCAGGAGAGTATGTAACAGGTCAGAACAAGCCGGGTCACAACAGGAATCAAGCACGGATACAGGGTTCTGGCAGACATAGTCCTTTTATAGCCCAGGTAAAGTTCCCTTCTGTCATGTTGTGCGCGGGCACGCACGCCGGTGTGAATGCAGATTTGCGCCATTGCGCATGCGTGCGCGCCGATTCCATCATGCGATCGCACCGGGATTCGCCCATGGCGTCCATTATGATTGCTGGCAGGATCGCCATCTCTACTGCCAATTCTCTGACAGTAGCCATGTGCTCCCTTGGGAGTAGCATTAGTTAGTTGTGGTTCACCTGATAGCTGCCCTCAATCCCACCATATTTGTTGTTTTATTTAGGGGAAATAACTTGGATGGGGAAAAGGGGTGACTGTGGGATGCCCCAGAAAATATTGTACATGACTTCCATATACAGTCCTGTATATGCATCCAGCACTATACTTGCAGACTATTGCTCCTTCACTTCTCTCCAGTACATCAATTGGTTCCCAGCTTGAAAGGGAATTTATCAGGCTTCATTACTCCTTTCTCTTCACTGCAACTAACACATGGCAAGGCCTACACTCTGTCAGCAGGACCAAAGAAACACCCATTACAGGCCAGGGGTCACGGGCCCCTGAATATTTAGCAAAGTATTTGGGTGCTAGCTGGGCCTTTGATGGACTACGACTTCCAGCCCATCCCTCTTCCAGGCCACCACACTGACCTGCTTTCCTCGCAGTGACACTCCTTCCCCTGACTGGCTCCCAAGGCTTCCACAGACTGTCCACTATTCCTCTCCCAGCTTGCTCCAGCACTTTCTCTTCCAGCTCCCAGGGTCTGTCACTCACCGACTCCAGTGGACTCTTTAAAGTGTCTCAGTAGCACCTCTGCTGCTCTCCTGTTCCCTTGTACGACTCCAGGAATCACCTCCACCCCTGGCTGCATCTGAACCTCCAGACCTCAAGGTCTCCCCCCCCCCAGACTGGGGGATCCGTCCTGGGTAGAGGCCTCCACAGCACCTCTGCTACATCTTCACACTTCCACCTCTAGCAACTCCTCCCAGCCCTTAGTATATGAGAAGGCATGCCCCCTGTCAATCCAGTTTGGGGATTGGTCAGGGCTTCCCATGACACTCCAGATGTTGACACCTCTTGTCCCACCTTCATTCTGGAAAGTTCCTATGCTTCCCAGAAGAAGGTAGGAGAGTCTAATGACATCATCTGTTGGACTGTCCCAGTCCTACCTGAGCCACTCCCCAAGCCTGGATCAAAACATACTAAATTTAGCCTCTCCTGCAAAAAAAACCTATCTCACAAAAAACGGCTTCACTCTCCCTGAGCCACTCCCCCTGCCCAGATCAAAACATTCAGGCCTGCATTTCTTGTCAGGCCTGACTAAATTTTGCCTCTCCTAGCAAAAAAGAAACCCACTACAAAAAGCATCTATCAGTATGGGGGCACTACATAAATAAAGATAGGCTCTAGTCTTACAAACATAAAAGTGCTTCAAGAGATTGTAAACCCTGAACAAAAATAAAAAACCTGCTGTAAGACAAAGGCATAATGAGCTAGTATGCATCGCTCATTACGAAATACTTACCTTAGATCGAGGCCCCCAGCAGCTCCAACACACCACTGAAGTGGCTGACATCTTCCACGTTCACAGGCTCTGGCGCTGTAAGTTGCCGGAGCCACGAATACATCACTCCTGCGCATGCACGTGGGAGCCTTCTGGCCATGGCACAGGCTCTGAAGAAACGACACGGGCGGCCGTTCCTTCAGAGCACATGCACCGATGACGCACCGATGACGTAATCAGTGGCATATACAGTAAATATCTCCTAAACGGTTTAGAAGATGTTTACACTACCTATAGGTAAGCCTTATTATAGGCTTGCCTATAGGTACAAACAATACAAAGTAGTTTACTTCCTCTTTCAGAATGACAAATTAAGGCGGAGCTTTACCCATAACAACTTGATAAAAAATAATGTTTATTTAGCAAGAAACATACATGCCAGCAAAATAAGTGTGGGCTATAAATTGCCTCCAGCATTGCTCCTGTTTCTTCTCGCTGGAGGCTGCCATTTTTCTGAAGCCCAGAGCCCCGACAGTAAGGCCACTTTCACACTGAGACGTTTTTCAGGTGCTTTTGCACTAAAAAAAAGCGCCTGAAAAACTCATCCCAATCCACCCCAGTGTGAAAGCCCTAATGCTTTCACACTCAGGCGGTACGCTTGCAGGAGGTTAGGAAAAGTCCTGCAAGCAGCATCTTTGGGTCGGTGCTCTGAGCGGTGACTACACTGCTCCTCCACCGCCCCTGCCATTGAAATCTCGATGGGCAGCGCTTCTGAAGTGCTATAGCGCGTTCCGTTTCATAAAACAGAACTAAACCCATCGATTTAACAGTTTCAAAAAACAGTTATATGCCAGGATTACTAACTGTCACATTTGCTTGTGTCCTCAACCAAGCTGTCAAACCATCAAATGGCTGGTGTCATAACTGATCACATGTGCAGCACCATGGTAGTTGCAGATCAAATAGAAGCAGCTTCCTTGGATGTAAAGGATAGGAGGGTTTAATTCCACTTTAAGGCAGAGTTCACATATATGCAAACTGGATGTGTTTTACACCGCATCCAAGTCGCGTAACTTGTGAGTGTGATCGGCTTTCAAAGGAGCCGGATCACACATGTCAGGGGTGGCTGTTTTGCAAATTTGAAAAGGTTCCTGTGCGTTTTCGTGTCCAGTTCAGGCGTGAATTTAGGGAAACATGCGGCCCTGAATCGCACCTGAATTGGTTAACACAAACGCTCCAGACTGCAACCCGCACCCAGACATATGTGAATCCGGCCTAAGGCTGCTAGCAGTTTGGCCTCTACAAACTCGGCAGAATGCCTGAAAATAAAGAGCATGTGCAGAGGAGGGTGAAACAGTGTATTACTGGATGTTAAACAGTGTAAACGCTTACTATAATGTTTTACAGCTATAACTGCAAAAGGGGCTAACCTGAATCTAGCAGGATGTAATTTTCTGACTAAAGTTCCACTTTTGGCTGCTTTTACACTGAGGAGTTTTTGAAGTGCTCTTGTGTTTAACCACTTCAATACTGGGCACTTAAACCCCCTTCCTTCCCGGACCAATTTTCAGCTTTCAACGCTGTTGCAGTTTGAATGACAATTGCGCGGTCGTGCGACACTGTACCCATATGAAATTTATATCATTTTTTTCACACAAATAGAGCTTTCTTTTGGTGGTATTTAATCACCCCTGGGTTTTTTATTTTTTGCGCTATAAATTAAAAAAAGACTAAAAATGTTCAAAAACAATGCGTTTTTCTGCGTTTCTGTTATAAAATTTTGCAAATAAGTAATTTCTCTTCATAAATTTTGACCAAAAATGATACTGCTACATTTCTTTGGTAAAAATAACACAAATCTGAGTTTATTTGGTGTTGGTGGACAGATAGATGTGACGGGGACTGTGACAGATGTGACGGGGACATACAGATGTTTTGTGTATGGTGACAGATGTGATGGGGGACATACAGATGTTTTGGGGACTGTGACAGATGTTTTGGGGACATACAGATGTTTTGGGGACTGTGACAGATGTTGTGTATGGTGACAGATGTGATGGGGGACACACAGATGTTTTGGGGGCTCTTTTATGGGGACACTTATGTGTACAGGGACAGGGGTATCAGTGTGCTTGGTGCACTGTGTGGGGGGCGATCTGTGACAGCTTTCTGCATGAAATCCTCATCATGCAGAAAGCTGTCACAGAGCTGCAGCCCCCCCCCCCCTTCACCCCCCCGCACTGAGCTCTCACTGAGCTTGGGGGGGGAGAACTGTCACAGAGACGTTCGTCTCTGTTTACAATGTGACGGCTGTGATTGGACACAGCCGTCACATGATCGGGAGGGCCAGTCACTGCGCCTGTATCCCGGTCTCTGCTCAGCTGGATCCTGTGATCATAATGATCACAGGATCCAGCAGCAGCGCGGCGCGTGGCCGCGCTGCGAGCTCCCATTCTGCAGGACGTAAATACACGTCCTGTCAGAACGGGGAAGCTCCCACCTGGCCGTATATGTACAGTGGCCGGGTGGGAGGTGGTTAAAAAAAGCACCCAAAAGGTGAAGAAAAATGCTTCCTATGGCTCCTTTCACAACGGAGCCGCTCGAGCGTTAGCGGTAAAACACCGCTAATTTGTGGCACTTTACCGCTCATTGCTATTCGGGCTGCGGCGGTGCACTTTTAACCCTCCATAAAGAGTTAAACAGGGGTTAAAAGTGCCTGTTTGCGGCGCTCCTGCGCTTCAGGATCGCTGCCCCATTGTTTTCAATGGGCAGGGGCAGTATAGGAGCAGTGAATACACCCCTCCCACACCGCTGTAAAGATGCGGCTTGCAGGACTTTTTTTTACCGTCCTGCAAGCGCACCACCCCAGTGTGAAAGAACTCGGGCTTTCACACTGAGGTGTATTGGGGGGAGTTTTTCAGTCACTTCTTAGTCACTTTTTTTGGCGCAAAAGCGCCTGAAAAACTCCTTGGTGTGAAAGGCGTCTTAAGGCTACTTTCACATTGAGGAGTTTTTCAGGCGCTTTTGCGCTAAAAATAGCACTTGTAAAATGCCTGAAAAACGTGTCCTAATGCACCCCAGTGTGAAATCCTGAGTGCTTTCACACTGGGGCGGTGCGCTTGCAAGACGTTAGGAAAAGTCCTGCTAGCAGCATCTTTGGGGCGGCGCGGTGAGCAGTGATACACCGATCCTCCACCGCCCCTGCCATTGAAAACAATGGGCAGCGCATCCGAAGCGGCTGCACACCGCCTCGGAAGTGCAGCGCGCTGGCACTTTTAACCCCTTCTTAACCTCTTGCAAGGGGTTAAAAGCGCCGTGCTCCCGCCTGCGAAGCGGCACCATAGCGTTGCTATAACAGCGGAAAAGCAGCACTGAAAATAAAGCCCGCCCGTCCCAATGTGAAAGTAGCCTAAGACCCCATTCACGCAGAGGCACTTTTCAGGCGCTTTCATGCTAAAAAAAAAAGTGCCTGAAAAGCTCACGAAAACCTAATTTCCATTACAATCAATGAATGCTTTCACACTGGGGCAGTGCGCCAGAAGGGGCGGTGAAAAAGCACCACTCACCATTGAAATGAATGGAAAGCTCTTCAAAAGCGCCTGAAAAGCTCTTCAAAAGTGCCTGAAAAGCGCCTCAGTGTGGAAGGGGTCTTTTACTGGCAGTTTAGAAGCACCTCAGTGTGAAAGGGGCCTGAACTTCTATGTATGTGTTCACGTTGGGGAGGAACGTTGGGGAGGAGCGCTTCTGCTGCTGTGCAAAAAATCCTGCTTGCCGCATTTTCGGTGAGTTAAAGAAACTGTACCAAAAAGCTCTCCTCCCCGTTGGAATGAATGCGGATATACTGTATAATATATATAATCATATTATCAATAAAGTCCAAAATATGTGGGTATATTTCCAATCACTGTGTCCTTGGAAAATATAACCGGGTGACAGTAACACAATGTGCTCCACTGTGTGCAGATAAATTCCTCACTTAACAAAGCAGCTTGCAAGCACTAGGAATTACATCCAAGTGAAGGAGGAACTGGAACCAATCTGCTCATGGCGTCCACTGTTGGCGCATCCACCAGAGACAAACACTCAAAAAGCCCAGAGAAAGTATATATAGTGTAGTAAGTTTTTTATTAAATGCAAGAAGTATTTAAAATATAGAATGTGCACTCACATAAAATAGTGCCAAGAAAGGCACCAACACAGCCAGCTCACTTGCCAAAGGAACTGACTAAGCACCGCTGTTCGTGGCCACTGAACCGGAAGTGGTGTTGAGAAAGGATCTGGATGTGATGTCAGCAGCCTAGCTGCAATGCATTTTGCGAGCCGTGAATCTTCAGTCTCAATGCATTGAGTTGTCTGTGTGGCCCTCGGGATGAGCCACTTGTGTGCAGCAGTAGTGTACGGAGTTCCTCCATAAGTTGTTTCGTCCCATGTCACTACAGACTTGTAAATTATGTAGGTGTTGAATTTGGAGGGACATGCAGAGCCATTGCCCACTCCACCAGCCCAGCATTCCTCCGCTACCTCACTCCCAGTAACGGAATGAAAACCTGCTGGACACATAGCACGGGTTCTATATGTGTCCTAGTTAACTGTTCTGCTTCCCTACCTAGTGGTCAGGCCATAGATCTCTGTAACACTTGTCTGCTTCTGGTGACTGGAGGAGACAGAAAGCTAGGAATGGAGTCAGAACACCTACCCCCCTCGCTACCAGAGGACCCGTCACCTAACTAGGTACTTAAGTCAACGACTCTCCATGTTATTCAATGACCCCATAAAAACGCTGATGTTTTTGAGCTGTAGATGGCGTCGGCGTTAGTGAGCTGAGAGTAGAACCCACGGCCAGCGTTTTGGCGTTCTTGGTGCTGAGCCGGCAAAACGCTCACTAACGTGCATTAACGCCGTAGCGACTTTAACCGGCATTTTTCGTGCCGGCGTTTTCAGGTTAAAAGATAGCAGAGGAATGTTTTTTTTTCAACACAACGCCTATGCTGATGCTGACTAAATTTTTCCCTGACGTCGGGCCTGACGTTAAGCTAATTTTTTTTTTACGCCCGTGTGTATGGGGCCTAACTGCCAGGAAATTACTATAAATGACCCTGTGTACATGTACTGATAATATAACATAGAGGAGAGTTCAGGGTAGGGTTGCCACCTCATCCCTTTAAACCCGAATACATATTAATTACACAGGTTCTGTGGCTGATTAAGGTGGCAATTAAACGCACTTGGTGCCTTATCTGCAGGAAATCAGCCTCAGAACTTGTGCAATTCATATGTGTTCGGGTTTAAAGGGATGAGGTGGCAACCCTAGTTCAGGGGCACCTGAAAAAAAACGCCAAACTGCTCCCAAACGTCCGTTTACCAGCAGCAGTGCACATGAGGCCTAAGGCACACCTCCCAACTTTTTGAGACGGGAGCGAGGGACATTTATTAGCAAATGTAGGTAGGTGTAGGACGCACTCCCTGCCATGCCCCCTTAAAGGAGAATTATACAAAAAAAATATTAGTTAAACCCACAAGTGCTTAATTTTTACCACTACTATTCCTTTATATTAGCTTTTGAAGTTTACAAATGCAGCAATTTAGTAATTGGGTGGAAGATTTAGCACTGGGAAACACTTTTTGAAGGATAAAAAGTGCATTTTATATACAACTATATAGATCAGACCAAAATGAGGGACAAATGAGGAGGAATGAGGGACAGAGGGACATTGTTCCAAATCAGGGACAGTCCCTCAAAATCAGGGACAGTTGGGAGCTATGCTAAGGTCCCTAACTCACATTCATACCCATACTAGGGCCAATTTAGACAGAGGCCAATCAACCTACCAGCATGTCTTTGGAATGTGGGAGGAAACCCGACTACCTGGAGGAAACCCACGCAGGCACAAGGAGAACATGCAAACTCCAGGCAAGTAGTGTACTGGTTGGGATTCTTCGCTCCGTGGACTGAAAATGCAACACTGGGGTGGGCATTGTATCAGCTCTATTACATCTTTCTCTGGTCACTGACCTGCCTGCTTTTTTGTGGGCTTATACACACAGGCACACTCCTCCTTACAGTGTAAACAGGTTGTATATTTCATTGTACACAGCCACCCACAAACATTAGTGTACGCAGCTATGCGCTACTAGTTGCATAAAGTGGTGCATGTGTACAGATCCAAGGTCCTATATGCAGATTTATGTGCACACATGCAACACTTTATACCAGCAACAGAATATTCCTGCTTATAACCTTGCGCTCTAAAGAGGAATGCACCTTTGTGCATGAGCCATAACGCTGTAGTACCATAAAAAAAAAGCTTCCACCTGCACCTAAAGCAGAGTACCACCTAGTTAAAAGTCAGCAGCTACAAAAAGTGTAGTTGCTGACTTTTAAGAATCGGACACTCACCTGTCCCAGGCTCCAGCGATGCGTCGCTCTTCTCCCCCTCCCCTCGGCAGTGCCGGCATCACAAGTGTGGGCACCCAGCTTTGGCTTCAAAGCCGTGCACACACTGCATATACGCGAGCCGTGCTGCGCCTTGTGAATGGCCAGCGTATCATCTGGGACCTGTGACGTGTCCCAGAAAATCGCCGAGGGGGGTGGTGAACTTCTTTCTGGAGCCGCGGCTCTAGGAGAAGAAGTGGACTTACAACCCCGTGTCCCCCCCCCTCAAAAAAATGATATGCCAATTGTGGCATGTCAGGGGGGGGGGGTCACCTTCCTTTAAAGCGGAAGTTCCACATCTTGCATCCACCCAAAAAATGCAAACCACTCCCTGACTGGCGGCCGACCCCCTGTGTTCAGTATGCATTGTCATTTATTGGCCCCTTCCTTTCCTGAATGAACACAGTGAGCAATCAATACCAATCACTCCTGTGTCCATTGATCATTGAAGCATATCTACTATGCCTCAGTTTATGGATGAGCAGGAAGCCTCAGAGCGCTTCCTATTCATTCATCTGTGCAGCTGAGGCTGCAGAGAAAGGGACTCATAAATCTATGTCCTCAGTCACTTTCGGGGGGGGGGGGGGGGTGGGCCTTGTCAGCTAGGCTGTATGGGGCCCCTGTGATTTCTAACAGCAGCCTTGCCTGGTTCAGGCCTCGGGCTTGGCCTCTCGATTCCTTCTCTTGCAGGCCATGTACACCCAGAGCAGAGCCCTATATCAACACAGGGTGGAGGGCAGAGCCCAAAAATGCCCGGGAAAATGCAGAGATTGAATTAACCCCTTCCCTTCTGTGCAGCATGGAGAACTAATTAACCAAGCACCTGCTTAAACCCGGCCGTTCATTCCTAATGGCACCCCAAACATGGTGCGATTTTGCAGCGATGATCATGCGACAGAAACGAATGGCAATTGCAGCAAAGCGTGCGTGAAAAAAAAAAGAAATCACGTGAAGCTCGTCATCCAAAAAGGTGCAGGAGCATCTTTATCCCAACAAATGTGTATAGGACAGTCCTTTAGGTGAAAAGACTTCCCTAGGCACAACACATTAAAATATGTGAAAAATCGCCCCTACAAAATTGCAAGCCAATGAGGCCTTAAGTGCTGTTACCGTAACGCATTGTGACAATGACATGCTGTATGAAAATGTCACAATCTGTCAAAAAAGGACATTTCATAATGAGAGGATCCCCTGTAAAAAAACAAACAAACAGTCAAGTATGATTCCAGTAGATTATAGTCTAATTTTGTCTGTTCTGGGAGGTATGACTGAATATCACGTTGGATATTTTCCATAACACTCTTTATTTCCATTGTGTGGGAAATAAAAAAAATAAAAACCTTGTCGCCCAACGTGGGGCTCGAACCCACGACCCTGAGATTAAGAGTCTCATGCTCTACCGACTGAGCTAGCCGGGCGCTTGGTGGCGGTGCTTGTAAATGGTTATAGGATACTGTCATGTCATAAAGTGGGTGTGGTCAGCAGGCTGCTAAGGGCGTGGCATTGAGTTGGTTGGGGCGGGGTATTGGTGTGGTTGGGGGCGGGGCAGTGAAGTTTAGAGAACTGAGTGCGAACATGTCGGCGGGAAGTGAGATGAGCGGTCCGGTGTCTCCAGGGCCCTCCATGCCTGTGTGCGCGGCTCTCGGTCTGGTCTCCTTGCTGTGCTTTGTGGCTGGGTTCGGTACCGGGGTGGAGTTCGTGCGGTTCCTGTCATTCGGAGCTCTGTTGAGGAATATCAGTGAGGGGTCGGAGGGTGAGTGAACATGGCGGGAAGGTTCTGATGACTTTAGCTGGACTCAGAGGTGATGAGAGGGGTTTATATGAGGGCGGGTCACGTGATTCTTAAAGGTGCCCCGCAGGTGCCTGATGGTCCTGTGACTTCCGGGGTCAGTGTGTAGTTCTGTCCCTGAGAGGAGCTTACTACATATACAAGGGAAGGTATCAGGACCACATATTACACAAGGGAAGGTATCAGGACCACATATTATACAAGGGAAGGTATCAGGACCACATATTACACAAGGGAAGGTATCAGGACCACATATTACACAAGGGAAGGTATCAGGACCACATATTACACAAGGGAAGGTATCAGGACCACATATTACACAATGGAAGGTATCAGGACTACATATTACACAAGGGAAGGTATCAGGACCACATATTACACAAGGGAAGGTATCAGGATTACATATTACACAAGGGAAGGTATCAGGACCACATATTACACAATGCAAGGTATCAGGACTACATATTATACAAGGGAAGGTATCAGGACCACATATTACACAATGGAAGGTATCAGGACTACATATTACACAAGGGAAGGTATCAGGACCACATATTACACAAGGGAAGGTATCAGGACTACATATTACACAAGGGAAGGTATCAGGACCACATATTACACAAGGGAAGGTTGGAAG
>BLSH010395938.1:2217056-2228623 GCA_018402905.1 Glandirana rugosa
ATATCCCACGGTCCATCCCGTTGAGGCTGGTGACTGTATACCCTACCTGGGGCTCTGTATACTGCTATCTGGCACCCTGTATACCCTACCTGGCACCCTGTATACTGCTACCTGGGGCTCTGAATACTGCTATCAGGCACCCTGTATACCCTACCTGGCACCCTATATACTGCTACCTGGGGCTCTGTATACCCTATCTGGGACACCTGTATACTGCTACCTGGGGCTCTGTATACTGCTACCTGGGGCTCTGTATTACCTTATCTGGGACCCCTGTATACTGCTACTTGGAGCTCTGTATACTGCTACCTGGCATCCTATTTACTGCTACCTGAGGCTCTGTATACCCTATCTGGGACCCCTGTATACTGCTTCCTGGCACCCTGTATACTGCTACCTGGGGCTCTGTATACCCTATCTAGGACCCTTGTATACTGCTACCTAGCACCCTGTATACTGCTACCTGGCACCCTATATACTGCTACCTGGGGCTCTGTATACTGCTATCTGGGACCCCTGTATACTGCTATCTGGGACTCCTGTATATGGGACCCCTGTATACTGCTATCTGGGACCCCTGTATACTGCTATCTGGGACCCCTGTATACTGCTATCTGGGACCCTGTATACTGGTACCTGGGGCTCTGTATACCCTATCTGGGACCCCTGTATACTGGTACCTGGGGCTCTGTATACTGCTATCTGGGACCCCTGTATACTGCTATCTGGGACCCTTGTATACTGCTATCTGGGACCCCTGTATACTGCTATCTGGGACCCCTGTATACTGCTATCTGGGACCCTGTATACTGGTACCTGGGGCTCTGTATACTCCTATCTGGTGACTGTATACTGCTATATGGTCACTATGTATACTCCTATCTGGTGATGCTGTATATACCACTATCTGTGATGCTGTATACCCTATCTGGTGATGCTGGACTGTATACTCCTGACACAAGGGGTGGTAATTATAAGGGGCGGGGCTTATGAAAAGTGGGAGTGGTCAAAAAGGAAGGTCGGGGTCTGGCGCCCCCACATCCTAAAATTTCACCAGCTGCCACTGGTCCCCATTAGGGGGATTTACTCTCTGTAAATGACCTGAACATTACCAGGAACAAAAGTGAGGTTAAACCATGTCACGGTCAGGGTAAGCCAGTGTTGGAGTTCCACTTTTAATTTGTGAAGTAAGGGTAACAGATTTGAAGAATACAAGTTGGCCAGATCAGGAGTAATGTTAATACCCAAATACCTTTTATAGGGGTAGTCGCTCAGTGGAACGCAAAGGAAGAGCGTAGGCTTTGAACTTCAGAATCTGAGACCGTTATGTTCAGTGCTGCGCACTTGGCCACATTAATCTTAAAGTTTGACAGTACCCCATATACCAACAGGGCCTCTAAAATATTGGGAAGAGATATTCGAGGGGAGGATACAAAAAAGATTAGGTCGTCCGCATAGGCCACAATTTTATGATGCCCTGTGGATTTCTGTACCCCCATTATGTTGGAGTTGCCTCTGACGGAACACAGGAAGAGCTCAAGCGTCAGAAAATAATCGGGGAGAGGGGGGCAACCCTGTCTGGTCCCGTTCGCTAAGTCAAAGTTGGAACGCCAATCATTTACCCACACAGATGCTCAGTTGGTGGAACAAAGGAAAAGGATCCATTGGATCATGTTAGGACTCAGACCTATGTGAGACAGGGTGGCCCGCATAAAGTGGCTGGCCACCCTGTCAAAAGCTTTTTCAGCATCTGTTGAAAGCAGAAGGAAAGCCATCCTAGAGAGGCGGGCAGCATACATAAGGTTGAAAACCCTGGTGGTGTTATTTCTCGCCTCTTGATCCAGATGAATCCGTTTCGGTATGTGCGGTAAAAGTCGGTTTGACAAAACTTTGGAGAAGAGCTTTCATTTCTACATTGAGTAGCGCAATTGGACGATAATTCCTGCACTGGGGATGGTTCCTTTCCCCCTTTGTGTATTATTGGGATGTAGGCCCTCAATGCGTCCGTCGGCATGGTGCCCTCCCCTATCAGGGCATTATAGGCTGTCAGGAAATGCAGGGTCAGAGTAGAAGAGAAAGTATGGTAGTATGTTAACATGAAGCCATCAGGCTCTGGTGCCTTCCGAGGCTTAGTTTGAGCCATAGATACACTGAGTTCCTCTGCTGTAATCTCAGACTCCAGAGAGTCTCTTATATCATCTGATAATGTGGGCATGCCGGATGCACTGATGTATTCCCTAGCCAACTCTATTCGGTCTGCAACATCCTCAGGTGTCAAATTGGGATGTAAATGATAAAACTTCTGGTAAAAATCACAAAATTCCCAAGCTATACCTTTATGGAAGTATGGTGTGATGTATGGAATGAAGGTGTGTTTCCTCTGACCACTTAGAGCTCTAGCCAACATTGAGCTTGGTTGTTAGAGGAAGACTGTGCTGGGGACTTGTTTGCACTTTGTGCTTTCCTCACGTTCCCGGAGGAGGCGGCGCCAGGCGGCTCTATTTAAACAGTGTGCTCCCTGTAGCGGGTGCTGTCCGATCTACAGCGTTACCTGTGCCTACAGCAGTGTGTTTCCTGAAGTTTCCTGTGACCCCGGCTTGTCTTCCGTTCCTCGGAAAGGTATATGATCTCAATTTGGGAGAAGGTGACCAGTGACAGATCCTTATGCTGGATTAAAAATAAAACAATTCTGGAGTAAGTGCGAGGAAAAATAGGTATAATCCCTATCCCTCGGGTGCATGATTCTTCAGGGGTCAGCTAGGTTTAAATTGAACAGTTCAGCCTTTAATTTTTTGAGGTAAGAGTAAGAAATATGAGAAGCCCCTCACGAAATGTCAAGTAATGGCTCTGGGGAGAAATTAAAATCTCTACCCATCAAAGTGTACCCTCTCAGAAGTCCAGCAGGATAGGAACCAGGGACCTCAGAAAACTGAGGTGATCAGAATTTGGAAAATAAGTGTTAGCCAGGGTCACTGTGGTAGCTCCAGTGTTCCCCTTTTAAAAGCAAATAATGGCCCTGTGGGTCAGCACGCTGATCCAAAAAAGTCCAGGGAGCTGATTTTGCTATTCATATACTCACCCCCTTGGGACCCCTGTATACTGCTATAACTCACGGTTGGAAAGCCTGGAGACTGTGTTCTGTTTAAAGTGTGTCTCTTGCAAAAACTCCACTTGTGTGCGGAGCTTTTAAAGATCTGAAAGTAGTCTGGACCTCTTCTTTGGTGTAGCCAGACCGTGAACATTCAAGGAGGTAACTTTTAAACCCGTTCTCTGCATGGGAAACTTAGGATTCGCTGGGGGTGCTATACTGTCGGCACGGACCTGGGATTATGACCCAGAAAATAAATAAATAAAAATGAAATCTTTTGAAAGGGAGGGTAGGGGAGAAAGGGAACCCACCTCCGAGGAGGTAGGAGACTGAAAAGCCAGAAATGTAAGAAACAAACACCAAGGATTGCACAGAAGGTGTAGAAAAATTAGAACGTGCTAGGTAGGTGCACTAAAATCTGCTCTCAAAAGCCTAGCGCCTATAAGCGTGACCTATGGGTGGGGAGTGGAAGTCTGACTCTGTAAAGCAGTGGGAGACGTGCCGTCAGGTGAGAGCATGTAGTATTGTGTTAGACTGGATCCTCTACTATCAGCAGAAGGTATGATTGAGGACCCCCTTGTCTTCTAAGGCTACTAGGCCTGCGGAATAAATGGGTGACTATTGCGTTAACTGCGGTGCCTGCGTATATTTCTTAGGAATGAACCAAGGAACAGTAAGTGGCCCTACTAAAGCGCAACACTCAACATGGTCCATATGGTTTCAAGCATAATGCTCCCCAACCTTACGGGGAGAGTTGCCACATCCCCCAACCACTTGCCAGATAGAGAAAAAAAAGGGAAAAGAACCTATCCACTGGACTATAGTGGTGAGGAGATGCAGCGTGTCAACCCCACGTCCGGCTGCAGAGCTCAACTTATCAAAACAAATTAAACTTAATAAAAACAGTACTGAACCAAACATGGTGTCGGCTCAGTAAGTACCGAGCCGTCAGATTCGAGTGAGCTGCAAACTACTGGATAGTCTTAGGAAGGCCCATGATGTGTAGGGCCCACTTAAAGCTCCAGCACCCAGTGTCTGCAGGTATCACGACCAGGTGGGAAACAGTACTATTTTACAGCAGCCCCTATATTGCTTTCCACCACACCACCACAGAAACAGATGATGACAAGGAAAACCGGGCCCAATTAAGGCTCTGAAGAAGACGGGGTGACCCTTGAGTCCACCTTTGTTCTGGAGTGCTGTCTTCGTCTTCTGGGTCTTTTGAGATCTTTGAGGCCTCAGAGATGCAGGATGTGAAAAACCTGAAGTAGTAGGAAGTAGTTCAGGATGGGGACCTCCGGTGTCTGCAGGAAGGTGAAGTGATCTGGTAGCTGTTCCGGCCATCGCAAAATAAAGGAGCCATTGTCCTTGTGGACTGAGATGAAATGGGTGTCCCAAACGATATGTGGCTCCAGAAAACTAATGACCTCCATCAGAGGGCGGAGAATACCCCTCATCCGAAGAGTAAGTTGGGAAAGATCTGGGAAGAGTTGCACAGTGGCCACATCAAAGTCCACTGGACCCTTGAACCATGCTCGCCGCATTATCTCCTCTTTGATTGTATAAAAATGGACCCAGGCGAGGACATCCCTGGAAAAAGGAGCATCCCCACTTCAGGGTCCCTGCACTCTGTGTACAAGGTCTAGCTCCAGCTCCTCTGTGGGTGGCTTATCCAGTAAGTTATTAAATATAGCGGTGATAGTAGCTCTGAGGTTGCCCCCCCCAGAGGTGGCCTTGAGTATACCCCGCAACCTAATATTGTTTCTGCGATTGCGGTTTTCACCGTCATCAATGGACAATTGCACCATTATTAAATGTCGTTGGTGTGTCACAGGCGCTTCCTCCAGTTACTCTAGATGCCATTGATGTGGAGGTGGTTTCAACCGCGGTAACCCGCGAGTCCACAGTATCCATTTGATGCTTAAGGTCATGTATCTCCCTGGAAAGTGTACTCACTATTGAGGCAGCCATTTCTGAAATGCCCTGCTTTGTGAGGAGAAGGGAGATGATGTCCTTTCATGCCACTGCAGACGGCTGCTCCTGTGATCCAGCTACCAGTGAAGCTGAGGGCGAGTCTGCTCTGGGAAGCAGCAGACAGTGCATGGGGGAATCCAGGTCATCGGCTGATTGCTGAGCTTCCGGAACAAGTACTTGCAAAGTTTTACTCATCCACTTCTGTGCAGTGGAGTCGGCGGTAGTGGTGCGCGGAGGCGCCATCTTGAGACCTGTGGCCAGGACTGGCGTGGAGGAATTCCTGTGGAAATTTACCGAAATATCAGATCCACTGAGTGCGGCGGGTGTCCCTGGGGCTTTGTCTGACTAGGACATGAAGAATACTCAAAGTATATAGAATCTGAGAGGCTCTCTTCCTCGAACACTGCACGGAGCTCCCTAACACACAGCCTCACAGCGCCATAGCTAAGCCACGTCCCCCTGAAGGTTTTTTCATAGAATGCATGAAGGTAAAAAACCTTTTGGTGTGCCCGATCTCGATCCAGCTATGTGCACCAGACCACTGGCTCCCACTACTGTCAATCACAGCCAGAGAGGTGGGAGGTGGGGCAGAGCCGCACGCTCTGTGCCTTATGGAAGCAGAGAGCCGGCTCGGGAGTAAGCACGCACGAGTGCCCCTGCAGCAATCGGCTTGCTATGGGGGTACTCTGCAAGGGCGAGGGGCACAGAGACCCGGCGAGGACCCGAGAAGAGGAGGATTGGGGTTGCTCTGTGCTAAACTATTGCAGAGTATGACTTTTTTTTTTTTTTATAAAAAATGTTTCTTTTACAATTACCTGTATTACCTGTAATTAAACCTGACCTCATTAAGCTTATATAAGATGTTAGTGATAGGGTTTGCAGAGGAAACCTGTACAGACAGAATTGGTAGGCAGCTATTGCTGGTCTTCTGAAAATGCTAGTTGCATGGCTGTCTTTTGGCTTTTGTACCTTGATTCACTGACCCAGAAAAGCATGCAGGCCAGGAAAATCAGTCATGTCACAGCTCATATTCTGCAAACTTTGTTCTCTGTTTGTCCTGTTTACCATTTTCATTGAAAGTAAAAGTATGGGAAAATCCCGAATTTTGGTAGTCTCCAGGAAAGTAATAGAGGAGAATATGTGCTTTTCCGCCATACCCTAAGATTTTTGTACGTAAATTTTAATCAAAAGTTTCAGTATGTTCGTTGATCTACATCATCTTTCTATATGTTTATACACATATGAACACTTAGGCCTCTTACACACTGCAGCTTAAAGATGCTCAGTAAAGCTTATTTTTTTTTTTTACTGAGCTAAAATACAGCCCATTAATTGTAATGTGCCTATGCGCACAGGCGCGTAAACAAGCACCGTGTATTCTTCAGTAAAAAAAAAAAGAAAAACCTGCATTTTTGGTCAGTAATTTTCACCCCATGCGCGCGCATGCATGCAAATACGCGCTTATGCATGTGTTTGCGTGCAAATGCTCATACATATTGCGAAAGTGAGAATAAACTTGCATGCAATTGCGTGCAAATACGTGCATTTGCGTGGGAATACGCTCAAATACACTGAAAACGTCTGAAAAAGTAGATGCTCAAACAGGAGTTTCGTGTGCAAGAGGCTGTTCAGTGTTAGGTTGGATGTGACTGCCTTAATATGTTGTATATTGCCTTTTCCTGTATGTTAGTTGTATGTTTTCTTGGACTGTTTCTATGTATGCATTGTGGTCATCTTCCTCGTTCCTTAAATGCACATTTTAATTTCTGTTTCACTGGCCTTCTACACCTTTGTAAAGCAAGAACGGTCAATAAACCTTTTGTCAAAGAGAGAAATATTTAGAAAAAACTATTATCTAGACAGGTACATTACCTATATCATTGATTGTTAAAGGGTCGAAAGGGGAATCTCCGCTTATTTGTACCCGCCGTTCTGGTTTTGACAGGTGTCCACTCCCACTTCTGGGTCAGAATGCCACAGCGATCTATGAAGATGGTCGGTACCTCCTCCTCCACTGCAGCCTTCTGGGACACACACAGGTCCCAGAAGTCTGCAGGACCATTTACAAAGCACAGCACGACATGATCATGCGCAGTAGGTAACTGGAAGGCTTCACTGCCAGTTTCCCTTACCCAAGATGCCGGCCCCTGCACCCAAAGCCGAAGGATCAGCTCAGGTGCCAACATTGCTGGATCCCTGCACAGGTACAGGAAGTGTACTTAAATTAAAATTCAGCAGCTATGGTGTTTTGTAGCTGCTGACTTTAATTTTTTGGGGGGCAGACTGGAGCTCCTCTTTTACTTGTGATCTGCCCGACCTTTTCTGCTCATCATCTATCCTTATTGTTAGTGTATTTTATGTGTGGCTCAAGACAGTTCCTCTTCTTTCAATGTGGCCCAGGAAGGTCAAAGTGTTGGACACCCCCTGTTTTAGGCTGGGTTCACACTTATGCGAATAGGATGCGGATTTCCCTGCATCCAATTCGCATGACAAGAGACTGTGACCAGCTCTCAATGGAGCCGATTCATAGAGCTCCGGGGTAGCTGCGGTCTACACTGGAAAAGGGACCTGTGCGTCTTCGGCTCTGTTTCAGGTCCAAATTCAGGCAAAATTTGGACCTGAAAAGGAGAACAGGGACGCACAGGACCCCTGCTGTGAGCTGCAGCTAATGTAAACCCAGTCTTAGAGTAGCTATGACACTCCTTCATGAGTTCCGATCATCCCCCTGCTTCACCCACCCAGTGAGCTTGCATCGGCCTCCTGCTTGTGGCTGGTTTCCCATACTTTCTCCATTCATTAAAGTTTTGCTGATCTTACACGTTACACGCCCTTGGAAATATTAATTTGAGACTTAACTTTCCATTTTGTGGTTTTGATTCAGTTCTTAACCACTTCAGCCCCAGAAGGATTTCACGTTTTAGGACCAGAGCCCTTTTTTTGCGATTATTTTTCTTACTTTTTGTTAAAATACAAATCCAAAAAAAAAAATATAAAAAAACTTTATTTTTTTCATCAGTTTTGGCCGATTTATATTCTTCCTCATATTTTTGGTTAAAAAAATAGCAATCAGCGTTTGATTGGTTTGCACAAAAGTTGCCGTGTTTACGAATGATGAGAATTCATTTCTGGGGTTTTTATTTTTCTTATTTTTTACCAATAATGGCGGCGTTCTGTGATTTTTAGCGGTACTACGATATTGCGGCGGACATGTCGGACCATTTTGACACACTTTTTTTGGGACCATTGGCATTTATACAGCGATCAATTCTATAAAAATGCACTGATTACTGTGTAAATGCCATTGGAAGTGAAGGGGTTAACCTGGAGGGGGCGCTCTAAGGGTTAACTGTGTTCCCTCGGTGTGTTCTAACTGTATTGGTGCTGGGCTGGCAGCTGGAGGGGGAGTGATCACGGCTTCCATATACAGGAAGACTGAGATCACAGCCCTTCCCCCTCTGAGAACTTTACTTACACGGACCTCCGTTCTCTCACTGTGGGGGACCCATCGTGGGTAGCCTCCGGCGGCGCGCACTCACAATACTAGTTATCTTGGCCTCCGTCCTGTGACGGTGTTTCGCAATAACCAGCCACCTTGCCGCCGTCACGCTACGGCGGCAGGTCGGCAAGTGGTTAAAGTGACCCTGTCATCATATGAAAACAAAAAGTAAAACAAAGGCATCCTGTAAATGTGCTGATGTGCTGTGGGTTATATCTTGTTCTCTTTTCTATGCCGTCTGTCTGTGCTTCCTTTGCTATATTTGCCAGTCCTTCTCAGTGCATGCAGGTAAAAGTGTGTTTATTAGGGTTGTCACCTCATCCCTTTAAACCCGAACACATATTAATTACACAGGCTCCGTGGCTGATTAAGGTGGCAATTAAACTCACTTGGTGCCTTATCTGCATTAAATTGACCTCAGAACCTGTGTAATTCATATGTATTCAGGTTCAAAGGCA
Source organism: Glandirana rugosa (assembly GCA_018402905.1). Classification (NCBI taxonomy): domain Eukaryota; kingdom Metazoa; phylum Chordata; class Amphibia; order Anura; family Ranidae; genus Glandirana; species Glandirana rugosa. The sequence goes on from BLSH010395938.1 coordinate 2,226,073, forward strand.
TGAGGTGGCAACCCTAGTGTTAATCAGTGTCCCACTTTCGGCCATTGGTGCTGATGGATGTCACAGCTTGTCTCTAACACTTTGCTGTGTGCAGTGAGACGCTCAGCGTGTGTGGAGGCACGTTCTGCCCTACCAGCTGGCCAGACTAGCTGCCAAGACTTCATGTTGCTCATTAATATCAGCCAGGCCAGCTTGTGCAGCAGCTCAGTGTGGTCTGTTCTGACATTTTGGAACGAACGGCCTGATTTGGGAAAAATTGCTTTGCATATTTTTTTTGCGAGGATACTTCTGTTTTCCTTTACTAATTTGAACAATTCTACACAAGAATATACACAGATCAGCCATTACATTATAACCACCCACAATAATATTATGTTCACCCAGCTAATATTGAGTAGGTTTCCCTTTTGCCACCAAAACAGCCCTGACCCATTGAGACATGGACCCCACTAGACAAAGAATCACACTGCTTCCGCTGGCTTGTCTTTTTAGCATAGTGAATCCCGGTGTCATCTCTTCCCCAGGTAAGCACGCGGCCATCCACATGATATAAAAGCATACGTGATCCATCAGACCCGGCGACTTTCTTCCATTGCTCTGTGGTCCAGTTCTGATGTTCAGGTGGCCATTGTAGGTGTTTTTGGCTATGGACATGGATCAGCATGGGCACCCTGACCGTTCTGCTGATACTCAGCACCATACACAACACACTGCGATGCACTCTGTGTTCTGACATATTTCTATGAAAACAAGCATTAACTTTTTCAGCAATTGGATCAGACTACACGGGCAAGCCTTCACTCCCCACGTGCATCAGTGAGCCTTGACCATCCATGACCCGATTGCTGGTGTGCAACACAGAAAGTACATATAGTATGAGGCGAAATCAGCCAGGTGGAAGGTCCTAAAAACAAATGATGAACAAGAAGTGTGGGGAGATATGTAACCAATAGGTCCAAAATGTAAATCCATAAAAAAAGTCCATAAAAATTAGTCCATGTTAGTGTGCAGCAGAGGCTGCCATCCACAATGAGCTGAACCCAAACTCACAGTAACCTAAAGGAAAAAAAAAGAGAAGAGGAGGCACCTCGAAGTGCAATACGTCTGTAAAATTTATTGAAAAGTAGATTAAAAACACTCACAATTATAAAGATGTATGCACACACTGCACATCCGATGAAACAGGGGTAAGGGGGAGCCGCCATTCCGGGCAGACCGTCTGATCGTACTCAGCGTCCACTGTGGTTGCAGCATCGTGCATTGTAGGAGCCGGCTCAACTGCGTGTAGATCTAAGGGAGGCCTGGAGCGCAGATGAGTGGGCGCAGACGGGATGGCGTCACAAGGATGCAACGCGTTTCATTGGCTGGCAGACTCCGATGTAGTGGGAGGCTGCACCACTTCCTCAGGCAATCAGGAGCGGATGTGTGAACGCACGGTGCTGCAACCACAGTGGACGTTGAGTACGATTGGATGGTCTGATCGGAGTGGCGGCTCCCCCTTACCCCGGTTCCATCGGATGTGCAGTGTGTGCATACATCTTTCTAATTGTGAGTGTTTTTAATCTACTTTTCAATAAATTTTGCAGACATATTGCACTTAGAGGGCCTCCTCTTCTCTTTTTTTTCCGATTGCTGGTTTGCATTCCTTAGACCACTTTTGGTAGGTGCTGACCACTGCAGACTGGGAAGACTGAATGGATGAAGGGGCCTCTTCCCGACAACCCTGGCCGGGGGTTATCAGGGTCTGTGTGCAGTGGCTTATCAGAATCCAGAAGCCCCTTTAACAAGGGGGCCCCAGATCCCAGCCCAACACCCTATGTGAATGAGTATGAGCTATATTATACCCCTACCCGTTCACCTAAAAGGAAAATGTCAAAAATAAACACACTACACAGGTTTTTAAAGTATTTTATTAAATCAGGTCCAGCTTCTCATCCCTCTCCGGCTCTTCTCCGTCCTCTGGCGTCTTCTGCTCTTTTGCGGGGTCTTTTCTTCTGAGGGGTCTTCTTTCTTCTGCTCTTTTGACGGGTCTTCTCCGCTGTCTGCTCTCTCCGTTTTTCTTCCCATGTTGACTTGGCGTGATCTTCTAAACTAATGCTGGCTCCGTGCTGTGCTTTGACTTGTCAGCGGGTGGCCCCACCCCATGCCAATATAAGTCAAAGCACAGCGCAGAGCCAACATTAGTTTGGGGCAATCGCTTGAGTCAACATGGGAAGAAGAATGGAGAGAGAAGACAGCGGAGATGACCAGGCAAAAGAGCAGAAGAATACGCCAGAGCTGATTTAATCAAATACTTAAAAAACCTGTGTAGTCTGTTTTTAATTTTTTTTTTTTTTTTTTAGGTGAACGGGTAGGAGTACAATGTACCCCATACTCATTCACATAGGGTGGGGGGGCTGGGATCTGGGTGCTCCCGCCCGCAGACCCCGACAACCACCAGCTAGGGTTGTCTGAAAGAGGCCTTTGTCCTCCTCAACATGGGGACAAGGTGCTTTGGGGTGGGGGGGGCCATGTTGAGGGCATGCAGCCTGGTATGGTCCAGGAGTGGGGG
>BLSH010395938.1:2229011-2248912 GCA_018402905.1 Glandirana rugosa
CGTGCCCCCCCCCCCCTTTCTGACCTGCCGGGCTGTGTTCTCGTATAAGGGTCTGGTATGGATTCTGGGGGGGACCCCACGCCATTTTATATTTTTTTTGGCGTGGGGGTTCCCCTTAAAATCCATACCAGACCGAAGGGGGGGCACCCCACACAATTTTTTTACATTCTTGCGGGGGTTCTCCTTCAAGATCCTCAGCACACAAGTCGCACCGCAGGTCGGATCATCATGATCCGAATTCTGGTGCGACTTCTATTCAAATCAATGGGCTCCCATAGGGAACCATTGATTTTGAATATAGACAGAGAGATGCCTGATGAGTATACAACTTTAAGCCGCGTTTTTGAGCTTTTACCAACTCCATCGCTGCAGCCTCAGAACGCGCTGGTCCTGGGGTTTTTTTTTTTTTTTTTTTGAAGCTTAAAAACGCCTATGCCATCTACAGCTCAAAAACGTGTGTGGCCATTGAATAACATGGAGAGGCGTTTTTAAGCTTCAAGGCCTAATAATCAGACACTCGCCTGTCCAGCGATGCGGCCGCCCGCTGCCTCGCTCCTCTTCCCCCCGCCCCCTCGAGCCGCGCTGCAGTGCTCTGAATGGCCGGGCAATCTTCTGAGACCTGTGACGTGTCCCAGAAGATTGCCGGGAGGGAGGAGGTGAGAGGTGAACTTCCTTCAGGTGCCAATTGTGGCATGTCAGGGGGTCACCAATGCTTAAAGCGGAAGTTCCACTTTTGGGTGGAACTCTGCTTTAAAGTGAGTGTAAATCCTCCATATACTGTATTCGGTTGCCGGTGTTGTGTCCAAAGAGCAATTAGTAAAAATCTTCAATTCCTGATGGTTTAAAGAAACCGGAAGTGATGTGGTTGCAGTTTCTGCCGAGTTCACTAATTTGACACAACACCGTGTCTCGGAGAGCTTGTCAAAAGTTAGGCTGATAACAGAAGAACAGAAAACTCTGCAGATCTATGTGCCCAGCTCAAATTTCATGAATCAGTGTTTACATCCACTTTAAATGCACAAGGCTGCCACCTCTAATGCCTAACCCATGGTCTAGCCATGCTAATGCATGCATGGTACATCACGTGCAGTAATACAAAGCTGTGCAGCCATCCTTAAAAATTTAGAGCTGTGGGGATTTGTATTTGATTCATTGAACCTAGGTGTTTACAAAGAGCTCACATAACTTCATATTATATAAGCTGGCAGACGAATGTTGTCCTGAAATCAGGTGAAAAACTCTCTGAATGTTCACATTTGGCATACATCAGTGCTAAGTAAACCAGAGTTGTGATTCACTCAGACATCAGCATTGCTGTGAGAAGAGATGGTTTTTACTGTTTCAAAATCCTCCAGATTTGGCTTTTAGAATGCAGTGATGTAGCGGAGGGTACAGGATTGGCGTCACAGGCGGAAATGGAAGCAGTGAGTAATACTACTATGAAGACATTGCTGGTGAGAGGAGGAGGGGGGACAGCTGATAATGGCTATGGCAGCTGTTACAGTGTCCATGATTTTAACCCAAAATAATTTCTGTGCAATGTCGTGTCACGAATAGAATGTGTTTTTCTTTTATATATAAAATCAATTCTATTTCATTTCTTTACAGAAGGATACACAGTAAAAATGTACTCCTAACCATACAAAACCAAACAGAGTAGGTCTAACGTGTTATCTAAATAGTCATAAGGCACTTCTGCTGCCTCCTGAGTGCCTTTTTTTTTTTTTACATTTTTAAACGTTGCATCCTAAATTAAACATGCCATGCCCACAAAGCATCGCGGCCACAGCATATGTACACACACCTCCCAACTTTTTTTGATGGGAATGAGGGACACCTATTAGCAAAAGTATGTAGGCATAGGGCACACCCCCTGCCACGCCCCCTTAAAGGAGAATTCTATAAAAAAAATGATTAGTTAAACCCACAAGTGCTTTTTTTACTACTACCATTCAGTTATTCTTTAGCACTGAGAAACACTTTTTGAAAGATAAACAGTGCAATTTATATACAACAATATAGATCGGACCAAAATGAGGGACAAATGAGGAGGAAAGAGGGACATTGTTCCAAATCTGGGACAGTCCCTCGGAATCCGGGACAGTTGGAAGCTATGGTGTCCAGCCCTCTCTGTCTGTATTGTTACAATTTGAGTAGTCAGCCAAAGGGCAATAACAACACGGCTCAGCCGCCTGTCTGAAAGAGGCCAAAGGCTGCATTCACACCTGGGAGTTTTGAATCATGGGTAGATTTGCTGCGATTTCAAACGCCCACGTGTGAATGACAAATCGCACAACTAACATTTCAGATGCCATTCATTTGAATGGCACATAAAAACTGGGTGCAGTTCTGCCGTGATTGTTGCGTCGTCAATTGGCTTGCAAAACGTATCATGTGAAGCATGTGGCCCAAAAGTAGTTCCTGAACATTTTTTTTTTTTTTTTTTGTCGAAGCGCTTCATGATTGCAGTGCAATTTATTGCAAGACAATTGTGACAGAACCGCACCACGTTTTTAGACACCATTTAAATACATGGCATCTGAAATGTGCTTTGTGCAATTTGTTATTCACACCTGGGCAATTTGACATTGCAGGCAGAATCGCGGAAAATCTGCCCCCTATTCAAAATGCCGCACCCATTGAGGTAGGTATTTTACCTCTCCTTTTGCAGGGGGGATTATTATTATTATTTTTTATTTTTTTGGAAGAGGCCGTCTTGTTTTAAAGAGACAGTGTTGTGTAAGGCCATCTCCTGATCACTTAATACTCGCCTAGCCAGCACTCCTTTACTGCTCCTTCCTTTGTTGCAGCTGTCCCAAAATACCCAGTGTTGGCTGCTGTTGGAGCTCAGGAAGAACAATAGCATCACCCCTCCTAGAGTGACAGCATGCGGTTACAGTGCTAGGGAAGCGCGATAGAGCGTGCTCCCAGCCCAATATAGTGTCGCCAGCTGTGAGCGTATACATATGTGACAGCACTACATAAGACCCACCTCTGTGCTGCCACTTACACGCAGATGGCCTTTAATGGCATCCCAGTCTTAGTCCGTAGGGTTCAATATTCAGTTGACCCACCCTTTGCCGCTATAACAGCTTCAACTCTTCTGGGAAGGCTGTCCACAAGGTTTAGGGGTGTCTATGGGAACGTTTGACCATTCTTCCAGAAGCGAATTTAGGAGGTCAGGCACTGATGTTGGACGAGAAGGCCTGACTAGCAGTCTCCACTCGAATTCATCCCAAAGGTGTTCTGTTGGATTGAGGTCAGGACTCTGTGCAGGTCAGTCAAGTTCCTTCACCCCAAACTCGCTCATCCTTGTCTTTATGGACCTTGCTTAGTGAACTGGTACAAATCATTTGGTGGTGGGGGGGGTGCTATGGTGTGGAGTTGGTTTTCAAGGGTTGGGCCTGGCCCCTTAGTTTCCATGAAAGGAACTCTTAAGACGTGGGCATACAAAGACATTATGGACAATTTCATGCTCCCAACTTTGTGGGAACAGTTTGGGGAATGGCCCCTTCCTGTTTCAACTAGACTGCACACCAGTGCACGAAGCAAGGTCCATAAAGACATGGATGAGCGAGTTTGGGATGGAGGAACTTGACTGGCCTGCACAGAGTCCTGACCTCAAACCGATAGAACACCTTTGAGATGAATTTGAGCGGCTACTGCAAGCCAGGCCTTCTCGTCCACATCAGTGCCTGACCTCACAAATGTGCTTCTGGAAGAATGGTCAAACATTCCCATAGACACACTCCTAAACCTTGTGGATAGCCTTCCCAGAAGAGTTGAATCTGTTATAGCTGCAAAGGGTGGGCCAACTCAATATTGAACCCTACAAACTAAGACTGGGATTCCATTAAAACTCATTGTGTGTGTGTAAAGGCAGGCGTCAATACTTTTGGCACTATAAGATTTATGCATACACTAGGTGAGAAAGGATTACTCATGAACCTAGACTATGAATGGTCTCCGGTAAGTGGAGTGGATGGAATATCATGCATTAGTGTGAAAGACTGAGGGAACAAATGACTAGCAAATTGCTGTAATAAATGATTAGGAAATATAATACACCTCCCTGGAGAGCTAGGTTTTCGGGGATCTCTTGAAGCATTCAGTATTAATGTTAATCTTTCAAATAGTCTTCTGTGTATAGGGAGAGTTGCACAACTCCTTTTTTGTGTTCAGTCCTGTGAATGTAATTCTAACAGTTGGGGCTTGTAAACAAGAGCCAAAAAGGGGAGTACTTGGTTCTCACGTCTGCATGAGAGAGACAATGAGCCAAGTGACCCCATACATACACACAGGTGCTCAGGGGCGTGCTGTCCTCACTTCCATATGCCAAAGTGGACTTGAGCTACACTGAGTTGCAGCAGTTCTGCCATATTAACCACTTCAGCCCCGGAAGGATTTCCAGCTTTAGGACCGGAGCCCTTTTTGCGATTCGGCGCTGCGTCGCTTTAACTGAAAACTGCGCGGTCGTGCGGCGTTGCACCCAAACGAAATTTGCGTCCTTTTTTTCCCACAAACAGAGCTTTCTTTTGGTGGTATTTGATCACCTCTGCGTCATTTCTGATCGCCGCTATAAACAAAAGAAGAGCGACAATTTTGCAAAAAAACCCACATTTCTTACTTTTTCCTAAAATAAAAATCCAAAAAAAAATATAAAAAAACATTTTTTTTCACCGTTTTTGGACGATTTATATTCTTCCTCATATTTGCGATAAAAAAATTGCAATCTGCGTTTATTGATTGGTTTGCGCAAAAGTGGCCGCGTTTACGGATGATGAGAATTCATTTTTGGGGTTTTTATTTTTTTTTTATTTTTTACTAAAAATGGCGGCGATCTGCGATTTTTTGCGGTATTGCGATATTTCAGCGGACATGTCGGACCATTTTGACACTTTTTTGGGACCATTGGCATTTATACAGCGATCAGTGCTATAAAAATGCACTGATTACTGTGTAAATGCCATTGGCAGTGAAGGGGTTAACCTGCAGGGGCGCGCTAAGGGTTAACTATGTTCCCTGGGCGTGTTCTAACTGTATGGGGGATGCCCTAACAGGGGAAGGGAAGTTATCACAGCCTTCACGTAAAGGAAGGCTGTGATCACAGCCCTTCCCCCTCACACAGAGCGGAGGTCCGTGTTTACATACACGGACCTCCGCTCACTCGCTCCGGGGGGGCCATCGCGGGTAGCCGGCGGCAATCGAAGCCGCCGCACCCGCTCCCTGGCCCTCCCCGAACACAGTGAGCGCGCGGGCGCGCCTCCGGCGGCGCGCGCGCGCTCACAGTGCGCGTTATCGCAGCCGCCGTCGTATGACGGCGATTTGCGATAACGAACCACCTTGTCGCCGTCAACCTGCGGTTGGCGGTCGGCAAGTGGTTAAAGCCCAACTCTAGTCAAATCTGTTTGTTTTGGACAGAGTGGGCAAAGGTCAAGGCCTATATTAATGTTTTATTACCAGCTGAATTCCTATTTGGGAGATTTTCCATTACCGCCTGTCAGAACAGATAGGAACAGAAAATCTCTCTCCCAAGTGGGGAAGCAAACAAAATACATTTTTAGTAGATAAGGGAAGAAGTAGAACAGTGGTTCTCAACTCCGGTCCTCGGGACCCACTAATAGGCCAGGTTTGCAAGATAACTGAAATACATCACAGGTGATATCATTTGCTGCTCAGTGATTGCAGTATTGTATTCTAGTCTGTATCTCCCCAAGGTAATACTGGCCTGTTAGTGGGTCCCGAGGACAGGAGTTGAGAACCACTGAAGTAGAACTTCCGGCAGCGTTCTATTACTGTCTGTACTATCGTGCCCTGGTGACAACTGCTCCGTCCATTTCTAGTACAAACAACACAGGGACGGGAAGTAAGGGAAAGACCCCTTTCACACTTGTGCGAGTTGTCCTGCAATTTGGGACTGCAGAGTCCCATGACAAGTCGTTCCCCATTATTTCCAATGAGTACCGTTCATATCTATAGGACTTTCAACTCGTGCCGACTTCAAAGTAGTCCCTGCATTACTTTGATGCAACTTGAGATCCATAGACTTCAATGTTAAACCCTCAAAGTCTCATGCAAATCGCACCTGAATAATATAGATGCAATTTCTGTACTACTTCTGTAAGACTTTGTAATATGTTTTCATTGAGCCAAAGTTGCAGCAAAGTCGCACCAAGGTCGTACTGATCCCAAATCGCTGCAAAAATCCTTCACAGCCAAGGAAGTTGCCATCTTGGTCTCTGTTTGATCTGCAGTTGCCATGGTGGTTCACATGTGATCAGTTATGACACTTCACGGGCTCAAATATAATTGGACAAATTAATATAATCATAAATAAAATGTTAATTTTAATATTTTGTTGAGAATCCTTTACTGGCAATTACTGCCTGAAGTCTGGAACCCATGGGCATTACCAAAGACTGGGTTTCATCCTTTTTGATGCTTTGCCAGGCTTTAACTGCAGCTGTCTTCTGTTGTTTTTTGTGGGTCTTTCTGTCTTTAGCTTTGCCTTCAGCAAGTGAAATACATGCTAAATTGGGTTGAGATCTTGTGATTGACTCGGCCATTGCAGAATATTCCACTTCTTTTCCTTAAATCTCCTGGGTTGCTTTTGCAGTGTGTTTTGGATCACTGTCCATCTGTACACTGTGAAGTGCCGTCCAATCAACTTTGCTGAATCTGGGCTGACAATATATCTCTAAACACTGCAGAATTCATCTGGCTGCTTCTGTCACATCATCAATAAACACCAATGACCCAGTGCCTCTAGAAGCCGTACATGCCCATGCCAACACACTGCCTCCACCATGTTTTACAGATGATGTTGTATGCTTTGGATCATGAGCTGTTCCAAGCCTTCTCCACACTCTTTTCTTCCCATCATTCTGGTACAGATTAACCACTTCAGCCCCGGAAGGATTTCACACTTTAGGACCAGAGCACTTTTTGCGATTCAGCACTGCGTCACTTTAACTGACAATTGCGCGGTCATGCGACGTTGTACCCGAACAAAATTTGCGTCCTTTTTTTCCCCACAAATAGAGCTTTCTTTTGGTGGTATTTGATCATCGCTGCGTCATTTCTGATCGCCGCTATAAACAAAAGAAGAGCGACAATTTTGCAAAAAAACCCAAATTTCTTACTTTTTGCTAAAATACAAATCCAAAAAAAAAAATCCAAACAAACTTTTTTTTCCAGTTTTGGCCGATTTATATTTTTCCTCAGATTTGTGATAAAATCGCAATCGGCATTTGATTGGTTTGCGCAAAAGTGGCCGCGTTTACGGATGATGAGAATTAATTTCTGGGGTTTTTATTTTTTACTAGTAATGGCGGCGATCTGCGATTTTTAGCGGTACTGCGATATTGGGACAGACATGTCGGACCATTTTGACACACTTTTGGGACCATTGGCATTTATACAGCGATCAGTGCTATGAAAATGCACTGATTACTGTGTAAATGTCATTAGCAGTGAAGGGGTTAACCTGCAGGGGGCACTCTAAGGATTAACTGTTTCAGGGCTGAATTCAGGCAAAAATTTGGGCCGGATTCCTCCCTGAAACAGAGAACAGAGACTCGCCGGACCCCCTGCTGTGAGTCGCTCCGCGTGGAGGTGTGAACCCAGCATAAGTTTTCAGTTTTGAAGTATTTTTGATGCAAACAGGTGTGCAGTGTATCTCCATGCAGGCAGTCCCATTTATGTCAATTAAAGCCTTCAAGACAAAGGCATAATGAGCTAGTATGCACAGCATACTAGCTCATTATGAAATACTTACCTTAGAACGAAAATCCGTCAGGGCTGCTCGGTCCTCGCAGAGGGAGCTGGCATGTTCCCTCGGGGATCCCAGCTACGGCGCTGCAAGTAGCTGGAGCCGCGAGACCTCACTCACACGCGGGAGCCCGTCTTTCCAGCAAGGTCCGGCGCTATGCATCGGGCCTTCGCCGGGACATTACTGCGCATGCGCCGTGACGTCAGCGGCTGCTTGCAGGGGGAATATCTCCTAAACCGTACAAGTTTAGGATATATGCATTTTACCTACAGGCAAGTCTTATTATAGGCTTACCTGTAGGTAAAAGTACATTTTTTGGGATACAGCTGCTTTTAAGATGCAGCAGCTGCAGAGACACAGCTGCTGTTCCCATTTTTTTTAAATAACTTCTTTATTTTCATTTTGTAAAGAGAAATGACAGACAGTTATGCACCTATGTAATTCATAGCAAACCAGAGAAATGTATAGCACTCATAAAATCATCCATACAGGAGAATGTGCATATTCATAGAATTACATGTATAAATTAAAGTACAGTGGAAATACAGTAAGGCTGTGTGCATCATGGTAGAGACATTACATTGATTTCTTAGCTGTATGGCTGCGAGCACAGAAACAACTGAACAGGGCAGGAACACAAATGACACATGAGGTAGTGTGTAAAAAATGCCACATTATCGGAACTCTGCATCCAACACAGATTGCCACCATTGCCTACTGCTGTTCCCAATTTGACAGTGTGCGTTTGGGGACCTGCACCCACATGTCAGATTGGGAGCAGCAGATGTGTCCATGTAGCTGCTGCTTTCTAATTGATTTGAATGGGACTGCATGCCTAGAGATGCATGCAACACTTGTGCATCCTGGTGCAGGAAACACAGCCCTCGCATCTCCATATGCCGATATTGGTTAATATTGGTGTGACGCCTTATGCTCATTCCATGCAAATGCCAGCCCTTGTATGGCAGCTATTAAGCTACTACCCAGTAGCTGAACAATTTGTGATTGATTCGCCTCTTCATAAAAAAGACTGCAGAAGTGACTATACTGATTGCTCCACTCTCCTTTTACAAGTGAAATACAATTGTATCCTTTTGCTTTGCTTATGTAATTTTTTTTTTGTATATTTGCGTTTGAAACATTTTCGTTATTTGGTAACTTTCCCCTAGAGTAAAGGCGGGGGAAGGAAAAAACAGCTGACAGTCTGGAGGATATTAAAACAGTCAAACACACTTGTAAGGGCTCTTTCACACTAGCGGATCGTTCAGGTCCGCCTGTCAGTTTTTCAGGCGCACCCGAACAGACGCTCCATTGTTCTCTATGGAATGACGGATGTCAGCGGTGACATGTCCGCTGACACCCAATCTGCCAAAAACAGACGGATGGAAACCCTATTTTCCATCCGCCGATCGGATGAACACGGACAGACGGTCGGTGTTCATCCAATCCTCCATGGAGGAGAATGGAGCTGTGACAGGTCGGTCTCTGCACCGAGTGCAGAGACTGTCCTGTCATCCGCCGGCTCAGCGGGGATAAACGGATGGATCCCCGCTGAGCAGCAGAGCCCGTCAAAACGGGCTGGTGTGAAAGAGGCCTAAAGGGATCAGGAGGGGGGAAGCAAAGGGCAGGAGGAGAGCAATAGGGGCAGACCAATTTAAAAAAAAAAAAGTCTCAAGACGGATATGTTTTTGTTTTTGTTTTTTTTATTTGAAAGGCATCAAAATGTATGTAGTTGTTGTGCGTTTTCAATGTGTGATAGAATGTACTTTGTATTTAATGCCAAAATGCATCATGGAACACAATGATGCACATCATGACCGATTTACCTGCTTTATGAAGCATGTGTTGCAATGCATTTTTATGCATTACCATTGATTTCAACCAGAAATTCCATTATGTAAATTGGCCCTTAAAGTGAACCCGTAGTCTGCCTTTGTTGGGTTACTTTATGGCAAACCTCCCTAGCAGTATATTATTATCCAGGATTTATATAGTACCAACAGTTTGTGCAGTGCTTTAAAATCGAAAGACCGTACAGTTACAATACAATAAAATACAAGAGGGTTAGTAGGGCTCTGCTCGTTAGAGTCTACAATCTTATAGGGTAGGCAAATGGTACAAAAGTTAATAACTGTGGGGGATGAGCTGGAAGTATTAAAAGTACAGCTGTTAGTTGGAGGCAAGATAGGCTTCGCTGAAGTGATGAGTTTTTAGGAATCTCCTAAAGGTGGCCAGAGTAGGGGATAACCAGACAGATACAGGTAGACCGTTCCAAAAGACAGGAGAGGCTCTGGAGAAGTCCTGGAGACAAGCATGGGAGGAGGAGATAAGAGAACTTTGTTCCTTTGTCACTGTTCAGCAGCCTGGAGTAAAGCTGGCCATAGATGGTTCAAATCTTGATTTGTTCAGCAGGGACTGTCCGAGATTTGAACCATGCATGGGCTCCCCCCTGCCGGGAAAACACAACAGCTCTGCGGGAGAGCAGTTTTCTGGCAGGAAGAAACTCTAAACACTTGTACAAAATTCTCTTTCTTCCCAAAAGAACTGCCTTTTTTTTTTAAGCTCCATGTGCATGGACCCTAATTATTATTATTAGACTTTTGTATTACATTGCCAATTTACATACTGTATATTCACTTCAGGCCTTGCATTTGAAGAGCTGATGATTGAAGGTCCCTATTTCACATGCATGCATACACTAGGGTCAATTAACCTACTATAGTGTTGGAGGAAACCCATGCAAACACAGGGAGAATGTGCAAACTCCATGCAGATGGTGTCCTGACAGGGCATATGGAGTACATATTCGTAAAGAATTAATTAAAACGTATACAAATTCTGAAGAGTATGTAATATAATCTTTGTGTATTTATGGGGACACTGATCTAAGTCTAAGCTGTAGATGGGCTTATCCCCACCGTTGGCTGACAAGACATCTGGCCTAACATGGACCCATTGCTGTGTTCTCTTCAGCTTGGCCACTGAGTTAGCATACCCGCTAACAGCCTTATTGCCTTTTTATACCAGCGGTGACTCGCACAGAGATTTCCCAGCAGGTTGGAATATTAGGATGATCTTTTCTTACTGCAGCCCTGAAGTAAGATTTCATTCCAGATGATCAAAAGGATGTAGCTGAGGGTGGGAGTGGTAAAGCAAAGTTTGTGCATTGTATGCATTCATGCTTTGCATTTCATATTCTTTTTTTCTACTTTTTGGTAATATTAAGAAATACATGTTGTATAATTTTCAGACAGTGGAAGGGGATCTCTGTCAAGCCAGCTTAGTAAAGAGTTAATAAATGAGGCAGTTTAGGAAAGAATTATTAAAGAGGAGGGGCAGAGACTGTGGCTTTGCAGAGTGGAAGGCTCATGACATCTGGGGTCAGAGAGGAAGAGAGACAGCTGGGTGAGACCAGAGGGGGGTGTGACAGAAGTCTGGAAATCCCCTGGAGAGAAAGAGCTAGAGATTATTGGTGGACAATGGATAGAGAGAATGAAAGAGAACTGCAGGCTGGAGACGAGAAAATAAACTCTTTTATTAACCGCTCTACAAGAGGATATGAAAGTGTTGCTGTAATGGCTTTGTACAGCGGAAGGACATAACTCATTTACTAAATACAATCCTCCTTGTACTGTACAGTTCTTTCACCGTTATCTCCGCCTGCAAACCTCGCCCTCCTGCTGCTCCTTTCCTGGACAGAGATCACCTGATCCGCCCCCAGCCTGTCTCTCCTGAATGACCCCTAATGACATAATCTGGTTATGAACACATCCAATTTAGATTAACTGTGATTACCACTCTTAACCCTTTCATAGGCAGAGACCCACAATCACCTTGGGCATTCAATAAGAACTTTGTCCCTGTCAGGAGCCTTGCGCCCCGGGGGATCGGGGTAGAGGTCCTACTCCTTTGGGGGCGGACTAAAGCACACCCTTAATTGATCTTTTTAGTGTGTGTTTCACATGCACATTTTTTTTTTGTTCACTTACAGGTTTTTTTCTGTTTCAGGTTTTGAACCACCACGGATTTAAAGCAGAGGTCCAGTCATTTGTTTGTTTATTAAAAGTCAGCAACTACAAAAACTGTAGTTGCTGACTTTAAATAAACAACCACTCATCTGTCCCATGGTCCAGCAGTGTACTCACCACAGACGTGTTCTCCCCGTGCTCCCCCCTCGGCGGCGACGGCATCTCTACTGTGGGCACCCGGCTGTCACAGCTTGCCGATTCACAGCCGGGTACCCACTGCACATGCACAAGCGGCGCTGCGCTCTGTGACTGGCCCCAAAGTCTTCTAGGACCTGTCCTATTTCCCAGAAGACTTTGGGAGAGAGAGCGCCTGCTTCCAGTCGCCTAGACAACCAGAACGGAAGTGGGAGCAGGTACCTATCAAATTCGGGTACCTGCACCCCCTCCTCCCCAAAATCTCAGTTTCACAAACAGGAGCTGGGGAGGAGGCCTTAAAGCGGAAGTTCCACTTTTGGGTGGAACTCCTCTTTAAACAAAAAAGAGAACTACAACTGATTTTGAAGCCTCACCAGTATATGGGATTTACACAATGCAACCTTGCCATGTACCAACTTGGCAACTTCAGCCACTGTAATTTTTTAGACTGCACATGAGATACTGTTTAATCATACATCCCCTTGTCTTTCACAGCCACTGAGCCCCTGCTGCTAATATCACCCCAGCTGCATTTTTGGTTTCAAGTTGCAGAAATGAAAATGTGTTTCCAGACTGGCAGCCCTACATGCACCCCATCTCCCAATCCGTTTTGCATAGTAGGCTGGCCTGCACTGTAAAAAGTCTGCTTAAAATACAAATTTGGTTTTGGATATACTTAAAGTGACCATTTTACAGTATATATACAATGCCCAGATAAACAGGCCCTATACTTACCTTTCCAGTGGGCAGTTTATTAAATTGCTGCAGCTTCATTGCTCGTTGGGTGCAGCAAATATTGGGCATTTTTTGGTGTGTTACTCCGTTACCCCCACCGCAACCAGTGTGGTTTTCTTTCACTGCCCCATACGTCCTGTAGTAATGTATGAGCTAGTAGGAGGAACCACAGAGTGCAATGGGGGAGCCGTTATTTTACACACCCAAAATTGGGTAATGCCTGCATTGGCCATGGAGCAGCAAAGCAGCAGCAATTTAAAAGATGGGCTATGGAAAGGTAAGTATGAAGCCTTTTCTTTTAGGGCATTTTCCCACTTATCAAAACCGTTACATTTTGGTGCCTAAGAATGCATGTCATTTAGAAATCTCATTCTTTCCTATTTTGTCTGGTTTACGTCTATGTGCTACCCATTTAGTGTGAAAGACCAAGGAAACTCTTAGGGCCCATTGACACCTATACATCTGCATTACCATACGTGCCTCATGCAAATAAAGTATAATTCCAGCCTTACAGATTGGGCATTGTGTAAAAGTGACCCTGTAGAGACAGGGTCCCTTTAAGGCCTCATGCACACAGGACATTTTTTGACTGTTTTACAGCAGCTGTTTTTAGCTGCAGGCGGTTTTTTTTCTACAGTCAATAAACTCTCCATCATGTTATCCTATGTGTTCATGCACACATAGGCTGTTATCAACTGTTTTTAGCAACCCAAGACCAGAAGGGTCTGAGACGTTTTCCAGCTGTAAAAATGCAGCTAAACATCAATCCCCAACGTTTTTGGACGTTTTAGATCAGTTGGAAAAAAAAAAAAATGCAGGCCCTTTTTAAAAACGCAAACAAACGTGCAAAACCGACGGTAATATAACGCTGGTAATAGCTGAAAAAATCACTGATAAGCTACTGACATTTTTTTGGACTTTTTTTTTTAATGTCCTGTGCGCATGAAGCCTTAGAATTGCAACTACATCTGTGAAAACTGTATTGATATTCCTAAAACTATTCGAGAAGTTACCTCATTTCCTTGTCCCTATGACAGCCTGTGTCAGCAGGAGAAGAAATGAAGGAAGCATTTGTCTCTTGGACAGGACATAGACAAAAATAATAACCTGACAGGTTCCCCCCCATTTTAGAAAACCAGCACATAGATCAGCAGGTGGGAAGGTGAAATTACAGACGGCACTCTTGTAACAGAAGTTTCAAAAATGCAATCTCACCAACACCATCCTAAAAAATGCAGACAGAACAATTGTTCATGAAACATAAGCAGAAATGTTTCAAGGCCACTAAGGACCTCCTTCCTCATTACTGCCTGAGCAAGATGAAAGGGTGTACTGGTGATCTTGTATTTATTGCAGTTAGTGTCCCCACTGTGGAGATTTCCCACCACATTGTCCTGATAGAAAATGAGGGGAAATCTCTCTATTAGGGTTACGTACTGCATTAAAAGCCTGATTGGTAGACTGCAACTTGTGCATAACTCCACTACTTTCTAAATAGTTTTAAAACTTCATTGATTAAATTCACCTGTCGTATGTGGTTCATTTTCTAGGCAACAATTATAGGTATATGGTATTATACATATATGGTGCAATATGACAGGGCAAAAACTGATACTATCCACATGCACACTATAAGCCGATTCAAGGTTCATGTCTGCCTCCTTTTGGGGTCTGTACCCACAGCTTCTGTGTTATACATTGTCAGAGGATTATCTACAGTGCCAGGGCAAGGTCATTTAGAGCTCAGGGCAAACATGCCAAATGGCGCCCCTTTCTCCCCTCAAGATGTATGAGCATTATGTGTCAACAAAAATTCCCTCCCTCCCCAATAAAATCAAGCACTAATCTGTATGCTTACCCACTAAACATAATTTCCCTCCCAGTACAAATTCACCCCCCTGCTGAAATTCCCCATCCCCCCTTCCCTGTTCAAATTCTCACTCTCCCCAAATACCCCCAGCGCAAATCTCCCCCCTCCAAAAAAAAGACCCCTTCTAGCACAAATCCTCTACTCCTCAAGTTTCCCCTCCTGACACAAATTTTCCACCTCAGATTTCCCCTCCTAGCACAAATAAACCCAAATCAACCTTACTAGAACAAATCCCCTCCCTCCTCTTCCATATAACCTCTTCTAGCACAAACCTCCAAAATCCTTCCTCCTAGTACAAATCCCCCCCAAATCACCATTACTAGCACTCCTGCCCCCAAATACCCCTCCCAACACAAATCTCCCCTTACCCTACCTCACATGATACCACAGTGCCCAAGGCAGCCACCCCTCCTGCCCACCCCTTGTCCCCGGCCCTGATTATCTCACATCAAAAACAAACTTATAGCAGAATTGTAGGTTTAGTTGAAAGGAATGTGGAGAGCTGTACATAATGTTGAGCTCTGAAAGCTAAGTCAGTCAGATCTCTAGAAACTAAGAAATAGTTAGCAGTCCCTCTACACGCATGCATTTATGATCTCCTTGTATGTACATTGAACACACAGAAAGAAAAAAAATGTTACTAAGGGCTTTTGCGTATCTCTGAGATACAAGTCGTTCTTTTTCTAAAAGGGTGGCGACGGCTATTGTTTATTGGTATCGGGCAATTCATAAAAAAAAGTTTTGATAGAAGCAGCTTGCTGTAATTTGACACATAAAGCCCTGTCAATCAAAACTTAATAAATAAAATGGGCAAAATGAATAGTTTGCTTTTAAGTTTGCAAGTCTAAGGATACAATATTACCACTGCTCTGGGCTCTTGGTATTATTAAAGCCGCTTGTTCGAGCACCAGTGGTGGGTGGTCAAGGCCTAGCTGAGATATGTAACACTATTGTGAAATAAATAATTAAAAATAAAGGCTGTAGAACTGCTGCTTACTAAAACGGCCCATAGATGGAGCGATTTTCTTTTCTGCGGGCCACTGTTGACAGGGAAATCCCTCCTGCGGAGCCATTGTGTTCTCCTGGCAGGGTGGTTTCCACAGTGAACGCAGCTGCTAGCAATAATCACATGCAAAATCCAGCATGCTGTTTGTACCCAAGTTGATCAATCGATCAACTTGGGTACATTCAGCCTGCCCATACATGGTTTAGATCTTGGCCGGTGCCTGCTACGACCGGATTTACTTTGTTAAAACGTTATTGTTCAAAATAGCAACAGTATCCCATTGGAGTAAAGGCTGCTACAAGAGAGGTTTCTTCAAAGTAAGTAAGCAGTGGTGCACCTGCTTATACTTACAATTTAGACTTGTCTAAATAATAATAAAAAAAAACCATGCAATTCTCAATGACATCCAGCATCATTCATCCTATTTCCTGTGAGTGTTGGGTGTCAGGGGCCCACCCCCTGGGGCTCTACTCAGAGTACGATGATGTAGAGATCAGTTCTGACCTCATCAGGGCAACCCTGTTAATTATAGAGAACTGCCCTGTGTGTCACTTGACTAAAAGACCTCTGAATAATGGTAATTATTAAAATAAAAAGTACATGCTGGAAGAGGAGGAGGGACTAGAATTAGGCTTTGAAGTAGAACTCTAATGTAAGTAAAACTTTTTTTTTTTTTTTTTTGCTAATGTCAGAACTGTTTAAATATCAAAATATCACATATTAACAATTTTGCTTCAGTTTGTAAATATTGCAAAGCTGCCAAAATAAGATTAGCTGATATACTAAACCTAAGGATCTTCTGTTTGTCGTCTTCTCTTCTAGATGAATATCTCTTTTCCTGAGGCGGAGCTTGAACGCACCTTTGAGTATCCATCTGAGAGCTCTCTGCTGGCAGAGTATGGTCCCTGTGATGAGCCTGAGGTCCCCGTTCCTCCGCTCGCTCAACCAGAGGAAGATGAAGAGGAGGAGAGTGTCCTCTTAAGTAACATGTTAAGGAGGAAAGCTCTCATAGTGGGTGAGTAAAGCATCATTTAACCACACTTTTTTTTCTCATACAATTAGTATGAGAAGGGATCAGGAGCTGCAGCAACTGCGTTCTTCTCACTACAGTTTTTGTGTAGATTAGATAGGTATGGTTGTATATAAATCAGGACAATGAAGCTAGGCAAGAATTATGTCCAAAAGAACAGGTCCTATTCCAGGTATTAAAAACTTACATAAGAGGTTACATATAAATTAAGACTGGATACCAACATAGTTAAAAAGATTTGATCTTCTGTTGAATGCTGTTATGTATTCTTGTAAGCTAGAAGCTGTGTCTGATGTCAGGCAGTTGATAGGGCAGCAGTTGATCACTTCCCCCTGACACTCAAACTAATATGTCAATGTGTCAGCCGCACAGTACAAGTAAAGCTTTATAGGAGAACAAGCAAAAATATTCATAATATTCCTAAATAATTCTAATAAATTAGAACTATGTATTAAAATTTCTGTATAAGCCCAATCATGTCTCCTTCCCTTTAAATAGCCCCCAGTGGTTAGACCAATTATTTGCACAACAATCTTTCCAAAAATCCATATATGTATTTAACATATATCATGCATGCTAGTTACCTGTGCATCTCTCTTTTGTGTTTGCATTCAAAAGCCCAGACACTGCTGCTGGGTGCCTCCATCATGTGATATCAGCAGCATTAGTAGACATCGAGCTGTCAGTCTAATGACACGCTATAGTATTCCCCTTTGCTCCTCCCTCTCTGCTACATAAAAGGTTATATAGGAGCTGGGGCAGCTCCGACAATAGACACTCCCAGAAGAGGAGATGGCTATGTTGTGCAGGAGGGAGCTGTGCTAGAAAACTTACACTTCTTGTGGTCAAATTAGCTAGCATGTTCAGAGGTGCACTGCAAATGAATACAAAATTGTTCATGGAAAATAAATGCAATAAGCATTTAAATTACTTTTGTTCTTTTGTCTCCAATTTGTAAGGTTGCTGACAAGATTTCTTTAAAGTATAACTAAAGGCAAAACGTTTTTTTTGTTTTGGACAGTGTGCAGAGCAAGTAGAATGCTCGTTAGGTTTTTATTGCTGTCTGTACCCTCATTAGGGAGAAAGTGAAAGTAAAAAAAATCCCCAGTTTTGGGTTGTCCCCAGAAAAGTAATAGAAATCTTCCAAGGGGGACACTAGTTCTGGTGACCTAGGGGTCCCTAAGAAGTTCCCTTCATTTGCAGGTATTTCTTCTCCCTTCCTGTTTGGCTATGGGGCAAAAAGTAAAGAGAAATCTCCGCAATGGGACACAGATGGGGAGAAAAAATTAGACACGGGTTATAACCTTCCCTTACTTTATCCAAAATGAAGAAAAAAAGTTTTACCTATAGTTCTACTTTAAGGGTTTCAAACACAGTATATACTCGTCGCCTGATCTGGCTGATTACAGTAGGTATGGGACTATCTTTCCTGCAGAGGTCACATAGTGACTACTTTAAAGCCTCGTACACACGGTTCAACAGTCGTACGTCCGAATGGACCAAATCGTATGTTGGCTGTGGTATCTTACATACTGACATGCACTACACAATCGTGCGACCAAGCCGAACGTAGTGACGTGTTATGAGCGTATAAAGAGAAAGTTCAGGTGCATGTAATTTGTGTCCGGCCATTCCTGACTTCTGAGCATGCGTGTTTTGCACAGTACAACTTGTTGGACCAACATCTCTGTACACACGCTACAACGGTTGTACGACCGCTTGTTGGTACTATCTAAGTTTTCTAGTTTGCTCATACAACTTCTGTTGTACGAATGTCGTACGTAGGCTGTTCTAATCGCGCATACTAACGGTCGATTTAGCATACAACGGTCGTTCGTACGACCTGTTGTATACGACCGTCGACCCGTGTGTACGAGGCTTTACTCATGCCTATTTTCATGGCTAAAATTTAGCTGACTGATTTCCTCCCCGGATTTCGAGGAAGACATAATGAAATAATTCCTCCCAGCTAGGAGGGTGCTTCACAGCTATCTACCATTATTCCTTTATAAATCAGAACACTATGTTCAGCTAATAAAAGCATGCATGATTATTTTGATCGCTTAATAAATGTTCCGTGCCTGGCCGTCTATAATACACATATACAATATTTCCAGTCCGCCCTCCCAATGGTCTATATGTGAAATATTACCATATTTGTGCTTTTTATATCATTTCCTGTTTCCTGTGATAAGCTCTATCAAGCAGAGTTGCCACACCTTATGACTCAATTTATATTCTTTACATAATGTGCAGGATTGTATCCTGTATTCTCTATTGTAATGTATTGCTGTGGTGGTTAATAAAGCCATTACCCACAACACCAATTAAAACTTTGGGTTTACAGTTGACTTTATTCTTTTCTCATTGTAACTGCTGTTCTTTAGGAAACAAGTCCTCAATGGAGTAACGTTTACTGTAACCTGGAAATTACATTTAGGCTTCATGCACTCAGAACTTTAAAAAAAACAGCCAAAAAACGTCAGTAGCTTATCAGGGATGTTTTTTAGCTTTTACAAGCGTTATATTACCGCTGTTTTTTCTAGTTTTTTCCTGTTTTTAAAGGGCCAGCGTTTTTTTGTTTTTTCAATTGGTCTAAAACGTCCAAAAACGTTGGGGATTGACGTTTTTAAGTGTTTGAACGTTTTTACAGCTGAAAACAGTCCAAAAAAAACCCTCAGCTCTTGGGGGTTTTTTTACAGCTCAAAAACGTCACTGCTAAAAACAGTTGATAACAGCCTATGTGTGCATGAACACATAGGATAACATGATGATTATTGACTGTAGAAAAAAACTTCTGCAGCTGAAAACAGCTGCTGAAAAAAAAGTCAAAAAACATCCTGTGTGCATGAGGCCTTAAAGTTTTGGATGGCATAAGGAAAGATTAGAAAATCTGTGAAGTTTTTACTGCTGTCTTTACTGGGTTGATTCACCCTCTCTGTTTATCTTGGTGACTGTGGTCACTGGGATAGAAAGTGATTGAAAATCCAAAATGTTAGCATTGTCATCAGAACAAGAGCGATTGTAAAACCTAAAAGTTAGTGAAAGATAGGGTCACTGGTGTCAGTGGTTCTATTTGTCTCTCCCACTTAGTTGGGTCATTTCTGTCGTCATTTTTGAAGTGTCTAAAAGATTAGAAAGGAATACGGTAGGTTTTGAAATTCCGGAGTACGTGTGTCCTACAAAAAACTGAAAAAAAAGTCGTCGACAAAAGTCGACGTCTTCAAAAAAAGATGTCAGTTATTAGTAGTACAATAGGATACACAAGTACGTGTGTATCCGACAATAGTTGACAAAAATCGTCACTGCAAAAACTCGACATTTTT
>BLSH010395938.1:2257914-2284557 GCA_018402905.1 Glandirana rugosa
ACCTGGGGGGGGGGGGGGGGGGGGGGGGGTTCCCAGCATCGCTAGAGAATTGACCTACTTGTGCTCTCATGCCTAGTGTGGTCCATTTTTAATAGGAAAACAGAGGGACTGGCAGAAACGCCATGGGTTTCACACAAAGGAAGCAATACAAAGAGAACAGGATACTATTTCATTCAAGTACATGGTACAGCAGGCACATATCAGGAATATGAAATGTTGGGTTTTAACATACAATGTACCATGCAAGTATTGCTATTTATAACCCTTAGGGCAGATCATGTGCACATCTAGTTAACAACTGATGATGAAGATCTGCCAGTACAGTACAGGCAGGGTTAATTATGGTAAACCTAACTCCCATCCCACTTCTTAATATTACATGGGAGGGAAAGCTAGTTAAGATTTTTAGCTAGTAGAAAGGTAAGCAACAATTTTAATTCTTTTTTAAATGTATGCTATGCAAATAGGAACATACAACTAATATAAAGCAGTTGTTATCCCAAGTTGGCTGACAAGGTGGAAATGCACTTTAATTTTACTTTACAGTATGTATAGCCATTTTGTTTGTTAGAATCCATGTCAATTTTGTATTTTTTTGTCTGTGCCGACTGGGGAGATTCACCCTGTCTTTGTCCTGTTGTCCATTGTCATTAAGACAGAAAATGATTCAAAGACAACATTTTACAGAAAGGCGATCTTCCACTGGGGGACACCTATTCAGTGAAAATAGTCTAAGGCCCCTTTCAGACGGAGCAGAATTTGTCAACTGGATCTGCCTGCTCAGCGGGGGATCTCTCTGCTGAGCAGGCAGGTGACAGGCCTGTGTCTGCTCCGCTATGCAGAGTGGACACAGACACAGTCTGCTGTTCTCTATGGGGCATTCAAATGGAAACGGATTGCATGTCCGTTTCCATCCGACCCGCAGGGCGGATGGCGAACGTATCCCCATCCATGTTTTTAGCTGATTGGATCAGATGCTGGCAGGTGTCAGCGGACATCTGCCAATAAATAGAGAACAATGGATGGTCAGATCGGGTCTGCCTGAAAAATGGACAGGTGGACCCAATCAGTCCATTGGTGTGAAGGGGGCCTAAGAGGAAATTTTTCTCACTTTGTAGAGTTTTTCTATCACTTCCTGTCTCAGGACACAGAGAAAAAAAATAACTGACAGGTTTTAACACCTTTTTTGATCTTTCAAAATGTAAGGGGGAAAAATGGATATACATACATACATTTTAAAGCATTTTTTAAAATTATAATTAGTAATAAAATTATTATTTATTTATAAAAATCTGTTAGGCTGAATAGGTTTTCCTACAATTGTGTGTTTTTCCAGTGTGCATTTACTTTTCTAAAGCGCATATTATTTATAGAGCACATTTTGCAAACTTTTATTACTAGGTCCGAAATAAACAAAATCATATCTTTTTACAGTAATATGAAAAAACATATTATTCTTTGTTAACCCAGTGAAACCACTCTTTATAAATGTAAGAAAAAGTTTTAATTTTCAGCCTATCAGTGTTTTATAAATGTCCACTAAAGTGTTGTTTAGTGAAACCAAAAAAGGTTTGTCAATGTAAATTAAAAGAGCTGATATAGCTTGGTCCTTAATATCCTATGCCTCTGGTAGAAAAATTGTGCAGGCAGGACTTCTTCTGTTCCAGGATCCATTACGGTTTGTCTACTGTGCCACTTCTGCAGGCCATTCTGGTCTTTTGCGTAGTTGACCTCCAGGAATAGTGTAATTATGCCTCTGATCCAGGAGGCAGCGCCTAAGCAGATATCTTACTGATGTCAGTCTGTCTGACTATTAGCTTTTCCTGCCATGGGCCAAGTTGAGAATTGCATATCATGTGGCTTCCCCTCTAGGGCTTCCATGAGAAGAGTTCTCTGCATTGCCTAGTGCAGGGGTAGGCAACCTGCGGCCCTCCAGCTGTTGTAGAACTACATTTGCCATGAAGCATTGCAAGGCTGACAAGTACAATTACTCCCAGAGGCATGATGGGACTTGTAGTTTTGCAACAGCTGGAGGGCCGCAGGTTGCCTAACCCTGGTCTGGTGCATGCCCCCACCCCCCACAGCTGCCTCTTGCTAGGATGCACACTGGGGAATTCACTAGGCCTCCACAACCTGATGCCCTCTACCCGTTTTAATTATCCATGTTAGCAAACACAAAAAGTAGTCATAACAGAGCTTGGGTTATGTTTAGGGGCAGAACTACCTTGTCCAAGGGATGGCCATTGCATGTGTTGCCTTAGGTGGCACAGAATGTAGAAATGCCCTCTAGTGCATGCGGTTGCTGGGGCAGGTGAGGAGGTTTTAACTCAGATGCAAAGAGCAGCTGCCACTTGATTTTTGTATTGTTAATAAAGCAGTATTCGAAGCATTTGTGTAGTTTATTTGTTCTAAATAAAGGAACTGAAGCATACAACCACCATGGGAGTATGTTACCAACTCGGTGTACACTACACGATACCATGTTGCTTGCATACAGGTGATTTTACTAGTTTATATGGTGATGACATCTTCTGGAACATCCATCTAAAAGTACCCTACAGTGTCAGCTGGGAGCACTGAGAACAGAATTGCTGGCTCAGGTTTCAGCACTGCTTCTATGTGTTTACCACTCCCATATCAACTCTAGAGAAGTTTAATGACCACCTCCTCTTTTTTTTTTTTTTTTTTAAATCCTCCTTGGTTGAAAAAAGTCTCTGAACAGTACTCGCTCCCTCTACGTTCCAGTGCTGCACTCGGCATCTTCCTCTACACCAAGGGTGACCAACCGTTTGAAGAGCGAACGCCACTTAAGGGACTTGGTAACCGGTCGCGGGTCACAATGAGCGGAGTGGGTGGATAACAGGTCTGTGTCCACTCTGCATATACAGACACAGCCTGCTCTACTTTATGGACTCTCCGATCCTATCCGCCCAGATGAAACGGGGCGTATCCCCTTCTGTTTTCTTTTAGCGGATTGGTTTGGAGTTAGACAGGTATAAACAGACTCAAATCCTTTACATCTGCCGCTCCATAGAGGTGAATGGAGGGTCCGATTGGGTCCGCCTGAAAAACAGACAGTGGACCTGATAGGATTGGGCCTAAGACTGCTTTCACATTGATGTGCTGCCGTTTACCCACACTGCGGGTGTAGCGCAGTGCACCTGTGGCTTTCCTGCGGTTTAGCTGCACTGTGCCATAGAATTTGATTTTATCTTGCAGGTGTGGTGCATTTTTTGAAAGCGTACCAAACCCTCAGATAATAACCAAAGTCTATGACTCCTTGCAGGTAACCCCGCAGGGGCACTGCACTGCACCTGTATATCAGTTTGAAAGCAGCACAGTGTAGCTAATGTACCAGTGTATAGAACAGATATGCCCATTGCTGTTTGATTTTAATTAAAAACTGACCTCAATCTTCACTTTTCCTCAGGATTCCTGCAGGTTTCGCTGGCTGCTGCTGTCGCCCAGGGTGGGTGTAGCTGGTGGCTGCTGTTATCTGTCCCCCAGGGTGCCACTCTGCCTGTGACAGGAGCCGGCGCTATACGAGAAGCATACCGGCTCTGCTCTTTACTGCAGGCGATGCTTTGGGATGGCGCGTCAGGAACCCACAATCTGGGCTTGCCGACCTCCCCATCCAAGAGCAGGAGGTGGCGGGCCACAGCAGAGGGTGCCACGGGCAAGTGGTTGGGCACCCCTACTCTACACCCATTCCTCATTCGGGTTGAATAATGTCCAGTAAGTATCATTTACCCCTCTTTTGTAAGTCCAGGGCCATAAGCACCTGATCCCTATGGGCACATCACCAAAGCACAACACCCTCGTCATTCTCCATCGAGAACTGCTCACCACCTCTGCTGGAAGAAAAGTACACCACCAAATGATTCACTAATACCAGATTTTCATTCAAAAGAAATGTGAGGGGAGAAAGTTTGTCCAATCTGAAGTAAGGCTTTAATTAACCCTTTCGCTGCCAGAGCCTTTTTTGCACACATGCTTAACCACTTCAGCCCTGAAAGGATTTTCCCCCTTCATGACCAGAGCTCTTTTTGCGATTCGGCACTGCGTCAATTTAACTGACAATTGCGCGGTCGTGCGATGTACCCAAACAAAATTGACGTCCTTTTTTCCCACAAATAGAGCCTTCTTTTGGTGCTATTTGTTGACCTCTGCTGTTTTTTGTATTTTTTTGCGTTGTAAACAAAGAGCGACAATTTTGCAAAAAAAAAAAAATTTCTTTCGTTCATTGACAGACACAGTGTTCCATTACGATAAGGTTATATTGCCTCCTTCGGGAGTAGGACTAGGCAGAAAAAAAGACTTGACTATGCCTATGGGCAGTCCTAGGTGATATAGACCCCTCTCTGCTGTAGGCCTTCAGTTTAGTAACCAGCCTTATCAGAAGTACCAAAAAACTTTGAAGAGGGGAGGGTGCTGTGTCTGTCAATGAACTCAGAGAAATGGATTTTACGGTAAGTCAAAAAATCCTATTTTCTCTTTTGTTCATTGACAGACACAGCGTTCCATTACGATAAGGATGTCCCAAAGCAATGCCAAACATGAGGGGTGGGATAAGAACAAAATTCCAAGGCTAACACAAGAGCTGACCAGATAGCAAGAGCTCAACACAGAACAACTGGAGCCCAACCTGAACAATACACACCAAGAGGGGGAGAACCCCCTAAAGTAGCTTGCAAAAACTTATGGCCAAAAGACACCTCCGCAGATGCTAGCTCATCCACTTCATTGAATGTTGCGAAAGGTTACACAAACAACCAGGTGGCCGCCCAGCAAAACTGGCACCCCTGATGACGGAAGACCCAGAAGCACTAGCGCCCGAATAGAGTGCGCCGCAACAGGGAAGAAGGGAACCAACCCTTGACAGAACCGGCCTGAGTCATCATCAGTCTGATCCGTCACAAAATAGTTGCAGAAGAACCAGGCCCCCTGTCTTGGCCTGTCCAATAGCACAAACAGTGAGTCTGACTCTGAAAAGATTCAATAGCTGCCAAATACACCCGAAAAATACCCAAACCACATCCATTGCATTTAAAGTGGTAGTAAACCCAGTCTAACAAGCTTCATTTAAATTAATCAATTTAGCCTATAGTACTGTGTACTCTGTGTGTATGCCCTCTTACCTGCTTGCTTTCTCTGTAATCTGTATTTTTCATATCAATTACGTCATCGACGCATGCGCATTTAGTCCTATTTTTCCAGCAAGCTTATCGTGCCGGAACAATGTTGTGTATATGTAGGGGCTGCGTCATTTCCTTAGGTCTACGTCAGCCCCGAGATTCCGCGACACTCCTTCCCCATTCAGATGCTGAGCCTTAACCCCATGTGTCTTGCTATGTCACAGGGGTTGAGGGGACGAAGAGACGGAGAGAGGAGCCAAATACAGATGTGCATGCGCGGGATTATGGCAATAAAGACATAGTGAGGGCAGAAATATTTTACTGTTGGGACACGGAAGACATGACTTATAATGGCGGCGGCAACATACTAGCTTTTTCAGAGAAAAGTTTATTTGGGCAAGTAAGAACGTTTTATTTTGCATAATGTATGGGGTGCAATGATTGTAAAGAGCAACGGGAAGCTGCATTTACTACCACTTTAAGGCAAATGCTATAGGAGATGGCACCTCCTTGCATGCTCATCTCCAGGACTTCTCCAGAGCCTCTCCCATCCTCTGGAACTCTCTATCTCAACCTGTCTGGCTAACTCCTACTCTAGCTGCCTTCAGGCGATCCCTGATAACACATCTCTTCAGGGAAGCTTATCACGCCTCCAACTAATCTTTTACCACCTCCATCGGCTCACTCCCCTCAATTACAACCTTTTGTACCACCTGCCCCCCCCTCCCCTTATTAGATTGTAAGCTCTTCTGAGCAGGGCCCTCTTAATCCTTCTGTATTCTATTGTATTGTCCCCCTTTTATATTGTAAAGCGCTGCGTAAACTGTTGCTGCTATATAAATCCTGTATAATAATAATAATAGGAGATGTTGACCAGGGCACATGGAAGGCAACATGTGTCCTATTCAAAGGGGAATCAGAGGGAAAATCAATGAGCACGCAATGCAATGCGATCTCATTGCATTACATTGTTTCCCGACCATGCTGGCTGGAGACACTGAAAGGCGGCAACAGTAGTGACTTCAAACGCGTCGCTTTCCGGGTCAGCAACAAGGAGGGGGGTGGATGTGAGTCCACTTTACTCCTCTCCTCTACCCGCTATGTCGGTCCCAGGCCTGCAGATGGACAATGACATACAGACCTGGCAGCGAAAGGGTTAACGTGTCTCCTTTTCTTGATGTGCCAACCACAGTCACTGACTGAAAGTGAGAATCCAACATTTTGAGTTGTCACCAGAACAAGAATAGAGGGGAAGGCTTCCAATGAGAACATTTGTTGCAGTGACAAGTATAGGATTTCCTCTACTTCTTGTGTCTATTAGACAGAAACTGCAAAGAATAACAAAGGGGTTTGGGCTTTACGGGCTCCGTTCACACTAGTATGACTCCAAAGTTGTGCCGACTTTGGAGTGCAACTTTGAATGGGTGCAACTTGGATATGACTTTGGCTTTGACCGGTGATAATGGACAACTGCTGTGCACAAGTTGCATTGTATAACATTCATGTATGACTTTCGTGCAACTTCTGAGGGTTAACATTAAAGTCTATGGCCCTCAAGTTACATGATTTTCAAACCAAAGTAGTGCATGAACTAATTTGAAGTTGCTACAACTTTAAGTCCCGCATATATGAATGGTTATCATTGGAAAACATGGGTAACGATTTGTCATGTGTGAATGGAGCCTAAAGGCCCGTACACACGATGCAACATTTGTACAGTAATTTTCGCTTGACGACCAATCGTCCGAAAATTTTACTGTTAGTATGGTCCTTTCGACAGTCAATTCTGACTTTTAGGACGAAAAAATCCTGATGTGTAGACTATAAAATGTTTGTCATACATAAACTCAATGTCTGATTTTTGTTTAATCAGTACGGTTTTCATCCGAAAAAAATCATAAGAGCAAAACTACGCATGCTCAGAAACGGAAAAACATAAAAAAACTATTCAACACAATACGTCACTTCTGAAGTTGAATTCAGTCATACGAGAATTTTCATATGGTTAGTGACCTCTTCACTTTCGATATGAGACTATCATCCAACAAAAAACGGACGAACAGTCTGAAAATCGGATCGTGTGTATGAGGCTTTAGGTTTCCTCTTGAACTGTTTAGCCCCGTACACACAATGCAAATTTCGGATGGGAATTTTTGCACGACGACCAATCGTCTGAAGTTTTTTTTAGTATGCTCCTTTCAACAGCTGATTTTGATTTTTCGAACAACAAAAGCTGGACGACTATATAAAAAAAAAAAAAAAAAAAAAATTTGTACATCAAGGCATCGTCCGAGTTTTCGTATCGTTAGTACAATTTTTGTACAACCGAATTTTCATATCGATCGTACGATCAAGACTACGCATGCTCAGAAATGAAAAACTACATACAGAGCTATTCAACACATTACGTCACTTTTGACGTTGAATTTGGTTGTATGAAACTTTTTCGTTTGGTTAGTAAACCTGTTCACTTTCGACATGAGACAAGCATCCAACAAAAAACGGACGTTGGGTCGTCCGAAAATCTAAGCGTGTGTACAGGGCTTTTGAATTGGCTCCGATTCCTGATGAGCCAGGTGAAATTCTCTTGTCGACCTGCTCCCACCTGACATCCTTCGGTTGAAAAATCAAAAAAACTAAGTGAAAAATTGTTGGTCGAACATTGGCTGTATAAAATCTGATGAATGAAAAAAAATCTAAGACTGTATGACCAGACTATTATTATCTAGCTTCAGACCGACTTCAAACTATTATTAACCCTTTTTCAGAAAAGCTTACGAAGTAGCTTGGAAAAAAATCATGAGAAAGAGCCAGGAACTGATGGCTGAAAATGATAATAAAAAAACATGAAATATGAAGAAAATGTTTTTTTTTTATATATTTTTTAGGCCTTAGTCAATCTTATATTTGTACTGAATATCTTAAATATATTTATTTATTTTTTGCTTAGTTTGCCACTGTGGGGTTAAAATTTAGAGGCAATCAGATGGAATAATTTACCAAACCTGCTACAACCAGTTTCAAACTTAATGAAGCGCAATAATGCTGCAATTTGATCCCAGGTCCCTGGATTGAATAATTATATTTATCCCTGAAAGGGTGTGCTTCCAATACAGATTGCATCAAGGGCAGTCAAAGGATCCGGTCTGTTCTGCCCATATCTTCGATCATAGAGTCAGCCGCGGCTATTAAAAACCTGGAACACAGGAAATGCAAAAGCCACAATTAAGATTCATTTCAGAGCATACTTACATGTGCCTGCACAGATTAACCACAGTCACTTGGCCTCAGCACTGAGATGTTTTCTTGCTGGACCTTGTGTGACCATTCAGTAAACTAGTGATGCATACGTATTCTGCACTGAAGATAATAAAACGTTAAAGAGACCCTGTCACCAGTGGAGCTCCAAGTCCCCCCCCCCCCCAAAAAATGAAGGCTCCGTTCACATCTGAGCAATGTGAGTTGCGGGCAGAATCAGCTCGATTTTTCCCACGACTCGCAATAGCAGGAAATCGCGGAGAGTTGCCCGTTGATTCAAATAGCCCCCCATACGCGACATGCTTTTTCCTGCGATCTGTCAGGCGACAATTGCGGTAAAAAAACACAATCGAGGGATGCCTGTCGCCCAAAAGGAGCTCATGTACTTTTTTTGGGGCGACAAACATCCCCCGATTGTCTCCCGACGGATTGCGCGGAAAGTGTGCCGCGTATGGGGTGCTATTTGAATCAACAGGCAATGCACTGGGAACGCCCGGGCGTCCCACGATTTCCTGCTTTCGCAATTCGTGGGCAGAATCGAGCCGATTCCGCCCGCAACTCGCATCACTCAGATGTGAACGGAGCCTCAGTATAAAGACACAAGCCTAGTACACACTTTTAGATTTTCGGATGACAGAATGTCCGTTTTTTGTTGGATGCTAGTCTCATGTCAAAAGTGAAGAGCGTACTAAGAAAACTAAAAATTTGCGTTCGACCGAATTCAACGTCAGAAGTGACGTAATGTGTTGAATAACTTTATATGTATTTTTTTCGTTTTTGAGCATGCGTAGTCTTGATTGTACAAACCGTACTAATGATAGGAAAGTTGGACATTGTCTTGACGTATGAAAAAAAATTCTAGTCTGCACATCCAGCTTTTGTCATCTGAAAAATCAAAATCGGCTGTTGAAAGGAGCATGCTCACGGTAAGAATTTCGGACGATCGGTCGTCGTACGAAAATTCCCGTATGAAATTTGCATCATGTGTGCGGGGCTTTACCTGTCTTCGGATCCAGGGATGTCCTCGTCTGAGCTAATTCTTCAATTGGCTTCGGGTGCAGGTGCCGGCTTCTGAAGTAAGGGAGACAGGAAGTGAAGCCTTGAGGCTTCACAGTCGGTTTTCCACTGCGCGAGTTTCACCGCGCCTTGTGAATGGTCCCGTAGACTTCTGGGACCTGTGATGTGTCCCAGAAGACTGTGGGGTAAGGGGGGGGCTAACTTTGCCGCAGCAATCTGGGCCAGAAGTGTGAGTAGGTACCTGTCACAACCACGTACCCCCCCAAAAAAAAGTGTCAAATGTGGCAGTGGGGGGAGGGTGCAAACAAGCAGAGCTTCCCCTTTTGGGTGGATCTCTCCTTTTACCAAATTGCAGACAAAACCTCAGATAAAACAAGTATTTTAAATTATTTTTTACAGTGTGTTTCCTTTCCAGTTTTTTTTTAAATTTACTTGCAATGTGACTTTGAACTTGCAAGAAAATTTAACTCCTCTGTCCTTGCATGTCACAGCCCACTTCTCTTCTGGGAGTGTCAAATTACTGTTTATGCTCGCCCAGCTCCATCCTTTCCTTCACCCCATTACATAACATGGTGGAGCCGTGAAGAGCACTTGAGTGACAGGTCTAAAGCCCCGTCCGTACACACAATGCAAATTTCGGACGGGAATTTTCGTTTGACGGCCGATCATCCGAAATTCTTACCATTTAATAATATGCTCCTTTTGACAGCCGATTTTGTGCAGACTAGAACAAATTTTTCGTACGGCAACTTTCGTATCATTAGTACAGTTTTCGTACGAAAAAAAAACCCGTAAAAGCAAGACTACGTATGCTCAGAGACGAAAAAATACATACAACATATTACGTCATTTCTGATGTTGAATTCGGTCATACGAAAATGTTCGTATCGTTAGTACGCTCTTCACTTTCGACATGAGACTAGCATCCAACAAAAAACGGACGTTCTGTTGTCCGAAATTCGAATCGTGTGGCATAGATGGTACTTCGCACAAGCGTACGGATAGGTATGCCCATATGAATGAGGCCTTACTGTGTTATTCACTCAGTATATTAAAGTATCTGTACAGACAATACATTTAGGTCTAGAATGGAACAGAATAGAATTTAATGAGTAAATCATATCTAAACCCCAGAACACATATTTATTAAATGTCGGTCCTTAAGGGTGGTGGCTGCATTCTTTTTAATTTCAGCAAGGTCAGAAAATAGCAGTTGATCTTGCCAGAAATATGGTGTCTATGTTAATTCCTGTGAGATAACAGAAAGCACAAATACCTTACCTGTATAATGTAAACCACTGGTACCACCAGTCTGCCATGTAATAAAGATGAACAAAGCTTCTAGCCTGTGTGACATCCATGGCTCCATCCATACATACAATAGAGAAACACACCGATCGGCTGTAACATTCTGACCACCCACCATGACCTGTCTCAGCATGGACTCCACTAGACCTCTGAAGGTTTGCCGTGGTTTCTGGCGCCAAGCCATCAGTAGCAGATCCTTTAAGTTCTGTAAGTTGTGAGGTCAGGCCTTCATGGAACAGACTTGCTTTTCCAGCACACCCCACAATGCTCAATTCAACTGAAAGCTAGAGAATGTGAAGATCCATTCAACACCTCACACTCGTGTTCCTCAAATCATTCTTGAATTCACCAGACCAGGCCACCTTCTTCCATACCTTCACTTGCCCATTGTAGGTGCTTTTGGCTGTGGACATGGGTCGGGTCATCATGGGCACCCTGACTGGTCTGTGGCTACACAGTCTCATATGCAGCAACCTGCAATGTACTGTGTGTTCTGACGCCTTTCTATCGGGAAACAGCATTTCCTTTTTTTTAGCAATTTGAGATACAGTAGCTCTTCTACTGGATTGAAATGCACAGGCCAACCTTCGCTCCCCGCGTGCATCACCAAACCTTAGGCGCTCATAACTCTGTGGCTGGTTTGCTGGTTGTTTCTCATTGGACCGCTTTTGGTAGGTTCTGACCACTGCAGACCAGGAACATCTTCCACAAGAGTTGCTCTGACCCAGTCGTCTAGCCATTACAATTTGGCCCTTGTCAAAGCCACTTAAATCCCTGTGCTTGCGTATTTTTTCTTCTTTTTAACACATCAACTTCAGGGACAACATGTTCAGTTGCTGCGTAATATTCCACCAACTTTTGGATGCCATTGCAACGAGATAATCAATGTTATTTACTTTAGCTGTCATTGGTCATAATGTTATGGCGGGTTGTTGTAAGTGTAGAAACAAATGGACAGAGAATGTGTTATTTGCAGAATTACAAGGATAAAAATAAAGGGGAAAAAAGAAAACTAACACAGCAACTACATCCCAGGAGTGGTAAGCTGCAGTATAGTTTTCTTTATGTCTGTGTCTCGTGGGGCAAACTTCTGGTTATTTCCTGTCCCACAGATGCAGAAGGAAAAGGAGATTTCTCCTGAGGGGATATCCCCACCTAAATCTTTGAAACCAGAAGAGGATTCCCTTTTGGAAGATTTCCTCTTACTCCTGTTCCTGTCATAACTGAAAAATGTTGGATTTCCCACCATCACTTTCTATACTGGAGACAATGGTCACCAGGACACAGAGAATGTGAAAATATTGGGGACACAGTCACCTCTGTGATCAACACCAGAAGAAGCCAAGAATAGCATTTGTTCCAGGAAAAGACTTTCACATCCTCTATTACTTTTTATATATACACCCCACAAAAACTAATATATCTACACTATATTGTCAAAAGTATTGAGACACCTACCTTTACGCGCACATGAACTTTAATGGCATCCCAGTCTTAGTCCGTAGGGTTCAATATTGAGTTGGCCCACCCTTTGCAGCTATAACAGCTTCAACTCTTCTGGGAAGGCTGTCCACAAGGTTTAGGAGTGTGTCTCTGGGAATGTTTGACCGTTCCTCCAAAAGTGCATTTGTGAGGTCAGGCACTGATGTAGGACGAGAAGGCCTGGCTCCCAGTCTCTGCTCTAATTCATCCCAAAGGTGTTCTATCAGGTTGAGGTCAGGACTCCGTGAGGGCCAGTCAAGTTCCTTCACCCCAAACGTGCTCATCTATGTCTTTATGGATCTTGCTTTGTGCTTTGGTGCACAGTCATGTTGGAACAGATCCCCAAACTGCTCCCACAAAGTGCAGAGCATGAAATTGTCCAAATAGCCATTGTATGCTGACGCCTTAAAAGTTCCCTACACTAAGTACGGGGCCAAGCCCAACCCCTGAAAAACCACCCCACACCATAATCCCCCCTCCACCAAATGATGTGGACCAGTGCACAAAGCAAAGTCCATAAAGTCATGGATGAGCGAGTTTGGGGTGGAGGAACTTCACTGGCCTGCAGAGAGTCCTTACCTCAACCCGATAGAACACCTTTGGAATGAATTAGGGTGGAGACTGTGAACCAGACCTTCTCGTCCACATCAGTGCCTGACCTCACAAATGCGCATCTGGAAGAATGGTCAAACATTCCCATAGACACACTCCTAAACCTTGTGGACAGCCTTCCCAGAAGAGTTGAAGCTGTTATAGCTGCAAAGGGTGGGCCAACTCAATATTGAACCCTACGGACTAAGACTGGGATGCTATTAAAGTTCATGTACGGGTAAAGGCAGGTGCCCCAATACTTTTGACAATATAGTGTATATGTTAAAATCTGAGTATAAGTTTCCCTTATCTGTGCTTTGCTCACCCAGGACAAAAGAACATGTTTGCTTTAATGTGTATACAGTACATCGGGGGTCAGCAGCCAGTGGATTGTGGCCAGTTGAATGGTAGATCGCGGTCTGGGCTTGCTGACCCCTTATCCCAGAGCATCACACAGAGTGCAATGCAGAGGGACTACTTGTAAAGTTGGAGGTGTAGTAGGGTGCCAGAGCTGCATAAGCCGATGCCTCCTCTGTAGTGCTGGCTCCTGTCCCATGAGGAGTGACACCAGCTGCACTCCATCTTTTACCCTGGCTACCGGTGTTCAGAGTGGTGCCAGCAGCAGGAAAGAAGAGATCTTCAGGTCAGGGTGAAGCAAAAACCGTGCATAATAGTATAGGGGGTGATGCAACACATGTGTTTGCAACATAGTAGTACAACATAGTAGTACAACATAGAAGTACGGCAATTGGAGGTTTAAATCAGGTGTGAGGAAGCGACACTGTGCCTGGTGATCTTTGACTTCTCCCATGTTGCTCAGGTAGATCTCCACCTCTTTAAGGTTGCCAATGCCTACCACCGCAGTACATTACTTTTCTTTCACTCCTCTGCTGCTCTATTCAGTGTTGGGACCTGAAGGAAATAACAGGTACATCTATGTATAGAATGGCGTATGACACTGGGCCAATCAGCAGTGTCACAGAGGAGTCCATAGCCTTATATGGCATTTGCACAGAGCTTTCTTTTCTCTCCTATTGACTGAATAGAGCTGGGGGGAACGAAAGAAAGCGTATTGCACTTTCTTCCCTTCTGATATTTGCTTTGCACTGCATATACTTTCCGCATTTCTTTATAAATAAAAGATGACAATTATATGAATACGTTTTGCTGTTCGTATGGCGTGAGACTTGTGTTGAAAAATATCAAGGAATCCAGTTGCTTTCAAATCATTTCTCTCCACCCTCAGTCGGAGGTTTATTATCAGTGACTCACGCAGGTAGAATGCACCGCGAGGTGCTTACAGATGTGCCAATTTATTTTGTCAAAACACGCTTTCTTGGAGAAGGTTCACAGGTGATATTGGATTACAGATCCCTTGTCTGTCTTGTTTGGCGGTCGGATTCCATGGCGTCATTTTATTGCTGGGATGAAAGCATGGCTTTGTCATCACAAGTAATAGTCACACATGACACCATGCTTGTACAAGCAGCAGTCACGTTATTCAGCATTCTTAGCAGCACAGTGGTTCGTTCACACCGGGTGCATTGATCCATGAAGACTTAAAGCGGTAGTAAAGTCTGCTTTGTGATTTTTTTACCTACAGGTAAGCCTATAATAAGGATTACCTGTAGGTAAAATGAATATCTCCTAAACATGCACCTTTTAGGAGATATTTACACCGGATTCAACCAGTGACGTCACCGGCGCATGCGCTCTGAACGGCCAGCATACCATGCCAGACATTCAGAGCTCAGTGCAGGAGCCGGGGGCGTGGGAGTGATGTCATCGTGGCCCCGGCCGCTCATACAGACCCTGAACCCGGAAGGGTGGCAGTGTGCAGCTGGAGGGGTTCGTTCTAAGATATTTCATAATCTGCTAGTAGGCAATGCATTCTAGCACATTATGCAATTGCCTTGCAGGGGAATGTTTTTTGTTTTTTTTTACTGCTGCAGTGTACAACCGATTTAAAACCTAAAGGTTTGCTATGACTTTAAGGCAGAGGTTCCCAAACGTTTTCACCCCGTAGACCACTTGCTGATTTTTTTGTTTTCCGTAGACCCCCTGCCTGCCTAATATTGAATTTTCCTAAGCTTATTAATGTCAAATGTGTTTTTTGACAGGTGACACAGTGCTGCTCACTTTGATAGGGTTTTTTGTAGAGTGGATAATTGTAAAAAAAGAAAAACATGTACAATTTTTATTCATACCTTTATTGAAAAGACAAAAAATACAAGTAAATATTTGGACTTGGAACGAAACAAATCAGAACCTAGTAAAATTCTTACATAAAATGAATACACAAATAATGCTGTTAATGGGAGGGATGAGCCTAATGCTCTGATAGCAATTGTTCAATATTTGGCTTCAAATTAGTGAAGTATAGTCTTAAATCTCCACATTCAGTGATTTGCAATCAATTTCTTTTTTTCGTAAGAAGATTGGCATCCGCACTAAAACCCCTTTCCACGAGGTGTGAAGATGGAAAAGCTATCAAAAACTTTCTTGCGATAGTCCATAATGCAGGATAAGCAACAGGTATATCTTTCTAAAGCCGGAACTGCTGGTACCCCTTTCTGAACTGCACCTTAAGTTCTTTGTTAGTGCTTATTCTGATCAGTTCTTTTTGTGATATGACATCCGATTCTTCAATGTCACCGTATGGATTGATAATCCACTGAGGTATTTCCATAGTCAAAACATCCAGCGTTGCTGCTGGTATGAAAACTTGTAAAAACGTGAACATGAACGTAGCACACCACAAAGCAGATAGGTACTTAAACAATTTTATGAAATATAATTAATATATACAGTTGTGCTCATAAGTTTACATAGCCTGGCAGAATTTATGATTTCTTGGCCATTTTTCAGAGAATATGAATAACACAAAAACTTGGGTGACCAGAAAATATCGTGACGGGTGGCGTGGAATCTCCGGGTTCGCTGAACATCCGACAGAGGGCATCTGGTTTGACGTTCTTTGACCCGACCTGTAAGTTAGATGGAACTGGAACCTGGAGAAGAAGAGCGCCCAGCGGACTTGCCGTGGTTTCAATCTTTGCGCTGTTCTCAGGTACTCCAAGTTTTTATGGTTGGTGTATATGAGAATGGGGTGTGTGGCCCCCTCAAGTAGATACCGCCATTCCTCCAGAGCTGACTTAATGGCCAGAAGTTCCCTGTCTCCCACGTCATAATTCTTTTCCGGTGCAGACAACTTGCGGGAGAAGAATGCTACCGGATGAAGCAGAGCTTTGGAGCCTTGTCTTTGGCAAAGGATAGCCCCCACAGCAATCTCAGATACGTCTACTTCCAGGACGTAAGGCAGTGCTGGGTTAGGATTTTTCAGGATGGGAACTGAAGTGAATAACTCTTTTAAAGTCTGGAAAGCTGCCTGGGCTTCGGTGGACCAGAGGAATCAGGAGTTTTGTTTCGTGAGTTGAGTGATCGGGGTGATGATGGCGGAGAACCCCTTGATAAATCTTCTATAAAAATTTGCAAAGCCTACGAAACATTGGACCCCTTTCTTACCAGATGGTGCCGGCCAGTCCAAGATAGTGGAGACCTTTTGTGGATCCATGTTGATGCCTGTGAGAGAGATGACCAACCCAAGGAAATGGATGCTGGACTGTTCGAAGGAGCATTTCTCCGTTTTGGCATATAGCCAGTGTTGTCGAAGGC
Source organism: Glandirana rugosa (assembly GCA_018402905.1). Classification (NCBI taxonomy): domain Eukaryota; kingdom Metazoa; phylum Chordata; class Amphibia; order Anura; family Ranidae; genus Glandirana; species Glandirana rugosa. Next base: position 2,274,381 of record BLSH010395938.1, read on the forward strand.
GGCTCAGAACTAAAGAGACATGTCTGCGGTGCCCCTCAAGGGAGGAAGAGAAGATCAAAATGTCATCTAGAGGGCATGACTAGGTACTCGTAGTGCACAAAACAAGTGCGAAAAGCGGTTTTCCACTCGTCGCCTTCCCGGATACGGACCAAGTTGCATGCCCCATGGAGGTCCAGTTTAGTGAAGATGACAACGAAGCCCAGTCTTTGGAACAGTTCCGGAACCAAGGGCAGGGGACAACGGTTCTTAACCGTAATTCGGTTGAGCTCCCTGTAGTCTATGCAAGGTCGCAGAGACCGGTCTTTCTTCTTCACGAAGAAGATGCCAGCCCGTCATTGAGGGACCCAGACAGGCCCAGGCAAAACTGGTAACAGAGTGCAGCATCATTCCAGGCCCTGTCTGCACTCCACCTCCTGAACTCCGCCACATAGTCCTCCGCTGACCTACGGCCCTGCTGGAGGGCATGTAGTGCAGCCTCGGCTGTAGTGCCCTGGTGGGGATCCTCATAAAGTAGAGCCATAGCTTGGAAGAATGCGGCTAGGGTGGCAACTTCCGGGCCCTCTGCTCCCTCTGCACCTTCGTGGCTTCAAGTTAGAAGCTACAGGGCTGGAGGCCAAAGAACAGCTCACATGGGTTCCGGAAGGCTCTAAACTTGCATCGGTCCCCAGCAAACTTGTCAGGCAGGGGAACTTTAGGCTCAGGTGGCAGGGCCACAATGATGCGACCTGCGGCCTGCTCCGGGGGCAGCGGGCGTAGCAAGCTCCTAAACCCGTTCTTTCAGCCAGGTATAGCCCTCCTGCAGGCTCTGGACCGCCCATGTGAGGCCGGCCAGATGGACACAAAGTTCATCCATAGCAGAGGGTGCTCCCTGCGCAAACTCAGACATGGCTGTCTGTTACTGTCACACACCTGGTGGTGGAGTCTGTCTTATGCAGGAAGCAACCACTCTTGCAACCACTCTTGCGGCCCTGGTTCGAGGTTCCCTGGTAGAGCAGACAGGGAGCACAGGGGCTAAGGGGGGCACGAGGGCTGGACAGGATCACTGGTGGTGGTGTGGAGAGTCCAGTGAAGCTCGTGTAGGCAGCGGGTGGTCATGTAGGCCGGGTCGGCAACTAGCTGGCAATGTGGTACAAAGGGTTCAGGCAGAAGAGTCGTCAGGTGCAGGCAGGGTCGTTAAAGGGCTGGCAGCAGAAGTACACAGGGGTCAGGCAGAAGAGTTGTTGTGGGCAAGCTGGGGGTCGGTGCAGGCAGAAATCAACAAGGTCAAGGTCAAGCCGGGTCACAGGAACAGATACTCAGGAAATCAGGTAGCTCAGGAACACTCACACGCTGTAGAATGGACAGCACTGGCTGCTGGGGCACGCGCAAACGTTCACAGGCGTGCGCACAAACGCAAAAATCCTTTTAGAACACAGGCTTTTCCTTACACCCTTAGATTTAAGGCGAACTTTTATATGAATTGCATAAATAGTTTTCTTCATATTTACTGTGGCATCAGGATCTGGAGGGAGCTGATTGACTAAAAGTCTTCTCTTCCTCCTCTTTCTTCTGGGTCATAAATCTGTATAGAACATGTTATCATGACCTACTGCTACTGTTATTTCACTGTATATCTTTGTGGTTTCATTCACTGCTATATTACACAATTTGAGACATACCCGTAGCTTTTATGGTCTTGTTGTCCTAAAGTGATACTAAAGTCTAGTTTTTTTTTTTCTTTAAAAATAACAAACATGTTATACTTACCTACTCTGTGAAATGGTTTTGCACAGAGCAGCCCAGATCCTCCTCTTCTCAGGTCCCTCTTCAGCACTTCTGGCCCCTCCCGCCTGTTGAGTGCCCCCACAGCAAGTAACTTGCTTTGGGTGCACCAGAGACGAGCTGAAGCTCTGTGTGTCCATTCAGACACTGAGCCGCGGTTCAGCCCTGCCCCCTCGCCTGATATGCTAGCTGACTTTGATTGAAAGCAGCAGGAGCAGCTGTCACCGCTGAGAGGGATGACATCTTCCCCAGGCCTTTCTTCTAGTTTCGCGGGTTTTAGCGATGTGAGTGGCCAGAGCCGCGAGTATGTCACTCCCGCAGATGCACGCGGGAGCCCTCAAAATGCTATGACGGACCTTCAGAGCGCATGCATCTAGGGTGAATATCTCCTAGACGGTCCACAGTCAAACAAATTCTTCTATGCTCAACAGTAGTGCGCTGGCAATGGAAGTGGCTAGAAGTTCTTGTGGTTCCCTGTTACTGCACAGGCCTTATTGCCTGCTCCAAGGGTCAGGGGATGCCCAATGTAAACAATGTAATAGAATAAAAAAAGGGTGCACCAACCTTGCGCATTGCACAAGTATATTTATTAAAATCAAAAGGAAAGAAACATACTCACAAACGAGTGGATAATCAAAGGCATATCAAAGTCTACAATGGACAAACAGCAACCAAGTCACAAAAACTATGTCCGGCACGCCGGAGGACCTTCTGGATGGCTGGCATGTTTCGAGGTGTGATCCCCTCTTCCTCAGAGGCTCATTTGTCAGTATGTTTCTTTCCTTTTGATCTTTAATAAGGATACTTGGGTAATGCTTAAAGCGGAGGTCTGAGGTAAAAAAAAAATAAATAAATAAAAGTCAGCAGCTACACATACAGTAGCTGCTGACTTTTAATAATAGGACACTTACCTGTCCTGGAGTCCAGCGATGTCTGCACCCACCAACGATCTTCGGATCAGGAGACGGGTGCAGCCGCCTCCATCGTGGGTAAGGGAACCCGGACGTGTAGCAGTACAGCTTCATGCCGGGCACCTTACTGCGCATGCGCGAGGCTCTGCCGCGCTCTGCTATTGGCCAGGCGGCCAGAAGCAGAGCGAGCAGGGAGGAGGGAGCTGGGCTGCTGACGTCAGCGGCCGCGTCCGCCGGCCAGAGCTCCCGGATGTGTGGAAAAGGACACCTGTCTAAAGATAGGTGTCCTCTTCCCCCTCTCCCCCCCCCGAAAGGTGCCAAATGTGACACCTGAGGGGGGGAAGAATCCAACCAGCGGAAGTTCCACTTTTGGGTGGAACTCCGCTTTCAGATTGTGCGCCCTCTTTTTATTCTTTTACAGTATCTCCAAAACAGTGCATGCTTAGGAGATATGCATTTTACCCAGAGGCGTAGCTTGAAGCTTGTGGGCTCCGATGCAAAAACTGACCTGGGCCCCCCCTCCTCCCCATTAACCTCTGCTGCTTTTACAGCGTGCTTGCCCCATCACTCTGTGTAGGTGAAACTGGAAACTCAGAGTGCCAAGGATGGGCCTTGGTGGGCACCGGAGTTTACTGAATTACCTATGCAAGCGAGCACTTTTACCCAGGGACACCATGTAATACAGAGCAGACAACCTCTGAGGAGTGGAGGCCTACCTGAATAATATGAGAGAGATCAAAGATCTCAGCGTTCTTATTTAAGAAATTAACCAGCAAGGCCAAACTTAATATTAGGGAAATATTGTCAGTCGAGCAATGGACAGAGACCCCATTTCACACCAGAGCCCCCACATCATATCAGAGTCCTGTGCATCACATCAGAGACCCCATTTCACATCAGAGCCTCCCCATTTCACTTCAGAGCCCCCCTTCACATCAGAGCCCCCCATCACATCACAGCCCCCATCACATCACAGCCCCTCCATCACATCGGAGCCCTCCCTTTCACATCAGAGCCCTCCCCATCACATCAGAGCCCCCCCTGCATCACACTAGAGCCCCCTGCATCACACCAATGCCCCCTGCATCACATCAGAGTCCCCCTGCATCACATCAGAGTTCCCCTGCATCACATCAGAGCCCCCCTGCATCACATAAGAGTTCCCCTGCATCACATCAGAATCCCCTGCATCACATCAGAATCCCCTGCATCACATCAGAGCCCCCCTGCATCACATCAGAGTACCTCTGCATCACATTAGAGTCCCACTGCATCATATCAGAGCCACCTCCATCAGAGTACCTCTCAACATCAGTCCCATTTCAGGTTGGTGGGAGGAGGGCCCCCCAGGAGGTGTTAGGATCGTTTACATTACAAAACCTTTCTGACTGTCTGAGTCTGTGTTGTGTCTGTGCTGGCAGGCCAGATGCCGTGTCAGTGGGCCTGTTATCTGTTCCCACATGAGAGAACTCTCCTGCACAGCAGCGTGTCTCTTACCTTTGAAGCTCCTGTCCTAGGCTGCTAATCCTGAGCTGGAACTCAGACATCTCTCCTCCAGCCAATGAAAGGGGGGGAGGGGTGTGGTCTGGGGTATGGGGAGAAGGCAAACTAGAATCTGTGGACTGTATTGCAGATCTCAACTGGGGCCCTAGGATAAACAGGGCGGATTGGCCCTGGATTCTGTTTCCAGGTTTTTGTGGTTGTACATGCTGGATTTTTCAATGAGAGCAGGGAGCCATGGGCCCCCTGGAGCTAAATACAGGGTTGCAATGGCACCTCCTGCACCCCTTCACGATACGCCCATGATTTTACCTACAGGTAAGCCTTATTATTGGCTTACCTGTAGGTAAAAATCACAAAGCGGGCTTTACTACCGCTTTAAGCACCAAGTTGGAGTAGGGAGGGTTACTATAGTTTAGGTAAAGGTGTAGCTGTATTTTAAAAAACAGCTTGGTGCAAACAAACTATCTTTGCATTCCTATCTCTGTGCTCTGGGAGAAGTTGCACAGCCTATATTTTATGACAAGAGGCTGTAGTCCCAGTCAGAAGCACTTGTGAAAACTTGCACAGTCAGGGTTTACAAAGGTTTACATGAAACTCTGGTTATGTAAACTGAGCATGTTTTCTGGATATTACTAGAAGCTCGCTGATTGATTTCACATTACTATTTTACTTGAACTCTATTACGCCTAAACTCCACCTCATTATGTACAAAACCTTAACTACACCTATGCAAGCTATGCCTTATTTTCTAGTTCCAACAATTTGCACAGCTACAAACAAGTATTGAACTGGGAGGTTCCCCGTGAAAAGGAAATCAGGTATAATTATCTGTCAGATTCAGTGATTTTCCTAGTACAAAACTAAACAACCTGTTCCAAGTATCCTTAGGGCGGCTCAGAAAGAAAAAGGTGGAGCCTTCTAGATTTTTCACCTATTACTTGGGTTTGGGCAAATAATGATTCCCCAAAGTACTCACAAGGTAATACACACACAGGGTGGAGATTTGCTAAAACTGGTGCACAAAGAACCTGGTGCAGCTCTGCATAGTAACCAATCAGCTTCTAGGTTTTATTGTTAAAGCTTAATTGAATAAGCAGAAGTTAGAAGCTGATTGGTTACTGTGCACAGCTGCACCAGATTCCATGTGCTCCAGTTTTAGTATATGTCCCCCACAATCTCTTATGAGCTTTAGGCTGGATTCACACCCAGCTCAACTCACCAACCAGTCTGCTTACCAACCAAATCAACCCGTCCAACAATATGCATTAAAAACAGGGGTTTAGTTTGCACACATTTGCAAGCGCATGCGTAAGCTGCAAGGCCTCTCCACGGCACCCTGTGTATCGCTTACAGTCCTACCACTACTAAATTTGTGTCTCCACAGTGGGATCACATGCATTCTAATGGAGAGATAAGGGGGCAGGTGGGCTACAAGGCATTTGCCCTTCCATGTGCTCCTTGCTGTGAAGGCCAGTTATAGGTGGGGGCAGGGGCCATTTCTCTGTTACTAGTGTAAATCTGGTCAGGGAACAGGCTGGGAACCTTTGCTGCCATTGTGCCATGTGCTGGGTGTCCAGGGTGCCTCCTGTGCCTTTAAAGAGGGCTGGGCTACCTCCTGGCCCACATGCCCCTCAGCTATCCATTAGAATGCATGTGCTCCCACGGTGGAGACACTCATAAATTTAGTAGTGTTAGGACTGCAAGCAATACACAGGGTCTCGTGGAGCGGCCTTGCAGCTTACGCATGTGTTTGCAGATGTGTGCTAACTAAACCCCTGCTTTTAATGCAGACTGTTGGACAGGTAAATTCGGCTGGCAAGCAGACTGGTTGGTAAGCTGAGAATGAAATTTTCTCTGGTTTTGTCTTTGGTGTGCTAAACCTACTTACCAACCCAGGCTCCTTTTTTGTTTAATCCAGTAGTAGCCCTTGATAACATCAACAGCAGACACACAACAGGAGAATATACTGTATTCAAAGACCATGGGCATGATACAAGAAATGGTTAGAGACTGAACGCATTATACAAGAAATGGTTAGGGGCTGCACACATGATACAATAAATGGTTAGAGAATACAGTATGGACAGGATACAAGACATACACATTTCAGGCATGATACAAGGGAAAGTTTGAGACTGTGGGCATCATATAAGAGATTGTCAGAGACTGCAGACAGACATGATATAATAGATGATCAGAGACTGCAAGCATGATACAAGAGATAATCAGAGACTTCGGGCATGACACAGGAGATGGAAAAAGACTGTGGACATCACACAAGAGATGGTCAGAGACTGCAGGCATGATACAAGAGATAATTAGAGTCTGCAGGCATGACACAAGAACTGGTCAGAGACTGCAAGCATGATACAAGAGTTGGTCAGAGATTGTAGACATGACACAAGAGATGGCCAGAGACTGCGGATATGATACAAGAGATTTTCAGAGACTGCGGGCATGACACAGGAGATGGGAAGAGACTGTAAACATCATACAAGAGATGGTCAGATACAGCAGACATGATACAAGAAATGATTAGAGACTGAAGACATAATACAAAAAATAGTCAGAGACTGCAGACATGATACATGAAGTGGTTGGAGACTGCAGACATGATACAAGAAATGGTTAGAGAATATGGACATGATACAAGACATAGACATTTTGGGCATGATACAAGAGAAAGTTAGAGACTGTGGGCATCATATAAGAGATGGTCAGAAACTGTGAGCATGAAATAAGAGATGGTCAAAGACTGCAGACATAATACAAGAGATTATCAGAGACTGCAGGCATGATACAAGAGATAGTAATAGACTATGAACATGATAAAAGAGATGGTCAGAGACTGTCGGAGACTGTGAACATGCTCTTGGAGTTGTTGAAGACTGGGGACATGCTTCAATAGACAATCAGACTGGAGAAACATTACAGGAGACTGCTAGAGATCGCTGCTATAATAGGGCAATAGAGAAACACAGATTAGTGTCTGTATGGGCCCTAGAAAATGTGCCAGAGGGCCGCATGCAGAGGCAGAGGTCGCAGGTGACAGAGGGGTGCACTAGGGGTTTAACCAGTTGAGGACACTGGATGTTTGAAAACTCACTATTAAAGCGGAACTTTACTCACCTCGGCTCCAGCGATGTGGCTTCCCAAAGCTCCCTGCCATCTTTGTGAGGTTCACATGCGCAGCTCACTGTACAAGGGCGGACAGGCAGGCGAGTAACTTTAATCTGAATTCACACTGACATGCAGTGAAATGCAGGGAAAATTCACACTTCAGCTTTTTGTAGCTTGAAGTTCCAAAACATCAATTATTCTTTATGGAGAGGGACACATTTCCACTCCAAGTCACCTGAAGCTCAAAAAAGTTCTGGAGAATTTTTTTTAGCTCGAATTGGGCAGATTTGAGCACTTTTAGCAGTTTTTCTATTCCCATAGAAATGAATAGCAATGCGCCATTCACACATTTTTGTGTGCATTTGTGCGTTTTGTTGCGCATTATTGTGCAATTTTCTGCTCAGATGAAAAAAATGTAAAAAATAAAATATTAATAATATATGAATAAATAAATGTAAAATAAATACACAAATAACTAAACATCATCATACATAAATAAAATCAATTAATAATATCTAATGAAACATAAATAAATAATAATTTGGGTGAAGGTACTATACTCAGCCCCCACGTTAATGGCACTTTGTCCCCCGGCTTTTGCACTCCACAGAGGTACACGTTAGGGGTGTCCCCTGTTTCCCCTGATGTTTGCTCTGGCTGTGGAACTGTTGGCCATAAGGATCCGTAATATGTAATCTATAGTGGGCTTCCGCAGAGGTCCTTTGTAGGACAAAGTGTCAATGATTGCAGATGACACACTGCTGTATCTAGGTGATACGGAAAACTCCCTTGGAATTGTCATGAGGACAATCACTGAATTTGGCCAATATTCCGGCTTTACTATAAATTGGTCTAAGTCCATAATTATGCCACTTGATCCCCTGGTTGCACCCCTGCCAGAGGCTGCATATCAAATTACTATAGCCAATACGTTTAAGTTCCTGGGAGTGATGGTGTCCCTGGAACCCTCTGACTATCTCCGGCTGAATTTGAAGCCGTTGCTGGACAGACAGCGGGAAAAAAGCCTGACCTGGTGCAAGCTTCCTCTCTCAGTGGTGGGACCGGTCAACCTCATAAAAATTATCTGGGCCCCACAACTCCTATACATTTTTCACAATTTCCCAATGTGGATATCTAACAAATCGTTTAAGAATATTGACTCCCAATTTTGGGACCTTATATGGAAGAGGAAGAAGGCCCGAATTAGCTTAAATATCCTGCAGTGCAGTTGGTGACTCAGTCATGTCCAAGTCTTACAGCCACCTCTTATCTGGAAATGGATGTGCCTACGGTGCCATCCTCTTCTCCAACGGCGATTCTCCTTAAGAGGGTTTGGCAGCGGCCAAGGATGCTCTGGCTCTGGACGGCCCTCTCTGTTTTACCCCTCTATGGAACAATCCACATTACCCAGAGTTGAGGAAATTGCAGGGCGTCTCTATTTGGAGACGCAATGGAATTTGGTTCTTTCCTCAGTTGTATCAAGACAATACCCTAAAGTCCTATGCACAGCTTTCTGAGGAGTTTCACCTAACATCCAGGCAATTCTACCAATACTTGCAGCTCAGGCATGGATTGCAGGCACATGTGCAAAGAGTTAAACTGAGAACTTCTTCACCCCCCCTTACTTTTGGAAATTGTTAGGACTACGGTAAAACGAGGTTTGATATCATGGGTGTATATAAAACTCCTATCAACAATACCAGATCATACACTGCTGACAGGGCTGGCCCAAGACATTGTGCTGACTGGGTCCAAGAATGATATGCTGTCCCCCCCCAAAAAAAAAAATGCCCACCAAAAGACCCCCACATCCATTATTTTATATTATGATAATTCAAACTGAAATTACATTTATCAGGAAGTCAGATTTACATGCAACAGCAACAACACCCCTAAGTCACATCAGAAGTCCCCCCTTAACATCAGGAGCTCAATACTTAGCATCAGGAGCCCCCTTTCACATCAGGAGCCCCTAATTAACATCAAGAGTCTCCTTTTACATCAGAAGCCTCACCCCCTTTACATTAGGAGTCCTGCTTTGCATCAGAAGTCCCCCTTTAATATCAGAGTCCCTCTTTACATCAATAGCCTCCTACTAAACATCAGGTGTCTCCCATCATGTCAGAATCTCTCTTTACATCAGAAGTCTCCTCCTTCACATTAGGAGTTCCCCTTCACATCAGCAGTGGCCATTTAAACCAGGAGCTCCCCCTCACATACCTAATACAGCAGCTGGTCATGCTCTCTAAGTTTATGCCATGGACGAATCAGAAGCCCTGGAACTGTAGCCACTTAGGAAAGGTCTACCACTATCATATGATGGTATCAGAATTTTCTGATTGGCTGCAGTTCCTGGCTATCTGTTTCACATTATCACAATGACAGCCTAACATATTGAACTGTGGAATCAGCTGTCAGGAGAAACCCTTCAGTGTGTTGTTGTCCCTCACTACACTTGTGGTCATCCGACCTCAACGTGCTTTCCTGGCACCACCTCCATTGGGATCAGTTCTCCACCAGCTTGTTAGTCTCTACCTGGTCCAGAGTAGTGTACCCCCATCTTCTTGGTTTCGGCGCCCACTCTAGTCGTCTTCTCCTCCGATGAGACCTGGTCCATCTCTGATTGTTCGACCACCTCTTGACTAGGGTTACCTCCACCACGGTCCTTTCGTGCAACTCCAGCCTACTGGTGTTCACATCACTCCCTGTTGTTGTGTGACTTCCCAAAGAGGACTGTCGACTAAGGTGTCAAGTTATACAATCCGACAGTAACACTATTACACTTTGTCTATCGGTCCTTGACGTCGGTTAGTCTTTTAAGACTATGGTAGTATACTATCACCATCTGGAAAGGATTCACCGATGTCAAGGTCCCGAAGACT
>BLSH010395938.1:2371243-2409132 GCA_018402905.1 Glandirana rugosa
GACTCCCTCAGGGGCGTCGGGAGGCGCTTCTAGGCGCCGTTCGGGCGCTTGCCGAACAGGGGGTGATTGTACCGGTACCCATGGCGGAAAGATTTCACGGGTTTTACTCAAACCTCTTTGTGGTGCCCAAAAAGGGCGGTGTCAGGCCAGTTCTGGACCTGAAGGCATTAAACCGCCTCGTAAAGATGAAGAGATTCAGGATGGAGTTCATCCGCTCGGTCGTGGCCGCCCTGCACCAAGAGGAATTCATGGCGTCCCTGGATATCAGGGACGCGTATCTCATGTTCCAGTTTGTCACAGTCACCAGCGTTTTCTACGCTTCGCAGTGGGGGACCTGCATTACCAGTTTGTGGCACTTCCCTTCGGGCTGGCTTCATCTCCCCGAGTGTTTACCAAGGTGGTGGCCCCGATGCTGGCGCTGCTGAGACAGAGAGGTATTGCGGTAGTAGCATACCTCGACGATTTACTCTTGAGAGCAGTCTGCTGCGGCTCTGGAGGAGAACGTGACAATCACGGTGTCCACGTTAAGAGTTCGGTTGGCTGATCAACCTGCAGAAATCATCGTTGACTCCATCCTGCCGGCTGGAATACCTGGGTCTGATTCTGGACACGGTGCAGGCAAGGGTGTTTTTACCACCAAACAAGCTCCTGACACTTCAGGCAGTAGTGCGAACCCTGTTATCATGCCAGTGGTCCTCCTTATGGTTCTGTATGTGAGTGTTGGGGCTCATGGTGTCGACTTTCGAAGCGATACCTTACGCCCAGAGTCACACTCGGCTCTTGCAGAAGGCGATTTTGTCGCAATGGGACAAATCCCCCCTATCCCTAGACAGGCTGTTCAGGTTGGATCATCAGTCCAGAGGATCCTTGATTTGGTGGATTCGGGCTCCGGCCCTAAAGTTGGGAAAATGTTTTCTCCCCCTCAATTGGTCGATAGTAACGACGGATGCCAGCCTATCGGGCTGGGGAGGGGTCCTGGGTCAGTTCTCTGCCCAGGGTCGTTGGTCAGTGCAGGAAGCTTGTCTTCCAATAAATGTACTGGAACTGAGAGCGATCAGACTTTGTCTGTCACGTTGGTCAGAAAGGCTGCGAAGCCTCCCTGTCCGGGTTCAGTCGGACAATGCCACGGCTGTGGCATATGTGAACCATCAGGGCGGAACAAGAAGCTCGGCAGCAGCCGCGGAGGCGGCTCTGATTTTTCGGTGGGCAGAACTTCACGTGCCAGCTCTCTCTGCAATCTACATCCCAGGCGTGGAAAACTGGCAGGCGGACTTTCTCAGCCGCCGGACTCTGGATCAGGGGGAATGGTCCCTACATCCAGAAGTGTTCTGCCAGATTTGCCTCAAGTGGGGCACACCAGAGGTGGACCTCATGGCCTCCAGGTTCAATCACAAGGTACAGACCTTTGTGTGCAGAACAAAAGATCCGTTGGCGGTCGCCTCGGACGCACTGGTAGCGCCCTGGGGTCGGTATCGGCTTCTGTACATCTTTCCTCCTCTAAAGCTTCTACCGCGGGTTCTGTCTGCGCAGGATAGAAGCAGAGGGAATCCCGACAATCCTGGTAGCCCTGCATTGGCCTCGGCGTCCTTGGTACGCCTACGTAGCACGGATGGTGACAGATGTTCCGTGGCGTCTTCCACTTCGCGAAGACCTACTGTCTCAGGGGCCCATCTTGCACCCTGCTTTACCCTCGCTGGCTTTGACGGCTTGGCTATGGAGTCCCAGGTGTTGAGGGATAGGGGTGTCTCGGACTCTGTGATCCCTACTATGATTGAAGCACGTAAAGGTACCTCACGTAAGATTTTTCATAGGACCTGGAAGGCCTATATTACCTGGTGCGAGGCAGGGGGTTGGAACCCCCGCTCTTATATAGTGTCCAGAGTACTGACTTTTTTGCAGCAAGGACTGGACAAGAACCTGGCGTTAAGTACGCTTAAGGGTCAGATTTTGGCCCTGGCGGTTCTTTTTCAACGGCCCTTGGCGTCTCATTCATTGATCCGTACATTTGTACAGGTGGTACGTCATGTGGCTCCTCGGATACGGTCGCCTCTGGCACCGTGGGATTTGAATCAGGTGCTTTCTGTGCTGCAGAAACCACCATATGAAAAGATTAGGGACATTCCCTTGCGACTGTGGCTTTTCTGGTTGCTGTCACATCCGCTAGGCGGGTGTCTGAATTAGCAGCGTTATCCTGCAAGTCACCTTACTTGGTCCTTCACAAGGACAAGGCGGTTTTGCGACCTTCCCCTTCGTTCCTTCCGAAGGTGGTTTCTTCTTTTCATTTAAATGAGGATATTGTTCTTCCCTCATTGTGCCCGCACCCGTCGCATCCCAAAGAAGTTTAACTGCATTCTTTGGATGTGGTGAGGGCTTTGCGGGTGTATTTGTTTTTTACAGCTTCTTTTCGGAAGTCTGATTCTTTATTTGTGCTGACGGAAGGGTCGCCCAAAGGCATGGCGGCCTCGTCTGCTACCATTTCTCGTTGGATAAGAAAGACCGTGACTCATGCATATGAGATTCGGAGCAAGGTTCCCCCGTTTCCAGTCACGGCTCATTCCACCATGGCAGTTAGTACTTCCTGGGCGTTTAGACACCAGGCCTCGGTGTCTCAGGTGTGCAAAGCGGCTACTTGGGCCTCAGTGCACACGTTTACTAAGTTTTACAAAATTGATGTTTCAGCATCTTCGGATGCTGCTTTTGGCCGCAAAGTATTACAAGCGGCAGTGTAGGCGCGATTAGCGCCGCCTGAGAGGGCTTTTTCTGTTGGGTACAGTTGTTATAGTTTGCCCACCCCTCTTGATTGGCACAGCTTTGGGACGTCCCCACGTGTCATAAGAAGGCTGCGTCAGTCAGTGAACGGAAGAGTAAAAGGGATTTTATTATAACTTACCGTAAAATCCTTTTCTCTGAGTTCACTGACAGACGCAGCACCCACCCCTCTGTGTTGAGTTTGTACGGCGTGTTACGAACTGATGTGCTATGCAGAGCAGGGGGATTATATGCTAAGGTGAGGACGGCCCCCTGGGAGGGGCCAACCTATGCTTTTGTTTTATTTTTGCCTAGTCTACTCCTAGTAATATGAGTATAACCCCACGTGTCATAAGAAGGCTGCGTCTGTCAGTGAACTCAGAGAAAAGGATTTTACAGTAAGTTATAATAAAATCCCTTTTTTTTCTGGGGTTTGGGGTTTAAAAACAGTATTTTTTGCTATAAAATTAGTTAGAACCCCAAACATTATTTTTATATATGTCTGACGTCACGTCCGCCGCTAGAGGCCATTTTTGGGTGCCATCGGCGTGGTACACACGGGACAGCACAAAGAGGGGGTCCAGGCTTTCCCTGTGCCAGAAAGCTGCCAAGACTCCTGCTTGGCGTGCGGAGCGGGCGGATGGAGAGGGAAAGCGGGCCAGAAGGGCCCTCAGCACTCGAGGAGGCCACAGGGAGTACATCTACCCTGCTGAAGGAGGGGGGGAAGGTTGGGGGGAGCCCTATTCCTTACCCCCCTCATGGATAGCGGGGGCTGCAGAAATGTCCTTTTTGTAATGTACGTTTGCGGTATGTGTTTCTTTGCAGGAACGGAAGGCCCAGCCCAGGGGTCAGCCAATAGATCTAAATCTAAGGCCCCTTCCCGCTCTAAGCGTTGCGGCTATTGCAACGATTAACTTCCACAGGTGCACACAAAGCCGTTTTGGTGAATCCACAAATTAGCGGGCAAAGAGACTGCGCAGGTCATGAAGGATTGCCTTGTCTTACAATCTGAAATGCTGTCTACACTGCAGGCCTTTAAATCTGCTACAGGGACCGGCCGCCGGGCAGAGTCTCCTTGCAGTAGGGAGGGGTCCCCATCCCAGGGGACCTCCAGGGGCAGCACAGGGGGGTCCTTTGGAGTTCCAACAGAGCATGACTCTGAGCTCCCTAGAGGAGGAGGAGGATCCTGATCAGGAAAGCCAGGAGAGTGAGGAGTCTAGGCCTGGCAGACACCTGTTCTCTGCAGAGGATATGGAGGGCCTCCTGAAGGCGATCTACTCCTCTGAGGGGATCCAGCAGTCATCGCAAAAGGTTTCAGCCCAGGACAGGATGTACAGGGGTCTGTCTAAGCCACAGGCAAAATCTCTCCCAGTCCACCATTCTCTCAGGGATATAATTCTGAGGGAATGGAAGGAACCGGAGAGGAAGGTTTTGAGGCTAAAGACCTGGAAGCTCAGGTGCCCCTTTAGCGAGGAGGAGGAGGAAAAGTTCCTCAAGGTCCCCAGGCTGGATGCCTCCTTGGCCCAGGTATCCAAGCGGTCAGATCTTTCCTTCGAGGATGCTGGCAACATCCCCGATCAGATGGACCGAAAGTCGGAAACGTTGCTGCGTAGAGCCTGGGAATCCAATGCAGCGGCTATGGGACCAGCATTGGCTTCCGCCTGCGTTGCCAGAAATGCTGATGCCTGGGTCGGCAGGCTGGTGGATCATGTATCTAGAGTAACCAAAACCAAGGAGGTTTTGGACTCCCTAGAGGTGATTGGAAAAGCAGTAGCTTTTCTGGCTGACTCGGCAGTAGAAACAGCAAGGACAACTGCCAAGTCAGCGTCCCTCCTAAATTCAGCTAGGAGGGCAGTTTGGGTAAAGACATGGGATGGAGATTTCACGTCCAAATCCCATCTTTGTGGGATACCCTTCGAGGGCTCCCTGCTCTTTGGGACAGGCTTAGAGCAGGTTCTGTCCCGTTCAGCAGAAAAAGGAAAGAAGTTTCCTGTGAAACCCAAAAAGGGCAAGAAAAGTAAATTTTTTTCGAGGCCCTCCCCTGCCAAGGACAGGTCCAAGGGTAAGAGGGAGGCAGGTAAAAGGTGGGGGTTCGGGAAGGGAAAACAAAGGAGGAATCCTTTTTTCCGGTCCCGGTCCTTCCACTAAGGAATCTAAGTGACGCCAACCCGCGGGTTGGTGGGAGGCTCAGGTGGTTCCTCCCCATGTGGGAGAAAATCACCCAGAGCCCGTACATTCTCCGCCTGGTAGAGGAGGGGTACAGGTTGGAGTTCCTGTCCACCCCACCTCCAAACTTCGTCCTGACGCACTTGCCCGAGATCCGCAGAAAGCGGAGGGGCTCTTGGTGAGTGTTCGGGAGTTGGTGGATCAGGAGGTCGTTGCACCAGTTCCAGCAGGACAGTTGGGGTGGGGGTTTTACTCACACATTTTTGTGGTAGTGAAACCCTCTGGGAAGTTCAGACTGATTATAAATTTACGGAAGCTGAACAAACACTTAAGATACAAAAAATTCCGTATGGAAAGTATCTACACGGTCAGGAGACACCTCTTGGAGGATGTTTTCATGATCATGCTGGATCTGAAGGACGCCTACCTCCCTGTCCCTATTGCCCCGGAGCACCAGAGATTCCTGCGCTTCACAATCAAGACGAAGCAGGGCGTCCAACACTGGCAATTCAGGGCACTTCCCTTTGGGCTGGCTTCCAGCCCAAGGATCTTTACAAAGGTCCTTGCCGAGGTGGTATCATATCTCCACCTCCAGGGAATAGCTCTGATTTCATACTTGGACGACATGCTGATCTACAACTCTTCCCAGGATCAGCTGTTGTCAGATTGGGACAGAGTGATTTCCTCCCTGGAAAGCTTAGGCTGGATGATCAGCCGGGAGAAGTCCTCCCTAGAGCCATCTCAGTCAAAGGGATTCTTGGGCTACCGAGTAGATTCGGTAGCACAGAGAATTTTCCTCCCCTTAGAAAAGGTAGAGAAGGTTCAGGGAGCAGTGTCGGCCCTGTGCGACTCCAAGGTGTTGTCATTGAGGGCCTTCATGAGGGTCCTCGGCCTCATGACATCTTGTATCCCTGCGGTACCTTGGGCCCAGCTCCACTCACGAAACCTCCAGAGGTTCCTTTTTGCCTGTTGGGACAGAAAGAAGGAGTCCTTGGAAATAGAGGTGTCCCTCCCGGGAAACGTAAGAAAAACACTGGGATGGTGGCTCAGTCCAGGGTGGGGGTTAGACGGTCGTCCCTGGACCCAACAAAAGCCTCTAAGCGTTACGACCGACGCAAGCGCTTGGGGGTGGGGGGGCCCACCTGGAGGACCTTCGAGCCCAGGGATCCTGGGATCAGGCCCAG
The DNA here is from genome assembly GCA_018402905.1 of Glandirana rugosa. Lineage (NCBI taxonomy): Eukaryota > Metazoa > Chordata > Amphibia > Anura > Ranidae > Glandirana > Glandirana rugosa. The sequence goes on from BLSH010395938.1 coordinate 2,377,342, forward strand.
AGCAGAGCATCTTCCAACTTCAGGGAGCTCCTGGCAGTCGGAGAGGCGCTGAAGGTGTTCAGAGATCGGATCCAGGACAGGGAGGTTCAGGTGTTCTCGGAAATTGTAGTTGCAGTGGCCTACCTGAACCACCAAGGGGGAACCAAGTCCCAAAGGCTAGCCAAGCTGGCGCAGGATATCCTCGAGTGGGCAGAAAGAAGGATTCCTTCAATCTCTGCGGCCCACATAAGGGGAGAGCACAGTGTGGAAGCAGACTATCTGAGCAGACAGCCCATTCAACAGGGGGAATGGGAACTCTGCAACGAGGGCTTTTCTTTGATAAAACAGCAGTTCGGTTCTCCAGAGGTGGACTTGTTTGCCTCCAGAGGAAACCGGAAGATTCCAAGGTTTTTCTCTCTCGCCAGGGAATTGGAGTCCGAAGGGATAGATACCCTAGCCCACAGATGGGACTTCGGCCTGGCTTATGCATTTCCTCCCCTTGCTCTCATCCCCAGGGTACTTCAGAAGCTAAGCTGGACAGGGGTCTGTCTTGTTCTGATCACGCCCTGGTGGCCAAGGAGTGCGTGGTTTCCCACTCTGAACAGGTGGTCAGTCGCCCCTCCTCTTCGTCTACCTCTCAGACAGGATCTCCTCTGTCAGGGACCGGTACTTCATCCCGATCCAGGGTTCCTGTCCCTGACAGCCTGATGCTTGAGAGGGAGCTCCTTAGAGAAAAAGGGTGCTCAGAAAAAGTAATTGACACCCTCCTGTTGAGCAGGAAGCCGGTCCCCAGGCGCATTTACGCCAAAGTCTGGGGGGGTCTTCTTTCGCTGGTGTTCAGCGAGAGAGGTCCCCGTTCAGGCTATTCCATCCATTCTGGATTATCTCCAGGATGGAGTGGATCTGGGTATGGCAGTCAAGACCCTCAGGGTTCAGGTGGCAGCCCTATCTGTGTTTTTAGATAGAAGGCTAGCCCTGGACCCGCTCATAAAAAGATTTTTGTTGGTCAGAGAAAGGGTAACCCCGGTGAGATCAAAGAGTTTTCCGCCGTGGGATTTATCCTTGGTACTGGATGCCCTAACTAGAGAACCTTTAGAGGCGGTAGTTACTTTCTCTTAAAATGTCCTTCCTTCTGGCGATTACGTCAGCCAGAAGGATAGGTGACCTACAGGCTCTGACAATTAAAGAGCCCTTTTTGTTGATTTTAGAGGACAGGGTGATACTTAGAGAAGACCCCCTATACCTCCCAAAGGTGGCGCCATAGTTCCATAGGAACCAGGAGATTGTTCTCCCCTCATTTTGCGCAAGTCCCCATAAAGAGAGGGAAACAAGCTTCCACACTTTGGATGTTAGACATTATCTGTTAATTTACTTAGACCGTGTCAGAGGTTTTAGAAGGTCTAACCATTTGCTGATTAATTTCTGGGGTCAGAAGAAGGGTCTCCAGGCATCTAAGTCGAGCGTGGCAAGGTGGATAAGGCAGGCAATTTTAGTAGCTTATGAGCAGACTGGTAAACCAGCCCCTGCTCAATTGAAAGCTCATTCCACTAGGTCTCTGGCGACCTCCTGGGCTGCAAAGGCGGGCGTCTCGATTGACCAGATTTGTAAAGCGGCCACGTGGACAAGCCAGAACACATTCCTGAGGCACTACAGGGTTGAGTTGTTGTCACCTCAGGACCTGGCATTTGGCAGAAAAGTCCTGCAGGCAGTGGTCCCACCCTAAAGGTAGGCCTGAGCTCCTTGCTCATCATCTCATCTGTGCCGTCCTGGAAGAATGACTGGAGAAAATTACCTGTTACACTAACCGGTAACGGTGTTTCTAGGAATTCTTCCAGGACGGCAGGCCTACTTCCCACCCGTTTATGTGTTGGTGTTGTCTGTTGGCACAGAAGGATACACTCGTGCACTGGTGTGGGTGAATACTTTGTCTCAACTGAGGGGCAGACGGAGGGTGGGGCCTTTTAAACTCTGTTCTTGACTGTGTTTCCTGTCCAGGTGAGACCAGTCATCTCTCAGCTGTGCCGTCCTGGAAGAATTCCTAGAAACACCCTTACCGGTAAGTGTAACTGGTAATTTTTCACGTGATAACACTGAAGAAATGACACTTTGCTACAATGCAAAGTAGTGAGTGTACAGCTTGTATAACAGTGTAAATTTGCTGTTCCCTCAAAATAACGCAACACACAGCCATTAATGTCTCAACCGCTGACAACAAAAACACCCCTGACAGGTTCCACTCAGAACAGGCCTCGCTATGGTCGACAAAAGGAGTTGAGTGCACATGCTCAGCGTCATATCCAGAGGTTGTCTTTGGGAAACAGACGTATGAGTGCATTGCTGTAGAGGTTGAAGGGTTGGGGAGTCAGCCTGTCAGTGCTCAGACCATACGCCGCACACAGCATCAAATTGGTCTGCATGGCTTTCGTTCAAGAAGGAAGCCTCTTCTAAAGGTGATGCACAAGAAAGCCTGCAAACAGTTTGCTGAAGACAAGCAGACTAAGGACATGGATTACTGGAACCATGTCCTATGGTCTGATGAGACCAAGATAAACTTATTTGGTTCAGATGGTGTCAAGTGTGTGTGGTGGCAACCAGGTGAGGAGTACAAAGACAAGTGTGTCTTGCCTACAGTCAAGCATGGTGGTGGGAGTGTGATGGTCTGGGGTTGCATGAGTGCTGCCAGCACTGGGGAGCTATAGTTCATATAGGGAACCATGAATGCCAATAAACTGAAGCAGAGCATGATCCCCTCCCTTTGGAGACTAGGTCGCAGGGAACATGTCTCCAGACCTAAACCCTATTGAGCATCTGTGGGGCATCCTCAAATGGAAGGTGGAGGAGCGCAAGAACATTCACCAGCTTTGTTATGTCGTCATGGAGGAGTGAAAGAGGACTCCAGTGGCAACCTGTGAAGTTCTGCTGAACTCCATGCCCAGGAGAGTTAAGGCAGTGCTGGAAAATGATGGGCACACAATATATTGACACTTTGGGCCCAATTTGGACATTTTCACTTAGGGGTGTACTCACTTTGTCCTGTGGTCTGATGAGACCAAGATAAACCTATTTGGTTCATATGGTGTCGAGCATGTGTGGCAGCAACCAGGTGAGCAGTACAAAGACAAGTGTGTCTTGCCTATAATCAAGCATGGTGGTGGGAGTGTCATATTCTGGGGCTGCATGAGTGCTACCGGCACTTGGGAGCTATAGTTCATTGAGGGAACCATGAATGCCAACATGTACTGTGACATACTGAAGCAGAGCCTGATCCCTTCCCTTCGGAGACTGGGCCGCAGGGCAATATTCCAAAATAACGACCCCAAACACATGTCCAAGATGACCACTGCCTTTCTAAAGAAGCTGAGGGAGTGCAAGGTCTCTAACATCCACCAGCTCTGTGATGTCATCATGGAGGAGTGGAAGAGGACTCCAGTGGCAACCTGTGAAGCTCTGGTGAACTCCATACCCAACAGGGTTAAGGCAGTGCTGGAAAATAATGGTGGCCACAGAAAATATTGACACTTTGGGCCCAATTTGTACATTTTCACTTAGGGGTGTACTCACTTTTGTTGCCAGTGGTTTAGACATTAATGGCTGTGTGTTGAGTTATTTTGAGGGAACAGAAAATTTTCACTGTTATACAAGCTGTACGCTCACTAATTTACATTGTAGCAAAGTGTCAATTCTTCAGAGTTGTCACGTGAAAAGATATAATAAAATATTAACAAAAATGTGAGGGGTGTACTCACTTTTGTGAGATACTGTATATGTGTGTGTGAGTTTTATGGACAATATTTTCACAGAAACCTTTTCATTTTAATAAGATTATTTTTGGTTGTGTATTTGTGGTTGTGATTTTTCACATGATTTATATTCCTTATTTGTGCTACTGTGAAATTGTGCAAGTTTTGGATTGTATTATGTTTCACTATTTTTATTTGATTATGTTTTTTGAAAGTAGCAGCACAGAAGGTTAATTGTTTATGTACTCAGAAGCACAGTGCTCACACATTTTACTTATACATAGCATAGTTTGTAGACACTGTAACTTTCACGCAAACCAATCAATATACACTTATTGAGGGTTTTTTTTTTACCAAAGACATGTAGCAGAATACATTTTGGCTAAAATTTATGAAATTTGATTCTTTTTTTAACATATATTTTTTATTGGATATATTTTATAGCCAAATTGTTTTTTTTTACATTTTCTGTCTTTTTTTTTTGTTTGTTTATATAATAGAAAAATAAAAAAACCCAGTGGTGATCAAATACAACCAAAAGAAAGCTCTAATTGTATAAATTTAGTTTGGGTACAGCATTGCATAACTGCATAATTGCCATTTTAAAGTAGTGCAGTGCTAAATAGCAAAAAATGACAAGGTCATGAAGGGGGTTAACCTTCTGGAGATGGGGTGGCTAAAGAGATTCTGTCAGTTGAGAGCAAAACTCCAATCCCCACCCCCATGTCCTTTATTAAACTCCCCATTCCAGCGATTTCTCACCACTGGAGGGGGAGTATGTGCTCGGGTTTAGCGGCCAATTGCTAGGCCCCTGACCACTGATGCATGATAGAGGAGGAAACATCACCACTTTCCCCAGGCTACTGCAGCAGCCTACACTGGGTACTTTGCTGCCAGCATCAGTAGAGGAAATAGCGCTAAAAAGATGAGTATCGTTGGTTTGAGGGGGTACTTTTTACCGAAACTGTTGCTTTGCTGTGAATAGGAACAGTGTCTTTTATTTAAGGAAACCTAAGGAGAGAAATGCTGGAGCTGCGGTTTTCGGCTTGTGGACTCTGCGGCCATCACCCTTATCCTGGTTTCTCTACTTAGTCACACCTGGAACAATTATGTAGCAAGTGATGTCTAAAGCCCCGTACACATGGTTCGACGGTTGTATACAACAGGTCGTACTCACGACCGTTGTATGCGAAATCGATCGTTCGTATGCGCGATTTGAACAGTCGAACATACGACGGTCGTACAAGGGAGTTGTATGAGCAGACTAGAAAACTTGGTCGTACCAACAAGCTCTCATACGACCGTTTTATCGTGTGTACAGAGCAGTTGGTACAACAAAGTTGTATTGTGCAAAACACGCATGCTCCAAAGTCAGGAATGGCTGGATGCTAATTACATGCACCTGAACGTTCTTCTGCGGACCTACGATCGTGTAGTGCAGTCAGTATGCTACATACAACAGCCAACATACGATTTGCGGCGATCGTACGTACGATCGTCGTCCCGTGTGTACGGGGCTTATCAGTTGCATATAGTAAAGCCAGGATCGGGATGACTGTGCTGGTATTGGTACCATTTTAAAAACAGGTTAGCAACAGCAGCTTACACTTTTTCTCACATGTTGACTGTAATGCTTTGTGCAATATTTAGTGCTTCTGTTTTTCTTCTCCGTCCTGTGTAGGGTTACACTCGTAATGGAATGAAGATCGGCTGCACACAGCCACGAAGGGTAGCAGCCATGAGTGTGGCAGCTCGTGTGTCACAGGAGATGTCTGTTAAACTGGGCAATGAGGTAATAAATCTGTCCGTGATAACTGATTGTTTTATTTCTTTTTTTTGCTTTTGTCTTTTTCTATTTCTGATGGTATTCTTTTGGAGAAACAACATAGTGCTGTGTAGATGCCAATGAATAAAGTTTATTAAAGCGTATCTAAACCCAAAAACACAAAAATGTAATAAATTGAAGCTTACCAGTTTTTAGGTGTGATTGCAAGAGTTAACTTATTTTTCAATTCTTTTTTGTTTTTTTCATTTTGTGATCTTGTCAGTAACACGCTTCTTGTCTTAGGGGGGCAATGTTTACTCTCTGTACTGTGTATATTGTGGATAAGCCTTTCACCCTAGGCATCTCGCTACTAGATTTGGACAATCAAACAACTCCCCCTCTCCTCATCTCCTTGACATAGGGGGAAAGGTTCTGTAGTCCACAGAGGGTACTGGGCACAGCTGATAATAGTGCTTGAGGTTTCAGTGCGTCAAAGGCAGCACCTACAATAGGCTTACTGGATCTTTGCATCCTCCTCAATTCTTTCCTCCTCTACCCTCCCCATTCCAGGTGGGATACAGCATTAGATTTGAGGACTGCACGTCTGAGCGCACTGTGTTGAAGTATATGACTGATGGGATGTTGCTGCGCGAGTTCCTCACTGAGCCAGACTTGGCTGGGTACAGGTATGATGTACTGATCTCTAATAAAAGAAACTCCAACTACTAAGCAAAAGTTTTGCCCACTTTCTTCTGTGATTAAGGCAAACTCCAAGAAGAAATTTCACAACTGCCACGGTTTTGCCATTGCTGAGCTCCTTCTGAAGATGCTGTTTTCCTAACTATTACACTAGCCCATTGGCTTGACAATTTTATGAGTAATTTTCTGGAACTAATATGTATCCCAGGAAAGGGACCGAACCCCAACCACGACACTACCTGCATGGCGTTTGCATGTTCTCCCTGTGCCTGAGTGTGTTTCCTCCGGGTACTCCGGTTTCCTCCCACACTCTAAAGACATGCTGGTAGGTAAATTAGATCCTGTCTAAATTGGCCCTAGTATATGTATGAATGTGAGGTAGTGACCTTAGATTGTAAGCTCCTTGAGGGTAGGGACTGATGTGAATGTACAATATATATGTAAAGTGCTGCGTATATTGACAGCGCTATACAAGTACCTGAAATAATAATAATAATAATTAGCAGAATGACAGCCTCCATGATTATTTCAGGAAATCTTTTCTTGTAATCCATGTCCTGTTTATATGGCTAATTTTTTTTTTAAATATTTTTATTTTTTCAGTGTAGTAATTATAGATGAAGCCCACGAGCGGACTTTGCACACAGACGTGCTGTTTGGCCTCATAAAGGACATTGCCCGTTTTCGACCAGATCTGAAGGTCCTAGTGTCCAGTGCCACTCTGAACACAGAGCGTTTTTCTTCATTCTTTGACGATGCACCGGTTTTCCGAATTCCTGGACGTCGGTACCCTGTGGATATTTATTACACCAAGGTAGGCAGCTTAGATGATGAGGGTAAATGCTACATGAGGACAGGGGCTAAGTAGCAGAGTTAGAGATTCCCTTCTGAAAGAATATCTAAGCCCCCTTTCACACCGGGTTCATGCAATTTGACAGTTCCAAATCATGTGACAAGTCACCCCCCATTGTCGGTAATGGAACTGTTCAAATTGCTGCGACTCCTGTCACAGCGACTTCGAAAAAGGTTCCTGCACTACTTTTTGACGATTTCATTGCAACTTGCATAGACTTCTGTTGTAGCACAATTTCAAAGCCACACTGGTGTGAACAGGGGCTTAATCAATATAGAGTTAAGACATTGTTAGGATTGCTGTTAAATTTTTTTATTTTTTTTTTCAAATTTTTTTTTTTTTTAATGGTTTGTTGGGGAGATTTCTTGCCACAGTACACTAATAGGAAGCAAAAATAAATTTTTCGGTGTTTCTAATGTGAGGCAAACTTTCTACTTGGACATTTACAACTGGAAAGGGTGTATCTATTGGAAGGATTTCCTTCTCTTCCAGTTTTGGTGACAACTGTACAGTTTGACAGCTGTCAACATAACCAATAGAGAGGGTTCATCTCCAAGCAGAGACACAGGCACCAAGAAAGTATATTGTGTATATACTTTAGATTTAGCTTCATACTTTATCTATATAAAATCCCCAACACATACATGTTTTTTAATGTAAATATGCTGAGGTTTTTGAATAAACATAGAATCACAAGTATATGGAATTCTGTTTATGTAAATAACTGCATTTGCCCAAAGTTCAAAATGATCCCAAATATTTATGTAGCAGAATGCGGGCACAACAGATTGAGACTGTTAAAGCAGAACTCCGGGGAAAAAAACTTTTTTCCGTGTTCTTGTTGCTGATCTCCTACCTTCACCAACTATGCCATCCATCTTCTGCTGAGCTCTGTAGTTCCTCTGTAGTAGCCTGCTGAACTTGCTGAAAAACGTTATTCCCCCTTCGACATCCTGTTTGTAAGGCCGCTGGAGCCTCTCCGCCCTGTACTGGCAGACATCGGTCTGACACGCCAACTTGTAGTTTTCTAACAGCCCAGCAGGCATTTCTATTTCCGCCTGCTGGGCTGTAGTGGGCGGATGGGATCTCTCAGTCCCCGGTCTGTGCTGCCCATAGAGGTGGTTTTCCTCCTCCCTCTTCCTCCTCTTTGCCAGCAATGACCCCCCCCCCGCCATCTCATCAGTGATAGCAGAGATCTCCCGCTACGACATGCCTGGTATTTCTGGAATTCCTGGCTTGTTTGCTATGTGAACAATGCTCTGCTTTCCCCTGTCACAGCCGTATTGCTCAGATATGGCTGTGGCAGGTGTAAGTTACACAGCGGTGTTCACATAGCAGACATACCAGGCATGTTGTAGCAGGAGATCTTTGCTATTTCTGGAATGTCTGGCATATTTGCTATGTAATCTCCACTGTGTAACTTTCTCCTGTCACAGCCGTATCGGAGGTGCGCTCTGGTGGGCAGTGTCACTGCACTGATGGGCGCTGGTAAGCGGCACTGGTGGGCACAGTGTCACTGCACTGATGGGCGCTGGAAAGCGGGACTGGTGGGCACAGTGTCACCGCACTAATGGGCACTGGTAAGTGGCACTTGTGGGCACAGTGTCACCGCACTAATGGGCACTGGTAAGCGGCACTTGTGGGCACAGTGTCTCCGCACTGATGGGCTCTGGTAAGCGGCACTGGTGGGTACAGTGTCACCGCACTGATGGGCACTGGTAAGCGGCACTGGTGGGCACAGTCACCGTACTGATGGGCACCGTGTCACCGCACTGATGTGCACTGATAAGCGGCACTGGTGTGACCGCACTGATAAGCTGTACTGGTGTGACCACACTGATGGGCACTGATGTGACCGCACTGTTGAGTGGCACTGGTGTGACTGCACTGATGAGTGGCACTGGTGTGACCGCACTGATGGGCACTGATGAGTGGCACTGGTGTGACCGCACTGATGAGTGGCACTGGTGTGACCGCACTGATGGGCACTGATGAGTGGCACTGATGAGGCTGCACTGTTTACTGACACAGTACATTTCCATATATCTGTGGAGGGGTTTCCGCCATCCCTGCAAAGTTTCATTTTTATGTCTTCTTTTCTGTGTGATGTGTGTTATATGTGACGTTACATATCAGAGGCTGGTATTGTGGTAATATTGAAGTATATTGAGATCTCCACACATTAGAGGGTTCCACCATTATTGTTTTATTGAGTAGTAAGTTACCGCTGCCATTTTTTGTTTTTTGCTCATGCCGACATTTACTTGTGTCACATGCTGATGTAAAACATTCCTGCTCTTTCTTTCTGTGGTGCGGCTGGGGATTTTCTCATACACCATACCACACTATTGTTATAATGATCTCAAAGCTGCAGGAGGAGCAATATTTGTAAAAGTGAATTACAGCATTATGGGATGTGTCTACAGATCAGTAATAATTACAGAAAGCATGTAAGGGCAATATGTTTATTTCCTTGTGGCTGGAGAGGAGAGGAGAGAAGACGTGCTGTGTGTCACTGGTTAGTGGGCCTGGCTGCAGAATGAAGGGCAAGATTTATGTTGAAGTGGGCTTGTTCACATTTATATGTACAGGCTAGTGTACCTCCCACATGCATTGCAATATGCAATGCCTGATGGGAAATGTAGTCTTAACAGAAAGAAGAGGATATGATGCAATCACTCTTCTAACAGAGCCAGCCTTGCAGAATAACGCATCATTCGAATCACAGAGCCGACTTCCTGTAAATTAAATTTAAACATATCTCTTCACAAATGTAATAACTGTTTAGTGTTTAGTATAGGGTGGTGTACTAATGGGGGATTTTTTTTGAAAATCCCGGAGTTCTGCTTTAATAATTAAAACTTTTTGTTCACATTTGTGAATAAACTGCTTTTGTGTAGAAGGCTTAACTGTAATAAATGATTAAATGTCAGTACACATAGATATTTATTGTGGTGCCATGCATTGTTAATGGCACTCCAGTGCAGTGCTATAATAGCAGTAAAAGCACCTGTAGCTCTTGACTGCCTTAAAGCAGAGTTCCACCCATATTTGGAACTTCCGCTTTTTGGATTCGACCCCCCCCCCCCCCCTTTGACAGGTGTCCTGTCCCCACTTCCGGGAGCCTGGGCTGTGGCAAATTATATCAGCAGCCTGGCTCCCTTTTCCTCTCTCCTTCCCCCGCCGCCGAGCCAGTGGGAGAGCGCAGCAGTGCCTTGCGCATGCACAGTAGGGGCCCGGCATGAAGCCATACTGTTTCACTGCCGGGTGCCCTTACCTGCAATGGCGGCGGCGGCAGCACCCGACAGCTAATGGAAACATAAACTGCGGTCCCTACATCGCTGGACTCCAGGACAGGTAAGTGTCCTGTTATTAAAAGCCAGCAGCTACAGTATGTGTAGCTGCTGGCTTTTCTTTTTTGCTGGGCTGAGCGGACCTCCGCTTTAAATAGACTGCCTTAACATGACACGCTGCAAAGCATACTAACACAATGTAAAAGGCCTGTAGTACTGGCATCTCTGTCAATCAAAACATAAGAGGTTCTATCCCCTTCACACTATCTAGAACTAAAAAAAAAATGGCATTTCTGTCATGGACCGTGCACAAATCTTGCCACAGAGAGATGTGATAAGTCAGCACACTCTCAATGACAGCCTTATAGAAACTGAGGAGGGCACGCTCTGAAAAGCCTGCCCACCACAGCTTCCTCAAGAAGTACATCTCTGATGTGCCTTGCCCACCAGGCGGGGATCCACCTCTCTAATTATTGTTCCCAGAAAACAGAACTCCTGTACCCTCTCAAACTCAGCCCATCAATCGCTACTAGTTCATAGCTAGTCTCTCATCTTCTAAAATCTGCAATTATTTCCTTTGTCTTATTCATATTTAGCTCTAAATTATTGTCTCTGCAGCAACGCACTATGGCCTTGTTGCCATCTTTTATTTTCCCAATTAACGTGGTGCCATCTGCAAATTGTAGAACAGAGTTCACCTCGAAGCAGGAGACGCAATAATAAGTATATCAAGTAAACACAAAAGTGCTTAGCACACATCCCTGTGGCACCACTGTTCTAAGGGATAGCGTTGATGAGTAGTGACATGGAATTTTATAGATAGGTAACTCCTATCCTCATATTAATTAGTGGTTCCAAATAACTACTGCAGTAGGGAACAGACACAAAAGATACACTCAGCATCTTTCCAAATAACTTTTCTGCTTTAATATGACCCAATTGAAGGTTTTTATACACATGATTACGTAGGTATCGCATTAATATTACAATTGTACTTGTATGGCAACAAGGGGCGTAACACAGGCAGACAAATTCTAATCAGGACTCAAAAGAATGCAAACATGTAATGAAAACATTATTAGTGCAGTGTGCACAAAGAGTGCAGTGTACAATACATACAAAATAGAATAAAATTATATACAGAACTTACAAATTTCCATTACAGTAGCAACTGACAACTTTTTTCCTCTGCTACCTATCGGCCAAGAAATCCAAAATCCAGTTTCAAAGTGTTGGGCTTAACCCCAGCAAATTTAATTTTTTTTAAGATTCATAGGTAAGATTGCATTAAATGTTGAACTGAAATCAATAAAATGCATATGACATAGCTGGTTTTACCTTCCTAATGTTTCAGTATAGAACGTAAGGCTAATTCAATTGCATCTTCTACGGATTGATTAGCTCTCTAGGCAAATTGGTAGCTATCCAGCTCTGATGGAATACACTTTTTAATGTGTATTATAATTAACTTTTAAAAGCATTTCATTATAATGGGTGTCAGGGCCACTGGATGGTAGTCCTTAACTGGGACAATTACTGATGTTTTCAGGCAAGAAGGCACTACCTCCTGGTCTAAGGAAGCATTAGATTTCCATAAAGACATCTGCCAATTGGAAAGGCACATTTCTTTAAAATAATTGAATGTTATCAGGCCATGCAGCTGTCTTCGTTAACGCTTAGCAAGCCTAAACGCACTTTCTGAACAGAAACCTTAAGAAGCATATTCCCACGTAGGACTGACCATTTAATATTCAGTTAATATTCCCTGGTTATGATCCAATTGCATGATTGTATCTTTTTTTTTTTTTTGCATGTTTGGGTTATAAAGGCCCTAAATTTTGAAATAACTAGAACAGATCGCAAAAAAGCAATCCATAGATGAAAGCTATGTGTAGTATCCTAAGGCAGGTTGCATCTTTCATGCATATTCTGTTGTACATGGTACAGTAAGTGCATATATAGTATTGTGCAAACCATTTTAGGCAGGTGTGAAAAAAAAAAAGCTGTAAATAAGAAATGCTTTCAGCAATAGAAGTGTTAATAGTTTCTTTTTTTCATTAACAAAATAGAACAGAAGAGGAATCCAAATCAAATCAGTATTTGGTGTGACCACCCTTTGCCTTCAAAACAGCATCAATTCTTCTAGGTACACCTGCACACAGTCTTTAAATGTTTTTTTTACCGCCTCGCGTACATTTACTGCTGCAGTGTGGCTCTATTCCGCAAATCGCAGTTTATAAATGGCGGCTCGCTCGCGCGTGTGCAGCTAGCAGGCAGGAGCTCAGCAGCGCTCTCTCATACCTGCCGCACTCTTCAGGAGTGTGCCCGTGGCTCAGGGGGACCCGATGTCTGCCGGCGAGCTGTGATGACCTGGCAGAGAGAGAACGGGGAACCGCCGACGTAAACACGGCGGTTCCCTGCTCGGTCAGTGGGCATTTAAAAGATCTATTGATCCCTGTCACTGGGATCAGTTAGATCTCTAATGTCCATGGTAGCCCAGCCCCCTCACAGTTAGAACACGCCCAGGGAACACAGTTAACCCCTTCACTGGCCCCTGCAGGTTAACCCCTTCACTGCCAATGACATTTATACAGTAATCAGTGGATATTTAGCGACGCCGTGCCGAAATTGTAAAAAGTGCTCTGGTCCTAACATAGGAAATCCTTCCGGGGCTGAAGTGGTTGAAGGAACTTTGCAGGTAGGTTGTTCCAAACATCAAATTTTAACTCCTCAGTACAGAGCACCTGCTGCCATTTTTCTGCACCCCAGTTCTTAAGTTTTAATGCATAGGACATGGAAACAAGGTTAAGCAACTCGACTGAACGAAAACATAGGAAGTGGGGTGAAGAAAAATTTCAGCAGGTGCTCTGAACTAATGAGTAAAACTGTGAAATGTTTAGCTGTAGCAGGAGGCGGCTTGTTTGTGATGGGCTGGAGAACAGTACCATAATGAGTATCTGCAGGCAACAGTGAAGCATGGTGGAGGTTCCTTGTAAGTCTGGGCTGCATTTCTGCAAATGGAGTTGGAGATTTGGTCAGGATCAGTAGTGTCCTCAATGCTGAGAAATACAGGCAGATACTTTATCCATCATTCCATAGCATCAGGGAGGCATGTGATTGACCCAAAATTATTCTGCAGCAGAATAACCATCCCAAATATACAGACTATGTCATTTAAAAACTTCAGCAGAAGAAGAACAAAGAATCCTGGAAGAGATGGTTTGTCCCCCACAGAGTCCTGATCTCAGAGTCTGTCTGGAATTACATGAAGAGACAAAAGAATTGAGGCAGCTTACATCTACAGAAGATCTGTGGGTGGTTCTCCAAGATTTTTCTTAAGCACCATTAAGGTCCCCCCTTTGTACCCATGTTCCTGTTCTAATAGTTCTTCAAGATGTTTGGAACCCCCTACCTGCCGAGTGCCTTCATAAACTGTGCAGGTGTACTTAGAAGAATTGATGCTGTTTTGAACACTAAGGATGGTCACATCAATTATTGATTTGGATTTCTCTTCTGTTAAATTACTTTCCATTTTGTCAATTGATAAAAATAAACGATTAACACTTCTATTTCTGAAAGAATTCTTATTTTACAGCATTTTTTCCCTAAGCCTCTTTCAGGACAGCACCTTGAGAGATGGATCCTCCCTCGAAATCCAGGAAACACCCACTTCCACCTTTTAAAAAGAGACATCTCCACATACTCATCAGTTTTTGTGTTTCCTCCGGCAAGGGTACGCCTGGGGGGGGTCAGGTCTTTAAGGTGCTGTCCTGAGAGGCCAGGGCTCCCCCCGCTCACCCTACCTTATTTTTGACAGGTGTGTCCGCCCTCCCACACCGCTGGTAGGCTGAGATGGGCTCCTTCTCCCCTTCATTGCACGCTCTAGGTCGGCGGCAGGATTATTGCATTCTTTTTTAAATTTCTGTGCTGTCAGGAGCCGCCGCCATTTTGTAAATGGCTGATGGGGATTCAGCCTAGCCGGAAGTGAGGTAACCGGCGAGGGGGCAGTGCAACAGAGCGGGCGTCCGGACGTCGGAAGAATGCAAGGGGAGGACGGAGGAGTGGAGCTGGTGCTTATTTCTGGTCCGACGCAGCTGCGCTTGGGAGTCCGGAACTGGCCACAGGTGGACACCAGAACTGTGATTGAGTCAGCAGTGGCGGCGTGTGGGGCAGGAACAGGCACCAGCAAGGCCCAGGTAAGAGGGGCGGAGAGCCCCTAAACTCTGTATTGCCTTCTCTCTGTCACTTTTTTTCCCCCTGGTGGCAGGGGCCTGTCAGAGCACATAAAGCTGGTGTGATGTTACTTTACTGTGCACCTAGGGTGAGTCTGTTAGAGGTTGACTGACTTATTACAATGGTTTGTATACTTCTTGTCTCATTTTTTGGCAGGCTAAGAGCTCTGACCAACCGGCAAAAAAGGAAGTGTCCATCAAGCAAAGCTAAATTGCTTGCGGGATAGAAGAAGGCTTTATGCCAATTATGTATTGATGCATTGGTTAAAGCAGAAGCCTCTTATAAAATGTGTTCAATGTGCTGCCCATTGTGTTGGATGGAGATGTGCAGCACCTGAAACTACGGATACTGGAAGCCTGTGCTAGCATTTCTCCTGCGGTGTTGTGATCAGTGTGTGAAGAGTGGGAGAAGAGGGTTGCATTGACAATCCAACACAATGGGCAGCACATTGAACACATTTTATAAGTGGTCCGAAACTTGTAAATAACTCATGAAAGAATAAAGTTACGTTAAAACCAAGCACACCGTCTGGCAGTTTCCGACTTCTCAATCTGAAACCTCTAAACAAGTCAAAACAGTACAGGAGGTTCCGTATGGACTAAATTTTTTTGACAGTAAAGGGTCTATTGACAAAAGGATGCTTTATGGCAGGGATATGGCAGGGATATGCAATTAGCGGGCCTCCAGCTGTTGCAAAACTACAAGTCCCATCATGCCTCTGCCTCTGGGTGTCATGCTTGTGGCTTGAGTCTTGCTATGCCTCATGGGACTTGTAGTTCTGCAACAGCTGGAGGTCCGCGAATTGCATATCCCTGCTTTATGGCATTGATCGACCTTCGATATGCATATTTGCATATTCCAATAGCACCATAGTTGCAAAAGTTCCTAAGACTAGCAGTAAATTGGGGAAGGAAACCCCTTCAATTCAGGGCTCTGCGTTTTGGCCTCTCAACCTCCCACAAATCTTTACGAAGGTAATGGCAGAAGCATTGGTGCCTCTGCATCTACTGGGGATAGCAGTAGTCCCATACCTAGACGATCCGCTTCTTTTTGCCTCTACCAGGCAAAAATTGCTGGAAGATCTCGCAAAAGCTTGCAGTAATTTAGAGGCATTGGGATCGATTATCAATTTACAAAAGTCAAATTTCAATCCAGCCCAACAGGTCAGGTTCCTAGGACACCAGATAGACTCAGTGGAGCAGAAAATAGTTCTGCCAGAAGAAAAAAGGGTCACTGTCCAAAGTGTGGCAGCAATTCTCCAGACCAACCAGGTATTTACAATCAGAAAAATGAGGTCAGCCCTGGGAACCCTAACAGCAACAATCCCGGCCATCCAATGGGCTTGACTTCATTTCAGACCTCTACAGAGTTTCCTTTTAAGGGTTTAGGATCACAATCCAGATGCCCTAGTAAAAGTCCCTTCCAGGGTCAAAAGGACCCTTTGGTGGTGGAGAAACCAGCAAAACCTTGCAAAGGTTTACTGTGGAAATGGCCGACCAACGAAACAGTGACAATGGACGCCAGCAGCTGGGGCTGGGGAGCTCACTGGAGACAGAACTTAGCACAAGGTGCATGGTCCAAAGCAGTGGCACTAAGATCCTCAAACTGGAGACATTTAAAGTCAGTCACTTTAGCGTTCGCTGCCTTCTCCCCAGGCGCCTCATGTAAGAATACTGTCAGACAACGCCACAACGGTGGCCTACTTGAACAGACAGGGGGGCACGAGAAGCAGGTCTCTTCAGAGATCTTGAAGGATGCACAGCACCATCTGCTCTTCCTATCGGCAGTCCATATCAGAGGCACTCTAAACAAGGTGGCAGATTTACTGAGCAGGCAAAAAATTCAGGAGGCACAATGGAGCCTGGATCCAAAAGTTTTCTCTGCAATCACCAAGCGATGGGGAGTTCTGCAAGTAGACCTGTTTGCGACAAGGGAAAATGCAAAGCTCCCGCAGTTCTTCTCTCTCCACAGAGACAGCGATTCCCTAGGCATAGATGCCCTCGTGCATCCTTGGGAATTTCAGATAGCCTATGCATCTCCTCCTTTTCAGCTGATACCATTGGTGTTAAGGAAGATACAGAAAGAAAAAGCATCCAATATTCTAGTTGCTCCATTTTGGTCGAAAAGGGCTTGGTTTTCCACCTTCCTGCAATTGGCAGTCAAGCCATACTGGAAGCTTCGACCCAAACAGAATTTACTTAATCAAGGACCAGTTTGCCACCCAGACTTAACCATACTAAATCTTACCATCTGGTATCTGAAAAGCAATTGTTGAGAGCTAAAGGATTTTCAGAACCTTTTGATAAATACCTTGCTTTCCAGTAGGAAGAAGGTTACTAGAAACATCTACACCAAGGTCTGGAAAGTCTAAAATACTTGGTGTCGTTCAGAGGGTAGAACCGTGGAAGACTTGGTATCAGTACTGGAGTTTCTACAAACCAGAGCAGACAAGGGACTTGCTGTCAGTACCCTGAAAGTACAGACTGCTGCCCTGAGTGTTTTCTTGGAAAAAAAACAATCGCTCCAGAAAACTTAGTCGCAAGATTCTTCTTTTTTTTTAATTTTTTATAAAGATATTTTTATTAATTATAAAAGACATATAAACATAAAAACTAACAACCGCCCTTCGGGCATCACATCTGACAGACAAGTACAAAAGATTCATGATTTGCACATGGGCAATAAAATTTCAGTTACAGCTTTCCAGCAATTTGCACACAGGTACATCTTTAAATGATTAGGCCGGAGTCCATTAGGTATATAACATAGCTTACTAATATTTATGGTAGGCCGGGCAGACCAGTACCAACCTGGAAGAAATGAAGTAGCGTTGATCGTTATGAAAAAGTGGGACACAACGTAAGAGGGCTGGCTAGCCATCTGCCCCAGATCTTATGTAATCTCTTACTCTGTTTCCTAAGGTCAAAGGTGATTTTGTGTAAGGGTAGCGCCTCATTCACCAGCCTCAACCACAAGGTTTTATTTGGGGTTTGTGAGCTCTTCCACGTCAGCAGGAGAGACTTCTTCGCATAAAAAAAAAAAAAAAAGGATACGAAGGAGCAGGCAATGACAAATTCCCAAGAGGCAATTCCTGGGGTTAATAATATTAGGGAGGCCCAGGGCAGTCGGGATGAAGGAGCCAATGTCTTTCCAGAAGTGCTGTACCATCGGAAACGTCCAAAAGCAATGCAAAAAGTCTGCTTGTTGACCGCAACCCCTAAAGCACGTGTCCGTGGATGATAAGCCCATTTTATAGAGCCTGTGTGGGGTGAGGGGAGACTGGTGGAAGACCTTAACTTGGACAACTCGGTCTCTAGAGGAGATTACTGATGATTTAAAAGTGTTGGAGAATTCCAACCAATCCTCTTCCGTGATTTGTATATCCAAATTAGACCATCTAGTTTGGGCAATCTGAAATCTAGGGTTGGTGTCTACAGCTAAGGCCATATAGTAGGTGGAAATGAGTTTAGCGGTATCCGGGTCCCTGAGTAATTTTTCTAGTGGGGGCATGTGGAGTGGGTTATCCAGGGTACCAAATTGTGCCCTGACTGCATGTCTCAATTGGTAATAGTAGAAGAGATAAGAATTTGGAAGGTCAAATTCCTGTTGGAGTTGTTGAAAGGGTTTAAAGCCCTGTGTATCGAAGAGATGACACAGGTATTTAATTCCCATTGAGGACCATGTCACAGGGTCCGGTATAGACTCCAGTTCCCCAAGAGTACCATTATACCACAGGGGCGTGTTCGGTGATGCGTTCCAGGACTCTTGAACAAATTTGGTTTTGATTGTTCGAAAGAGAGAGAGGGTTATATATATTATAGCTGTCCCCGGTCTATCAGGGGCACGGTTTCTATAGATCACATTATGGAGTGTCTCCATAGAGGAAACAATAGCTCCCTCTGTGCTAGTACATGCGTTAGTGTCACTGGGATGCAACCAATCATGGATGGATACCAAATGGGAAGCCAGGTAGTATAAATAAAAATTAGGGAAGGCCAGGCCAGCTAAGTGGGAAGGAAGTCTAAGTGTTTCGAGAGCTATTTTGGGTGACCCGCCCCTCCAAAGGAACATGGTGCATATGGAGTCAATGCGTTTAAAAATAGATTTTGGGACCCTACATGGAGAATTGGCCAGAACATAGAGTAACTTGGGGACATAGATCAGTTTAATGATGTTAGCCCTGCCCATGAGATCCAACGGGAGATCCATCCATTTCTGGACGTGCTCTTGTAGTTGTTTTCGTAGAGGGCATATATTATTCTCAATGTACTGGGAGAGTGGTAACTGCACCATCACACCCATCACACCCAGGTACCTAAATGAGGAGACAACCTGTAGCTCTGACCTCACATAGATCAATGGTGTGGCCGCCTGATCCAGGGGGAGAAGGGTAGACTTCTCCCAGTTCATCACCCTAAAGCCCGAGTAGTCCCCAAAAGTGTTAATAAGAGATAATACGTTTTTAAGGGAGTCCTGCGGATCCGCCAAATATACTAAAGTGTCGTCAGCATAAAGAGATATGCGTTCTTCTATAGACCCAGTAGGGAGGCCTTTTATGTTACAAATTTGTATGGCCAGGGGCTCCATGGCCAGGGCGAACAGGAGGGGTGACAAAGGACACCCCTGTCTGGTTCCCCTGGTAATTGGAAATGCCTCCGTCACCATGGAGTTAACCCTAATGTGGGCCGTTGGAGAGCAATATAGGAGTCTGATCCAGGCTATCATGCGTGGCCCGAATCCATAGCCCTCCAGGATTTTAAATCGGTATGGCCACTCCACACTATCAAATGCTTTTTTAGTGTCAAGTGACACAATTACCCTAGTAGGTGTACAGTCATGGGGATATTTTAAATGATGAAACAGCCTGCGTATGTTCATTCTAGTAGACCTTCCTGTTATAAACCCCGCCTGGTCACAACCTATCAACTTTCCAATTATTACATTAAGACGATTGGCGAGCACTTTGGTGAGAATTTTAACATCTACGTTTATAAGAGATATGGGACGGTACGAGTCACAAAGTAATGGATCTTTTCTAGGCTTCAATAGCCGTACAATTAAAGCCTCTCGCATAGATGGTGGGAGGGTTCCTTGTTTGAAGGCCTCATTATAGGTGTTAAGAAGGAGAGGACTAAGTAATGAGGCAAACTTTTTATACTTTACTTATACTATTTGGAAGTTGTGAGATTGCGCTTTAATTTCCTCTATCGTAATGGGGGCCTCAAGATCCTCCGTTTCCTGATCTGTCAAATGCAGAAGCGGGATTTGCGCAAAGTACTCAGTCAGATGCGTATCTGAATAGTGGGCCCTTGTAGTGTACAGTTCTTTGTAAAAGGACAAGAACGCCTCCACAATCTCTTGTGGGGCGTCACTAATCCCTCCTTGTAGTGTAAGAATTCGAGGGATAGAAACACGGGTATGGTCTGGTCTAACTAGGTAGGCTAAGAGCCGTCCGGCCTTATTGCCGTGCTCAAATATCTTTTGTGTTACGTGCAACATACGTTTTTGGGTTAAATCTAATATTTTAAGTTCATATTCTCTACGTTTGGTCAACCACAGATCACGCCTCGGGGGGTCCGGGTGTGCCACATACTCCGCCTCAGCCACCACCATTGCCGCCTCCAACTCCTTAGTACACTGCATAGCATTTTTACGCAGGACACCCGTCAGACATAAAAGCACCCCTCAACACAGCCTTGGATGCCTCCCAAACAGTAGATAGGTTGGCAGTCCCTCGGTTATTTTTCCAGTAGTCTACAATGTCTCTCCAGCAGGATCTCTGTACGATCTCGTCCTCCAGCCACTGCGGTCCCATACACCACATAGCAGGCCTTTGCATGGGCAGGAGGAGGAGATCCACTGCCAAGGGTGCATGGTCAGACACCCCTCTGGGCAGATAAGATACTGATGATACCAACGGGAGAGCATCAGGTGTAACAAATGCCAAGTCAATACGAGATAATGTGTGAAACGAGTCAGAATGACACGAATACTGGTATTCAGTGGGGTGTTTCCACCGCCAAAGCTCGGTAAGGTTATAGACTCCAACCCAATCTACAAAAGAGGGGCAAGACCTACCACCCCCTCCCAAGCGGTCCAGTGAGGGGTCTAGAACAGCACTAAAGTCTCCTATGTACATCACCGGTCCAGGGGATCTGGCGACAAGGAGGAGAGACAATCTAGAGAGAAGATCTGGGGCAAATGGGGGAGCCACATAAACATTGACCAAAGTAAAGGTCGTTCTGGCGATTTTTATAAGTATAACAAACCGGCCGTCTGGATCTGTTGTCACAGATACAATTTCAGCTGACAATGATTTGGCTAGTAAAATGGAGACACCCCTTGAGTACGTGGTGTGGGTGGCATGGTACGAAGAAGCCACCCACGCTCGTTTGAGTGAGCATAGCCGCTCTTTAACTAAATGTGTCTCCTGAAGGCAAATAATGTGTGGTTTGTAACGCCTAAGGAATGAGAAGATCAAGGACCGCTTGTGAGGAGAGTTTGCCCCCCTTACGTTCCAAGAAATAATTTTTAGTGATTTAGCCATTCATGACATACTGATCATTTTCTATACCATATAGGATATTATAAGAGTAAACATTATGGAAATCAAGCCAAATAATAGCGATTAGACATACCCATAAGCTATCAAAGTAAACCAAAAGTCTTGCCTGTGTAAAATGATGAGACAAACGTGATACTTCAACCAAAAACCCAACCGACCACAACGGGTCTATAGAAGTGTTGACCCACGCCGCTCGACCATCCCCAACATAGCGAGCTTGGATCCTAAACCAAGTACAAGTTCAATAAAAAACTCAAAAAGAAAAAAACAATCAAGAAACAGTTCCCATGGCTTCGCCATGCAATGGGATGGGGTTAGTGATGTGGATATCTGGCTCCTTTGAAGCATAACCGATACTCGTGAAGGGGAGAAGTTATGTGTTGGAGCAGCAAGGCAGCCACCGATGTATTGGCCCGTAGCAGTAACACCCTTATTGCAGTCAGCCCTGGTTAGGGACCTGCCTACTACAGCGCGGGCACCGCAGCAGTCAGATGAGTGTTCAGGTATATTTGCACACTTTCCAAGGGTTGTATAAGGCTGACATTGTTTAGTAAAGGATAGATGACCCTGGCGCAGGGATCAGGACATGGGAGAGCGTAAACATGGATATAGTCAGTATTTATTACTCATGAATTGTAGTTCCAGGCACAATAGTAGGTTACTAGTTGAAGCCCTGTCCGGAGTGCACATCCAAAAGGGTGGAGTTCTAAATGCCACATAGATCCAGTAACATGTGCAGCCCAGGCTCCAGCAAAACGCCCTTTTTCACTAAAGAAGTAACAAGCTGGCCACTTTCATTGTCCCGTACGTCCTCCCCGACGTTGCGGGCCAAAATGGTCATCAAGCCAGGCCATGGCCTCCTTAAGGGTATTGTAGAAGTGGACTTTGCCATCACAAGTAACTCTCAATTTAGCAGGAAAGAGCATGGCATACTGCAGGCCCTCTTGTCGGAGACAATTCTTTACTGCAGAGAAGGAGACGCGTTGATGCTGGACATCCGCCGAGAAGTCAGGGTATATGGATATGGTGTTACCGTTGTACTTGAGTGGACCCTTTTATCTGGCTAAATGCAGAATGGTCACTTTATCCTGGAAATTAAGGATTCGTGCAGTCAGGGAACGTGAAGGAGACCCGGGGTTTGATGCACGTGGCGGGGTGCGATGTGCTCTTTCATTAAGGAAGGCGTAAGACAAATTTTCGACCCCCAGCACCTCTCGCAGCCGTGAATGTAAGAACCGCTCAGGTCGGGGGACCTCGGATCGCTCTGGGAACCCCACAAAGCAAAGGTTATTCCTTCTGGAACGATTCTCCAGGTCATCGATTTTTGCACGGAGGGCCGCCACTTCAGTGGTATTTGTCCGGACAGCGGCTGACATTGGCTGTACTACATCTTCTAATGCGTTCTTCAGCAGCCCCGGTTTGCCTCAACGTTTGTACATCTTGCTTCAGCAAATAATTATCGATGCGGATGGTCTCAATTTGTAAACATAAGGAGGCCTTGCAGTCCTGAATCGCCAACATAATCTTGGCCAGCGTAGGTTCCGCGGTAGGTGGCCCAGAAGCTGTACTATCAGTAAGGCAATGGGGGGTGTCCAGCACCAGGTGGAGTTCACCCTGCGTCTCAAAGATAGCCGGTCCGGATGCAGATATTCCCTGTGATGGCGGTGCAAGAGAGGCTGTATGTGCTGATGATTGGGGTACCTGCTCAGGGCCCGCCACAGCGTCCACTCCCCCCTGCCTTCTAAATTTGGCTAGTTGTTCTGCTGCTGAGGAAGGTGCGGGAGGGCCATATTTAACCATCATTCCTCCTCCGTTGGGGGGGGCACGTTTCCTACTCCCCAGTCAGACAGGTACACAAAAGGAGGGCACAAAAATATAGGGGAACACTAGCAGCCGATGGTGAGCTAAGACCAATCCTCTGAGCACTGTTATTGTCCACACCAGCCCACCCTCTCCACAGTCAGATCCCCAGGGTACAGGGGCAGTGACCAGAACTGATGGGGGTGATGCAAGGATAGGTGCACCCTCTCTGCTTGTGAAGGAGAGACTATAGGCCCAGGAGGGTGTACCAAGATGGCGGCGCCGCGTGGTAGGCCGCAACTCCCACCACAGTCCCTCTACTCACAGTATCCTCCACTTGTGGTGTCCCTGGGCAGGCAGCAGAGCACCTGGATGGTCAGATGGATGTTCCAGGTGCAGCAGTTATGTGGATGGCCTGTCTGTTCGGAGAAGGACGGCGATCCGTGGACTAGGCTGCAAGCCGGGGCTTCGAGTAGCAGAGTCTACCGGCCCATGAAATATGCCCCAAAAGAGCACTGCAGATGTCCTGCAGTGTATATTATCCCGTTGGCTGGCCACCTGGAGCTCAGAGAAGGGCGGATGGCAGAGGATTTAGTGCAGGATGGTCGGAGCTCCTCTTCCGAACGTCCTCCTCCGCTCACATCCGGACACGCCCCCCAGTCGCAAGATTCTTTAAGACACTAGTAAATGGTTTCCCAAATGGGATTTGTCTGTAGTATTACAAGCCCTAACAAAAAAACCTTTTGAACAACTACAAGCAGCTTCCTTAAGGAACCTGACGTTCAAGACTGTATTCTTAATTGCAATTACTTCAGCAAGAACAATCAGTGAGATACACGCTCTGTCAGTAAAAGAGCCTTTTTTGTCTATTTATCCTGATCACATTATTTTGACGACAGATTTTTTGTTTTTGCCAAAAGTGGCGACGGTCCAGAACTGATCGTAAGAAATTATTTTGCCAACGTTTTGTGCAAATCCTTCTAATGAGAAGGATTACAAGTTTCACAGTCTAGATATGAGAAAAACTTTGTTACATTACTTAGAAGTCACAAAGGACTTTAGGAAATCAGATTCTTTGCTGATCCAGTTTTCAGGTAACAAAAAAGGCCACCAGGCCTCTAAGGGGTCAATTGCTAGGTGGCTCATATCGACAATTCTGGAGGTCTATTCCAAGATGAGATGCCTCCCCTGTAGGGGGTTTGAGCACACTCTACCAGAGCTCTGGCCACGACATGGGTTTAAAAAGCTCGTGCCACCCCAGATCAGATCTGTAAGGCAGCTACCTGGTCTAGTTACCAGATGTTTGTCTGGCATTATAGGCTGGACCTAATGTTAGCAGCGGATCGGGCATTTGGCAGGAAATTCCTGCAGGCTGTAGTCCCTCCCTAGGGGCTAAGTCTCACTTATCTTCTCAAGGTGCTCTCCTGAAAGACGCTGTATATTTACGGCGGCAGTGTGGATGTGTACCGCGAATCGCCGTAAAAAAGCGGCCACTAGGGGGCACGCGCACGCGCGCCGTACTCCTGAGGAGTGTCCCCACGGCTCGGGCGGACCCGATGTCCGCCGCGATGAGCGGCCACAGCCAAAGAACGGGGAACCGCCGATGTAAACAAAGCGGTTCCCCGCTCTGTCAGTGCGGGCATAGGAGATCTACTGATCCCTGTCACTGGGATCAGTTAGATCTCTTATGCCCAAGGTAGCCCAGCCCCCCCACAGTTAGAACACACCCAGGGAACACAGTTAACCCCTTCACTACACCCTGCAGGTTAACCCTTCAATGCCAATGACATTTATACAGTAATCAGTGGACATTTAAATTTCTGATCGCTGCATAAATGTCATTGTTCCCAAAAAATGTCAAAATGGTCCGACATGTCCGCCCCAATATCGCAGTACCGCTAAAAATCGCAGATCGCCACCATTACTAGTAAAAAATTAAAAAAAGAAAATAAAAACCCCAGAAATGAATTCTCATCATCCGTAAACGCGGCCACTTCGCGCAAACCAATCAATAAACGTCAATTGCGATATATATATTTTTTTTTTTACCAAAAATATGAGGAAGAATATAAATCGGCTAAAACTGATGAGAAAAACATTTTTTTATATACATATTTTTTTTGGATTTGTATTTTAGCAAAAAGTAAGAAAACAGGCTTTATTGCAAAATGGTCGCTCTTTTTTTGTTTATAGCGGTGATCAGAAATGATGCAGAGGCGATCAAATACCACCAAAAGAAAGCTCTATTTGTGGGAAAAAAAGGAAGTAAATTTAGTTTGGGTACAACGTCGCACGACCACGCAATTGTCAGTTAAAGCGACGCAGTGCAGAAACGCAAAAAGTGCTCTGGTCAGGAAGGGGGTAAATCCTTCCGGGGCTGAAGTGGTTAAAGAAAATTCAAGTTGGTCTTACCAGTAACTTGTTTCCCAAGAAGTCTTTCAGGACAGCAGCAACCTGCCCTTGTTTTGTGCATGTAATTCAGGCTGATAATGTTCCAGCTTGGGCCGGAGGTACTCTACTACAACTGATGGTTATGTGGAGATGCCTCCTTTTAAAAGGTGGATGTGGGTGTGTTTCATGGATTTCGAGGGAGGAGCCATCTCTCAAGGTGCGGTCCTGAAAGATTTCTTGGGAAAACAAGTTACTGGTAAGACTAACTTGAATTTTTCACACGTGCCTAAGAGTTTTGCACAGTACTTTATGTACTGGTTTCAGGTTTTGGCAATTTGTAGAAGTGTCATAACAGTGCTAAATATGCTGATTTTCACAATTCTGTCCTGCAGGCCCCAGAGGCTGATTACCTAGAGGCGTGTGTTGTGTCCGTTCTACAGATTCATGTTACGCAGCCATTCGGAGATATATTGGTGTTCTTGACTGGCCAGGTATGTACATATATATTCTTCACTGTGGTGAGTGTTACAGCTGTTATAACTATTATGCTGACTTGGAGCCATAAAGGTGTTTCTAATGGAAGTAACCATTTCCTAAAAACAATTCAAGGGCTGCCAATGATCTCCTTCAGAAATTGCTAGTTTTGATGCTGACTCTCCATCTTCAGTATTGTCTAATTCTCTGATCCAGAGTAAGTACAGAGTACACAGATCAGGAAAGTCAAAAGTCCTTATCGTCCTACTTATTTCAGGCCATAGTATTGACTCCAGTGGGTCAGCCTGACAGCCAGGTATCTAAGGTTTGCAGAAGAAGTCTGCAACAGTAGCCACAGTATTTCTCTTGGGTAAGGATTACTTTAGGGCCCATTCACACCTGAGCGTTTTCAGCTCGTAAAACGCTTGTAAAATGCTCCTCTCTGCAGCTCCAAAACTCCCCACAAGCAAAATCCCATTCATTTCAATGGTCCCTGTTCACATCTGAGCGTTCTGTCGCCTGAAGCAAAATGCTTGAAGCTCCACCAAAGTACATGAGCTTCTTTTTAGACAGATTACAGGCGTTTTACTGCTTTTTACATTGGTGACCTTTTGACCTGTACAGAATCGCGGTAAAATTGTGCTACTTTCTACCTGAAACAAAACGCTCAGGTGTGAATGCAGCCTTAAGCCTCGTACACACGGTGCGACGGTCGTAACAGCTTGTTGTACGATTATTTGACCATACGTGCGATTAGAACCGCTGACGTGTGGCGGTCGTACAATAGCAGTTGGATGAGCAGACTAGAAAACTTTGTTTTACAACAATCGGTCGTACGACTGTTGTACCGTGTGTACAGAAAAGTTGGTCCAACACGTTGTACATGCAAAATACACATGCTCAGAAGTCAGGAAGTGTCCGTTCGTGTAAACCTTCGTTCCTAGTTCACAAATCACATGCACCTGAACTTCCTCTTTATGCGCTCCTAGCACGTCAGTACGTTAGGCTTGGTCATACGATCACTTAGTCCAAGTCAGTATGCGAGACACAACAGCCAACATACGATTTTGGACGTCCAGCCGTACGACTGTCGCACCGTGTGTACAAGGCTTTAGAGTGGAACTATAGTTTTGAAATTAAAGTGGTTTTGGGTCAAGGTTTTTTACCTTTGTGTTCTATGCATTAGGGTAAAAAAAAACCCACCTGTGTGCAGTAGCCTCCCTATCTTGATCCAGCGATGTGCACGAGAGCAGCGGCTCTCCCTGGTCCCTTCCTCCTCATTTGCTCAAACAGCAGTGGGAGCAGTGCTGCATGTGAATAGACACACAAAACAGCAGCTTGGGAGCGAGACTGCTCAGGTGCCCACATAGCAAGTTGCTTTCTATGAGGGAATTGGCAGGAGGACGGGACCAGGAGCGCCAGCGTAGGACCCGAAAAGAGTAGGATCGGGGTTGCTCTGTGCAAACCCATTGCACAGAGCAGTTAACCACTTCTGGACAGCCCACTGTCGTCATACGGCAGTATTTTGCCGTGGGGTACCATTTTTATGGTAGCAGATAGCTACCATATCCCCAGTAATTTTTTAATTAGTGGGCGGCCCGCTTTCACATAAAAGTGGTCTCTGCGGCGGATTCGCCGCGAGATCACTTTTATGGGGGCTGGAGAAGTGCCCCCCGCGCCACTTTTCCGTCATCTCCGCCACTTACCGGGCCCGCCGGCAGCAGCGGAGAAGATCGGGTCCGCTCCCCTCAATGCCTGTGAGCCGAGTGAGCAGAAGATGCCGCCCACTCGCTCCATAGCATTGAAGGGCGGAAGCGACTTCAAACGTCACTTCCGCCCATAGCTCTTAAAGGAGGAAAATTATTATTTTTTTTTTTTCACATGACATTTAATTTTTTTTTTTTTAATTGCATTTAAGTGTAAATATGAGATTTGAGGTCTTTTTGACCCCAGATCTCATATTTAAGAGGTACTGGCATGCTTTTTTCTATTACAAGGAATGTTTACTTTCCTTGTACTGTAATAGGAATAAAAGCGATCAAAACTTTTTTTTTTTTTTTTTAAAAGGACAGTGTAAAAATAAAAAGTAAAATAAATAAGAAAAAATTTAAAGTGCCCCGTCCCACCGAGCTCGCGCGCAGAAGCAAACGCATATGTAAGTCGCGCCAGCTTATGAAAACGGTGTTCAAACCACACGTGAGGTATTGCCGCGATTGTTGGAGCGAGAGCAATCATTTTAGCACTAGACCTCCTCTGTAACTCAAAACTGGAAACCTGTAGAAATTTTTAAATGTCGCCGATGGAGATTATTAAGTGCCAAAGTTTGGCACCATTCCACAAGCAGGCGCAATTTTAGATCTGATTAGTTAGATCTGTTATGCCACTGGCAGCCCAGCCCCCACACAGTTAGAACACACCTAGGGAACACAGTTATCCCCTTGATTTCCCCCTGCAAGTTAACCCCTTCCCTACCAGTGACATTTATACAGCAATCAGTGATTTTCTTTTAGGTCAGATCGCTCCGAAAGTGTCAAAAATGTCCGACATGTCCGCCGCAATATCGCAATCCCAGTAAAAATCGCAGATCGCCCCCATTACTAGTTAAAAAAAAAAAAAAAAGCGGCAACTTTTGCACAAACCAATTAAACGCCGATTGCAATTTTTTTTCCTTGCACAAATATGTAGAAGAATATATATTGGCCAAAACGAATGAATACATTTTGTTTTTATATTTTTTTGGGATATGTAGTATAGCAAAAAGTAAAAAATATATATATTTTTTTCAAAACTGTTGCTCTTTTTTTGTTTATAGTGCAAAAAATAAAAACCGCAGAGGTGATCAAATACCACCAAAAGAAAGCTCTATTTGTAGGAAAAAAAAGGACCCCAATTTTGTTTAGGTACAACGTCACACGACCGCGCAATTGTCAGTTATAGCAATGCAGTGCCGAATCGCAAAAAGTGCTCTGGTTATTAAGTGGTTGTAAATCCTCAAGGTTTTTCACCTTAATGCATTTTGTGCATTAAGGTGAAAAACCTTTTTATCTGCAGCAGCCCCCTCAAGCTCCCCTTTACTTACCTGAGCCCAGAACGAACTCGCAGCAGGCACAAGCCTTGCAGCTCATACGAGCTGCTCTGGTTCTGATTGGCTGGATTGATAGCTGGGGAGCCATTGGCTCCCACTGCTGTCAATCATGTCCAGTGACCCGGGGGGCAGGGCAGAGTCCAGCTGTTTTTGTGAATACACACAACAGCAGGACTCAGGAGCGTGCCTGCACGGGTGACCCCAGGGAAGCGTGGTGGTCACTCGAGAAGAAGAGGAGCCCGGAGCACTGCTGGAGGACCCCAGAAGACGGGGTTAGGGGCAAAACCGCAGCACAGAGGTGAGAATGACATGTTTGTTATTTGTTAAAAAAAATCTGTGAACCTTTACAATCACTTTAAGGGGGAAATTCTCCCGGGGCTGAAGTGGTTAATTCAAAAAAGTTAATTTTTTTTAAAAAAAAAGGAGCTTGTAAGACCGCTGTGCAAATACGGTGTGACATAAAGTATTGCAACGACTGCCATTTTATTCTCTAGGGTGTAAGAAAAAAATATATATAATGTTTGGGGGTTTTAAGTAATTTTCTAGCAAAAAACCCCCATTTTAAATTGTAAACAGCGAATCTCAGAAAGAGGCTCGGCCCTTTACCACTTTAAGACCGGGCCTCTTTTGGAGTTCGGTGTTTGCAAGTTAAAACCATGTTTTTTGCTATAAAATTATTTAGAACCCCCAAACATTATTTATTTTTTTTTTTCTAACACCCTAGAGCACAGGTGTAAAACTAGCAGCCCTCCAGCTGTTGTGGAATTACATATCCCATGAGGTATTGCAAGGCTGACGGGACTTGTAGTTTCGCAACAGCCGGAGGGCCACCAGTTTGACACCCCTGCCCTAGAGAATAAAGTGGCGGCCATTGCAAAACTTTACGTCACACTGTATTTGCACAGCGGTCTTACAAGCGTGATTTTTTTAAAAAAAAAATTCAGTTTTATGAGTTAAAAAATAAGACAGGAAATTTAGGCCAATTTTTTTTCCATATTGTGAAAGATAATGTTACGCTGAGTAAAATGATACCCAACATGTCATTCTTGAAAATTGCTTCCGCTCGCGGAATGAGGACAAACTTTGCAACATAAAATTCTGCAATGGCGACGTTTAAAAAATTCTACAGGTGAGCAGTTTTGAGTTACAGAGGAGGTCTGGTGCTAGAATTATTTCTCTCGCTCGAACGATCGCGGCGATACCTCACATGTGTGGTTTGAACACTGTTTTCATATGTGGGCGGGACTTGGGTATACATCAGCTTCTGCACGCCAGCTCGCGGGGATGGGGCGCTTTAAATTTTTTTTATTTTGATTATTTTACTTTATAATTTTTATTTTTACACAGTTTTAAAAAAAAAAAATTGATCACTTTTAGTCATATTACAAGGAATGTAAACATTCCTTGTAATAGAAAAAAACATGCCAGGACCTCTTAAATATGAGATCTGGGTTTCTTCTATATTTGTGTCGTGAATGACGGCTCCCGTGCGCATGCGCAGGCGTGACGTCAGCGCGGCTCCGCCAATCACATCGCTGGAGCCCGCACTGTGATTGGACGGAGTCGCAGACCCGGAAGAACAATGTCGCCGGTCACAGCGGTGTGCCGAGACCGCTGCAACAGCTTTGTTCCAAGGTAAGTGTTTCACAATGAGCTAGTATGCGCTGCATAATTCATAATGCCTTTGCTTTGCAGGTTTTTTTTTTTTTTGGGTGGGGTGGGGGCGGCTTTACAACCACTTTAAGTGGTTAAGTATAACATGTTTATAACATGTTTATTATTGAAAAAAAGTGTGCCTTTTAATGTCCCTTACAACAACGCTGGCAGACAGGCTTTTATTGCAGAAGAGACTTCTGTATTTCTTTTCTGCTATAAAAGTGTCTTGCTTTCCAGCAATGCTTCTTCTGAATTTACACTGAGCACTCAGCTCAGAGTATATTGGTGCCAAGAGGAGTTCACTCTCATGCACAACAGTCACTTCAGTCGGGGCTTGCCAATCAAAATGGCCAAAGTCACTGATTCCATAACAAGTATGAAGAATTTGGTGATGGCAAGGAGCTCTCATCCATAGAGGTTGGTAGTTAACTATAGCAGAGTGTAGTTCTACTTTATGTAATAGAACCATATTTGTTTTAAGATTTTGGCAATCCAATAGGTTTCTCCTATTCTTTTCATTTGTTTCCTCCTGACATAGTAGGCTTTAGTGATATGATTCCTATTATATGCTTGTGTTTCTTTATTTTTTGATATTTGAATGGGGAGAAAGGAGGGCCCGGGTTCAGAGTAATGCCACACTTTATGAGAGAATAACAATCCTTTATTGAAAATTAAGAATGTATAACATGAGCCAACACATTTCAGGGGAATTGTCTCCCCCTTCTTCAGGGCTAGTATACAAACGTAAACGTAAAGAACATGCAGTCAGCCTTTGTTATATGGGTCTAGCGCTAAAACAGAAAATATATATAAATACATATATACAGAGTCAGAGTAGATTACGTGTACAGTATCTCACAAAAGTGAGTACACCCCTCACATTTTTGTAAATATTTTATTATATCTTTTCATGTGACAACACTGAAGAAATTACACTTTGCTACAATGTAAAGTTTTTATAAATGTTTTTACACTCCCCACATGAGTGAAAACACTCTATGACATGTGCATTAGATGAGACTGAGACATATATACATAAATATATATAAAAGACAAAATCGCGATCTGGGTATATTGTTTCCGACTGACGTACAAGAAATGCAAATGCAAACATATGATCGGGACTTCTTCCCCCTCTGTTAAGGGGACTTTACACAACCGAGTACAATATGTAAGAATTAAAAGTTATTTCCTAACAATAAGAGAGTATTTCACACCGTAATGAGACTTGGGCCCGGGAGGAAAGAGGGGTAAGTTT
>BLSH010395938.1:2426854-2439798 GCA_018402905.1 Glandirana rugosa
CCCTGGGTCAGCTGATAACCTCCCTTGGCTTCTGCTATCATTTATATGCCGATGACACCCAAATCTATCTCTCTACCCCTCAGCTCACCCCATCAGTCTCCTCACAGATCACTGCTTTACTAACGGACATATCAGCCTGGATGTCACAGCACTTCTTCAAACTCAATCTATCTAAAACTGAGCTCATGATATTTCCTCCCTCACGTGCCCCTTCCCCTGACTTCTCTGTTAAGATCAATGACACAATTATTAGTGCGTCCCTACATGCCAGGGTGCTAGGGGTAACCCTAGACTCTGAACTGTCCTTTCAAGACCACATCCAATCCCTGTCCAAATCATGCCGCCTCAGCATACGCAACATCGCTAGAATACGCCCCTTTTTAACCAATGACACCACCAAGCTTCTAATTCACTCTCTGGTTATCTCTCGCCTCAACTACTGCAACTCTCTCCTCATTGGATTACCTTCATATACATTATCCCCCCTTCCGTCCATAGTGAATGCTGCTGCAATACTTCTCCACCTTACCAACCACTCAGTGTCCTCCACCCCTCTCTGCCAATTTCTTCACTGGCTTCCACTCACCCAACGAATACAATTCGAAGTACTAAAAATAATTTACAAACAATTTACTGTTTGTGAAACTGAGCCTTTGGGGAGCAGGGGGGGAGCGGGTACCCGAGTTTGACAGGTACCTGTTCCCACTTTCGTTCTGGTCGCCTAGGCGACCAGAAGCAGAAGCTCTCCCTCTTGAAGACTTCTGGGACATATGACCGGCTGTAGAAGACTACGGGGCCAGTCACAGAGCGCAGCGCCACTCGCGCATGCGCAGTGAGCACCTGGCTGTGAAGCTGCAAACTGTCACAGCCAGAGTGGTCATAGTAGATATGCCGTCGCCGCTGAGGGACGGGGAGAACATGGCTGGGGTAAATACATCGCTGGACCGTGGGATAGGTGAGTGGCTGTTTATTAAAAGTCAGCAGCTATACTTTTTGTAGCTGCTGACTTTTAATAAACAAATGACTGGCACTCCGCTTTAAGAAATTACATTTTTCACAATTTTAAACAATTTTTTTACGTACTGTCACCCGTGCAGTACAGCGTCATTCTATAACTGGTGGGGCGGTAATGAGGGACACTAATTGGTGACAGTATGTAAAAAAAAAAAAAATTAAAATAATTTTAAAATCTATATTTCTCTTTTGTTCATTGACTGACGCAGCCTCTATTCTTGACGTGTGGGGTTATCTACCTTTCACTAGAAGTGGACTAGGCAGAACAAAGTTCAACTAGCAGCAGACACAGCCCCTCCCAGGGGGCAGGCCCCTCCTGGTATAACCCCTCCATCCTGCTCAGCACAGCCAGTTTTTTCTGCCTAGTGCAAGGAGTAGGACCTGGCTCCCTGCTGGGATCTGCGGTTCCCCGTTAGTTTTTTCTTTTGCTCAAGACTTTTCATGAAGAATGCAATCAAGCAGCCGGCTGGGTGACCGGCTGGATATCCTAAGTTCAGGGAGTTTCCTCAGCGCGGGCAATGGACGCGAGCCATCCCTTAGCTGCACGCGGGGTAGGCCGCGTCGGTTAAACATCCCGCCAGCGCACCTGGATTGGCGGGGTGGCAGGTCTGTGTCGGGTGGCTACCCGCTGTGCCCATCTGAATGGGTGAGTAAACGCCCCCCCCCAGGGGGGTGCGGACAGGCGGTTGCTGTCCCCCCTTTGGGGTGTAGGTGGGCCTCGCTACTCCTACCCCCCCCCTTGGGTCCTCGTAGCCCCCCCTTCCCCCCTTTTTCCCTGGGGCCCACTGAGGAGCTGTTCCCTCCGCTGTGTGCATTTCCCACGTGCTGTGCGGCGGCCGCGTGCTGTAGCCGTGGCTGCCATTTTGCGGTGGCCGGCCACGTGCTTCTGCCTCTAGTGCACACAGCGGCCATGTTTGCCTGGTCCGCCGTGTGGGGAAAGTGTGTGGCTGAGTGTGGGCGGGCCGGTCTTGGCGCCGTTTCTTCCCCTGGCTACACGTGGCGGAGCGCAGCAGCTACGGAGGCAGCAACAGCAGGACAGCGGCTAGCAGCGGCAGCACCACCCGGGGACGGTAGGGCGTGGTGGGGAATCCTCCTGGGTGCCTCTGTGTCCCTGTGGTTCGGCAGCCGGTGGGGTGATGTGGGGCACCTGGTCTTTCTCCCCCAGAAGGTGCCGAAAAAGCGGCCACCCACTTCTTACGGGGAGGACTCAAGGGGGCTCTGCGGTGACAGGGACCCCCCTGGATCTGTCGGAAGGTGAGCTTGAAGACCCCTCCGATGAGGAGGAGGAGCCTTTGGGGGCCACAGTGGCGTGTGAAAGGGCTCTTGTGGGTTCCTTGGTCTCCGCCGTCCGCGAGTCGCTGAAGCTGGGGCTGCGCAGGAGGTGGTGTACGCTTTTGGCTCGCATAAGCCGGCCAAGGCTCCGAAGGTGTTCCCTTATTTGCTGTACTTCGATCAGTTCGTGTATAAGGAGTGGCAACGCCCGCAGAGTTCATTCGCCATGCCCAAGCGTTTTTCTGTGCGTTTCTGTATGAGGAGACTGCTCCATCAGTGGAAGTCCCCTACGGTTGACCCGCCGGTGGCCCGCCTGAACAAGGCGACTACTATCCTGATGGAGGGCTCTCCATCATTTAATGATCCGGCCGACAGGCGGACCAAGGCGGTGTCCAAAGCGATGTTCCTGGTGGCGGGGGCGACAATGCGGCCGGCTCTGGCGTCGGCACTGGTGGCACAGTCGCTCACTGAATGGGCGACCATTTTGCACCGGGGCTTGGGGGCCCTCCAGGTTCCTGCTGAATCTGTGCAGCTGGTGCAGGGCCTTAGGTACCTTTGTGATGTGGCGCTGGACATGGCCCCCATGCTGTCTAAGCTGTCACGGTCATTATTAGACGACTGCTTTGGCGCAGGTGCTGGTCGGGTGACCAGGCGTCAAAGAAGGGCCTTATGGACCTGCCCTTCCAGGGTGGTCGGCTGTTCTGGCGTCTTTGGATGAGATCATCAAGGATTTTATAGGGGGAAAGAGTACCTTCCTCCTGGAGCCCAGGCGGGGTAAGGAGCCCCGTCGTAGGCAGGGCCCCTCGTTCTCCACCCAGAAGCATTTTTTTTTGTGCGCCCCGGGCAGCGTACAAGGGTTCTTAGCCCGGCAAGACCGATGCGGGGGGGTCAGAAGCGCCCCTGGCAGCGAAAGCCGAGAAGTCGGAAGAGAACTCCTCCTCCGCATGATGGCTTGCCCCCGCTCGGGTCGGGGACGGCTTCTGGGGTTCGCGGACCGGTGGACCTCCCACATCTCGGACCTCTGGGTGCGCGAGGTGGTCTCCTCCGGGTACAAGATAGTTTCGTACCCAGCCCCCGGACAGGTTCTTTGCCTCCAATTTGAGGCTCCCCACAGGGCATCGGCAGGCCCTGTTGGGTGCTGTGCAAGACTTGCTCGCTCAGGGGGTGATGGTTCCGTTCGCGGAACGTTTCCACGGGTTTTACTCCAATCTCCTTGTGGTTCCAAAGAAGGACGGGGTCAAGCCTGTCCTGGACCTCAAGGCACTCAATCTTTTTGTGAGGGCGTGGAAGTTCAGAATGGAGTCTGTCCGCTCTGTGGTGGCGGCGCTTTGCCAGGGAGACTTCCTGACTTCCTTGGACATCAAGGACGCATATCTGCAGATCCCCATTTGTGCTCGTCACCAGCGCTTCCTGCGCTTTGCGGTGGGGGATCTCCACTACCAGTTTGTGGCCCTCCCGTTCGGTCTGGCCCCCGCTCCTCGAGTCTTCACCAAGCTCTTGGTTCCTGTGCTGGCTCTGCTGCGGCAGAGGGGCATAGCGGTGGTGGCATATCTCGACGACCTTCTCCTGAGGGCGGAGTCTGCCTCATATCTCAGGGACAATGTGGCTATCACTCTCAGTTCCCTGCGGGACTTCGGATGGGTGATCAATCTCCAGAAGTCGGCACGGACTCCGTCGTGCCGGCTGGAATACCTGGGCCTGATCTTGGACACAGAGCAGGTGAGGGTTTTTCTACCTAAAAATTGCTGTCGCTACGGGCAGCGGTGCGGGCCCTGCTGTCCCAGCGGTGGTCCTCCTTATGGTTTTGCATGCGGGTATTGGGGCTCATGGTATCCACCTTCGAGGCGGTTCCGTATGCCCAGAGTCACAAACGGTCCCTGCAGCGGGCGATTCTGCTGCGGTGGCACAAGTCTCCTTCGTTCCGTGATCAGGTTGGATCGCCGGACTCGGGTTTCCCTCTCTTGGTGGCTGCTGGACCCGGCGTTGGAGCTGGGGAAGTCTTTCCTCCCCTTGCATTGGACGGTGGTCACGACGGACGCCAGCCTGACTGGCTGGGGAGGGGTCCTGGGGCTGCTGTCGACCCAGGGTCGCTGGTCTCCAGTAGAGTCCCGTCTCCCGATCAATGTGCTGGAACTTCGAGCGATCAGGTTTTGCCTCTCCCACTGGTCGGGGAGGCTGCATGGTCGGCCCGTTTGAGTCCAGTCGGACAACGCCACGGCCTACATGAACCATCAGGGCGCAACGAGAAGCTCGGCAGCGGCGTCGGAAGTGGCCCACATTCTGAGGTGGGCAGAGCTTCACGTGCCGGCAATCTCCGCCGTCTACATTCCGGGCATCGAAAACTGGCAGGCGGACTACCTAAGTCGTCAGAAGTTGGATCAGGGAGAGTGGTCCCTGCACCCGGAAGTGTTCTGCCAGATCTGTCAACGGTGGGGAATGCCAGACGTGGATCTCCTGGCGTCCCGGCTCAATCGGAAGGTGCAGGCCTTCGTGAGCAAGACAAGGGATCCGTTGGCAGACTCTGCGGACGCCCTCGTGGCTCCGTAATCTCGGTACCGGCTCCTCTATGCTGGGGATACCAACCATTCTGGTTGCACCCGATTGGCCTCTGCACCCTTGGTACGCCGACGTGGTGCGAATGGTGGTGGATGTCCCCTGGCGTCTCCCTATTCGCGAAGATCTGCTGTCACAGGGCCCCATCTTGCACCCTGCTTTACCCTTGCTGGCTTTAGCGGCCTGGCTATTGAATCCCAGGTGTTGGGGGATCAGGGACTCTCGGAATCTGTGATCCCCACCATGCTGAAGGTCTGCAAGTCCACTTCACGCAAGATTTATCACCGCACCTGGAAGGCTTACATTGCCTGGTGTGAGGCAAGGGGATGGAACCCCTGTTCCTTTTCGGTGGCTCGGGTGCTGACCTTCCTTCAGCAAGGCCTGGATCACAAGCTGGCATTTAACACTCTCAAGGGACAGGTTTCTGCCCTGACGATTCTTTTTCAGCATCCTTTGGCGACGCATTCCTTAAATTCGCAGTTTTGTTCAGGGAGGTCGCCATGTCGCCCCCCCAGGTTTGGTTGCCCTTGGGACAATTGGACCTCAATTTGGTGCTCTCAGTCCTTCAGAAGCTGCCTTACGAAAATATCAGGGAAATCTCGCTGCAGCTGCTTTTGCAGAAGGTGGCTTTCCTAGTGGCTATCACATCCGCGAGGTGGGTGTCTGAGCTGGCGGCTTTGTCCTGTAGGTCTCCATACTTTTTCCTACATAAGGATAAGTTGGTTTTGCGCCCGTCTCCTTCATTCTTGCCGAAGGTGGTTTCTTCTTTCCAAATTGAGGACATTGTCCTCCCTTCCCTGTGCCCGCACCTGTCTCATCCTAAGAAGGTTGCGCTGCACTCTCTGGATGTGGTTAGGGCTCTGCGGGTGCATCTGGCAGCCACGGCCCCCTTTCGGAGGTCGGATGCACTCTTTTGTCGCGGTGGATGGCCCGCGCAAGGGGCCGGCGGCCTTGTCGGCCACTATTTCCCGTTGGATAAAACAGACTGTGACCCCTGCGTATGCTGTTCGGGGCCAGGAGCCCCCCTTTCCGGTCACAGCTCACTCTACCAGGGCAATTAGTACTTCCTGGGCTTTCCGGCATCAGGCATCGGTATCAAGTGTGCAAGGCGGCTACTTGGACCTCTGTGCACACTTTTTCTAAGTTTTACAAAGTTGATGTTTCAGCATCCTCGGATGCTGCTTTTGGCTGCAAGGTTTTGCAGGCGGCGGTGTGAGGTGCGTCTGGCTCCTCACGGAGGGCTCTTCAGTTGGGTACAGTTGTTGTTGCGTTGCTCACCCCTCGTTTTGACACTGCTTTGGGAGGTCCCCACACGTCAACAATAGCTGCTTCCGTCAATGAATGAAAGAGAAAATAAGATTTTTTTTTGACTTACCGTAAATTCCTTTTCTCTGAGTTCATTGACGGACGCCGCACCCACCCCTCTCTTTTATGAGTTTGTACTGCTTGTTACGAACTGGCTGTACTGCGTTGATGGACAGGTTATACCAGGAGGGGACTGCCCCCTGGGAGGGGCTGTGTCTGCTGGTAGTTGAACTTTGTTCTGCCTAGTCCAGTCCTAGGGAAAGGTAGATAACCCCACACGTCAAGAATAGAGGCTGCGTCCGTCAATGAACTCAGAGAAAAGGATTTTACGGTAAGTCAAAAAAAAATCCTATTTTTTTTTTTACATTTTTACTATTGTGATTAGCTGTGTTTGACCACAAGTCATCACATGGTACAGATGGGCTGTGATTGGCCCTTTCTGTACCATGTGATCACTGTGACCAATCGCAGAGCTTATCTCAATAGTACACAATGAAACACATGAATTAAAGCCTTTCATTGTGTACATTTGTCATGTGATCTTCTGTGATTGGCCACAGCGATCACATGGTACTGGCAGCAGGCCAGTACAGTGATCTGTCATTGGCTGTGTCCGGTGGACAGTGGGTGAGCACGTCGGAGCGCAGCCCAATCCTGGGATAACAGGGCTGCTGCTTGGCTGTCACATTATTATTATTATACAGGATTTATATAGCGCCAGCAGTTTGCGCAGCTCTTTACTAAAATGAAGGCAGACAGTACAGTTACATCACAATTTGGTACAAGAGGAATCAGAGGGCCCTGCTCGTTAGAGCTTAAAATCTAAGAGGGAGGGTCAATTGATACAAAAGGTAAAAGCTGTGGGGGATGAGCTGATGTAGATAGAAAGAGTATTAGGTAGAAGCAGGATAGGCTTCTTTAACCACTTAAGGACCGGAAGGATTTCCAGCTTTAGGACCGGAGCCCTTTTTGCGATTCGGCGATGCGTCGCTTTAACTGACAATTGCGCGGTCGTGCGACGTTGTACCCAAACGAAATTTGCGTCCTTTTTTTCCCACAAATAGAGCTTTCTTTTGGTGGTATTTGATCACCTCTGCGTCATTTCTGATCGCCGCTATAAACAAAAGAAGAGCGACAATTTTGCAAAAAAACACAAATTTCTTACTTTTTGCTAAAATACAAATCCAAAAAAAAATATAAAAAAACATTTTTTTTCACCGTTTTTGGCCGATTTATATTCTTCATCATATTTGCGATAAAAAAAATCGCAATCGGCGTTTATTGATTGGTTTGCGCAAAAGTGGTCGCGTTTACGGATGATGAGAATTAATTTTTGGGGTTTTTATTTATTTATTTATTTTTCCTAATAATGGCGGCGATCTGCGATTTTTAGCGGTACTGCAATATTGGGGCGGACATGTCGGAACATTTTGACACTTTTTTGGGACCATTGGCATTTATACAGCGATCAGTGCTATAAAAATGCACTGATTACTGTGTAAATGCCATTGGCAGTGAAGGGGTTAACCTGCAGGGGGCGCGCTAAGGGTTAACTATGTTCCCTGGGCGTGTTCTAACTGTATTGGGGCTTGCCTAGCTGGGGAAGGGAAGTTATCACAGCCTTCACGTACAGGAAGGCTGTGATCACAGCCCTTCCCCCTCACACAGAGCGGAGGTCCGTGTTTACATGCACGGACCTCCGCTCCTTCACTCCGGGGGGGGCATCGCGCTTCGATTGCCGCCGCACCCGCTCCCCGGCCCTCCCCGGACACAGTGAGCGCGCGGGCGCGCCTCCGGCGGCGCGCGCGCGCTCACTGTGCGCAATCTGGCGGCCGCCGTCGTATGACGGCGTTTTGCCTTACAGCGCCACTTTGCCGCCGTCAATCTCCGATCGGCGGTCGGCAAGTGGTTAAAGAGAGAGGTTTTCAGGAATCGTCTAAAGATGGAAAGATTAGGAGACCGTCGGACTGATTGGGGTAGGGAGTTCCAAAGAATGGGAGAAGCTCTCGAGAAATCTTGGAGGCGAGCATGGGAGGAGATAACAAGGGAGCTAGAGAGCAGGAGGTCTTGGGAGGACCGAAGAGGGTGGCTTGGTTGGTATTTTGAGACTAGGTTAGAGATGTAGCTGGGGGCAGAGTTGTGGATGGCTTTGTAAATTATTGTTAGTACTTTGAATTTTATACGTTGGGTGAGTGGAAGCCAGTGGAGAGATTGGCAGAGAGGGGTGGAGGACACTGAGCGGTTGGCAAGGTAGATAAGTCTTGCAGCAGCATTCATTATTGACTGAAGGGGGGATCATTTATGCAAAGGTAATCCAACGAGGAGAGAGTTGCAGTAGTCGAGGCGAGAGATAACCAGAGAGTGAATTAGAAGCTTGGTGGTGTCATTGGTTAAAAAGGGGCGTATTCTAGCGA
The DNA here is from genome assembly GCA_018402905.1 of Glandirana rugosa. Lineage (NCBI taxonomy): Eukaryota > Metazoa > Chordata > Amphibia > Anura > Ranidae > Glandirana > Glandirana rugosa. The sequence continues at coordinate 2,435,413 of BLSH010395938.1, forward strand.
TGTTGCGTATGCTGAGGCGGCATGATTTGGACAGGGATTGGATGTAGTCTTGAAAGGACAGTTTAGAGTCTAGGGTTACCCCTAGCACCCTGGCATGTAGGGACGCACTAATAATTGTGCCATTGATCTTAACAGAGAAGTCAAGGGAAGGGGCACGTGGGGGAGGAAATATTATGAGCTCAGTTTTAGATAGATTCAGTTTGAGGAAGTGCTGTGACATCCAGGCTGATATGTCTGTTAGTAAGGTAGTGATCTGTGAGGAGACTGATGGGGTGAGCTGAGGGGTAGAGAGATAGATTTGGCTGTCGTCCGCATATAAATGATAGCGGAAGCCATGGGAGGTTATCAGCTGACCCAGGGAGGACGTGTAGATCGAGAATAGTAGGGGTCCAAGGACAGAACCTTGGGGGACCCCAACGGTGAGAGGAGTTGGAGAGAAGGTGGAGTTGTAAGTGACACTGAAGGTGCGGTGAGATAGGTAAGATTCAAATCAACGGAGAGCACAGCCATGGAGACCAAGCAAATTGAGTTTTTTGAGGAGGAGGGGGTATTCAACTGTATCAAAGGCAGCGGAAAGGTCCAAGAGTTAGAGTATGGAATAAAGACCGTTGGTTTTTGCTGTTAGTAAGTCGTTTGTGAGGTTTTAGGAGGGCCGTTTCTGTGGAGTGGTGTGGACGAAATCCAGATTGAATGGGATCAAGAAGTTTGTTTTCAGTGTGGTGGTCACTCAGTCGGTTGTAAACTAAACGTTCAAGGATTTTGGAGGCAAAAGGGAGTAAGGAGATGGGTCTTAGGTTATTAAGGTTGGTGGGGTCCAGTGTGGCCTTTTTTGGTATGGGAGTGACTAGTGCATGTTTTAGAGGGTTGGGGAAGATGCCAGTAGAGAGGGAGAGGTTGAAGACATGAGTTAAAGAGTGTAGGATAGAGTCAGAGGGTGACTGTAGTAGTTGAGACTGAATGGGGTCTAGGTGGCAGGAGGTTAGGTGGGCGTTAGAGAGAAGTTTAGTGACTTCCTCTATGGTAGCTGGGTTAAACGAGAGTATTGATTGTGCAGGAGGACAAAGAGTGTGAGGGGAGTGAGAAATCTGTAGAGAGGAGATCTCGAGACGAATCGTATCAATCTTATTTTTAAAGTGATAAGCAATCTCCTGGGCAGTGAGCAAGTTGGTGGGTGGAGGTAATGGAGGACGAAGTAGAGCGTTAAAGGTAGAAAAGAGTTGACGGGGGCTCCCTGAGAGGTTGTTGATAAGAGTGATAAAGTAGGTCTGCTTGGCAGTGTGGAGGCAGGAATGGTATTGTTGGAGGGCAGATTTATATTGGCTGAAATCTTGCTGTGACTTAGTCTTACGCCACAGACGCTCAAGAGCGCGGCTCTTTTTTTTGAGGCTTCTGGTATCGTCCGTCTGCCAGGGTTGTAGCGGTCGGGCCTGATTCTGTGTGTAGTGAGGGGGGCCAAGGTATTTAGGGTGGATGACAGTGAGCTGTTGTATAAAGAAGTGGCCAGGTTGGGGCAGGACAAGGATGAGATTTTGTCGTAGAGACAATCTGTAGCAGAAAAAAGAAGTGATGGGTTAAGATGGCGAAGGTTTCTAATGGTAATTGTTTGGTAGCTGAAAGGGAAAGAGGAGGAAGACAAGGAGAGAGTGAAGCTAATAAGGTGGTGATCAGAGAGAGGAAAAGGAATGTTGGAGAGGTTGCACGGAGTGCATAGGTAGGAGAATATGAGGTCAAGGCAGTTGCCATCAGTGTGAGTAGAAGCATGTGTCCATTGTTTTAGGTCAAAAGAGGAGGTTGGCCTCAGAAAGTTAGAAGTAGCAGGAGTATCAAGATTAGCAGGGATGTTGAAGTCACCAAGAATGATTGTTGGAATTTCAGAAGAAAGAAAGTAGGGTAGCCAGGCAGAGAAGTCGTCACGGAAGCTTGATACCGGTCCATATTACAATAGGCTGGGTGGGAGGTGGTCAAAATTAGAGATCTAACTGTGAATAATATTAGAGAAACCCAGGAACGCAAGCAATGATTACATGTGTTTTTATTTTTTTTTTTGTTTTGTTTTTTTCTTATCAAGGTATGGCTGTTCAGAGCAAATACTTACCATTGCTGCTATGTTGTCTGTGAACAATGCAATTTTCTATAGACCAAAAGATAAATTAGTCCATGCAGATACAGCTCGTGCTAACTTCACTGTTCCTGGGGGAGACCACTTGGTGCTGCTCAATGTCTACACCCAGGTATGTGTGCTGAAATGTACATGTTTAAATAAAGCTAGAGAGGGAGAGCTCATAGCAACTAGTCAGATTCTTATAATGTTTCGTTGGCGGACCCAATCATTTTTTTTTTTTTCTCCTAAGTTTAAAAACAAAACATTGATAAGAGGATAATGGTGGCTGCCTATTGCCTTTTATATTACTTGTTGCCTGGGTTTCATGCTCATGCATTGGCCTCTGTACCTTCTGCATCATTGACTTGGGACAGTTATAGAGATGAAGAAATTGGCACTTATTTACAGCATGCATGTTCTGGGTTTGTGCTTATCTATGTCAGTCACAGCCAGGAGAAAGCATTTTTAGGAGACCATAATGCTAACCTGTATTGCTGACAGTACAGCTTGCTTTAGTTATAAGTAGACCAGTGCCATCCAGCTCAGAGTGTTGTGTCAGTGATCAGAAGAGGTGTTTACAAGAGGTAGTCGCTGTCTGATCACTTAAAGCCCGTGTTGTACGATCATCCGACCGTTAGTACGCACCATTAGAACAGCCGACGTGCGACGGTCGTACAACAGAAGTTGGATGAGCAAACTAGAAAACTTTGGTTTTACAACAAGCTTTTGTACGACTGTTGTACCGTGTGTACAGAGAAGTTTGGCCAACAAAGCTGTACATACAGAACACGCATGTTCAGAAGTCTGGAACGCCCGGAAGTGTCCGTTTGTGTAAACCTGAACTTCCTCTTTATACGCTCGTAAACAAGTCACCACGTTAGACTTGGTTGTATGATCGCTTAGTGCACGTCAGTACGCAAGACACAACAGCCAACATACGATTTTGAATGTCCGGTCGTAGGACCATCGCACCATGTGGACGAGGCTTAACTTGGGGTTTGTTAGTCTGAGTCGCTTACTGACCACAGAGGCTACTGTGGCTAGAGTTGTGAATTGGTGGTGACTCTATCTTAACCACTTCCCAACCGTAGGACATCCATGGACGTCCTTGGGCTTGGGTAGTTATAGAGGGATGATTCCTCCAGCTACAGGCATCATCCCTGTATCAAAATTTGCAGGTGCAAACTGCCTTCTAAACAGAAGTGCTCTGAGTGACAGCCAATCGATCAATTCTGCAAGCAGTGGAAGGAGGTCTCCCTCCCGCCACTGCCTTTTTTTGGCTCTCCCATCCGATTGCTAAGCCCGGAAGCTCTGCGGCCGGTGGCGATGGCAGCACTACAGAGTAGAACTGACATTGTTCCTATCTCTCTGTGACCCCGGAAACAATGAGGGTTTTGTCACTTCCAGTTTTGGCTCTTTGCTTACCTGGCCATTAGCTAGTGGCCAGGAAAGCTGGCGATCAGACTGATCTGTGTGTGATCAGCTGCATTGGAGGGAAGAGAAGAGATCAGGAGTCAAATAGACTCCAGATCTCTCCATAAAGAGGATCTGCCATGGCCCATGCTGTTACAAGGGATGTTGTTCATCCTTTGTGACAGCAATAAAGTTAATACAAAAAGAAAAAAAAAAAGTTTTAGATTAAAGTGAAAAAAAAAAAAAAAAAAACATTGTAAGGCACCCCTTGCTTATGTGCAAATGCGAATGCATATGAAAGTCCCGCATATGTAAAGAGCAATCACACCACACTTGTGAGGTATTGTCATGAACATTGGCAAGAGCAATAATACTAGTGCCAGACCCCCTGTTTAACTCTAAACTGCTAACCTGTAAAGGCTTTTAAAGTGATGCCTATGGAGAATTTTAACCACTTCCGTACCGCCGGACGTCATATGACGTCCTTGGGTTTGAGTGGTGATATCTGAATGGTGCCTGCAGCTGCAGGCACCATTCAGATACCGTTTTTTTCAGCTAGTGAAAATAGAACGTCCCTTAGCGGACGACTTTTTTTGCCATAGACTTACCACGGACGTCGACGTCCGTGGTAAGTCTATAGTGGTGAGTTTGGGTTCCTGCAGTATACTGCAGGCCGCCATGCCTTCACCAATTTTAAGAGGTATCCGTAGTGAAATTTTCGGAAATGTCCAATCGTCAAATCTCAATTTGTCCCCCAGACCGTGATCATAATAACGAGAACGGTTACAAGTACTGTTATGGAGTGTTCACACCACACTAACGAGAAATGTATACGCCCTGAAAGTATACGTAAGCGTAAACGTGTATTCGTT
>BLSH010395938.1:2440056-2456063 GCA_018402905.1 Glandirana rugosa
ATATAAAAAAAAAGATTGTAGCGAACGCATACGTAAGTCCCGCCCACATATGAAAACGGTGTTCAAACCACACATGTGAGGTATCGCCGCGATCGTTAGAGCGAGAGCAACAATTCTAGCTCTAGACCTCCTCTGTAACGCAAAACTGCTAACCTGTAGAATTTTTTAAATGTCGCCAATGGAGATTTTTAATTTGCAAAGTTTATCGCCATTCCGCGAGCGGACGCAATTTTGAAGCATGACATGTTGGGTATCATTTTACTCGGCGTAACATTATCTTTCACAATATGGAAAAAAATTTGCCTAACTTTACTGTTTTATTATTTTTTAACTAAAAAAACTGAATTTTTTAAAAAAAAAGCACGCTTGTAAGACCGCTGCGCAAATACGGTGTGGCATACATTTTTTCAATGACCGCCATTTTATTCTCTAGGGTGTTAGAAAAAAAAATATATATAATGTTTGGGGGTTCTAAGTAATTTTATAGCAAAAAAAACTGTTTTTAACTGGTAAGCACCGAACTCAAGAAACAGGCCTGGTATTGAAGTGGTTAAGTACCCTAGTTTGGCGCCATGGGTGTATATGCAATTTTAAAGCATAACATGTTTGGTATCTTTACTCAGCTTAACATCATTTTTTTACCCTTTACTCCAAAAAACTGGGTATTACATTATGCTTGTGTAGTAATTAACCACTTCCACACCGCGCGCAGTATGTTTACTGCGGCAGTGTGGACGTTTCCCGTGAATCGCCGCAAATAAGCGGCGATTTGCGGAGTGCCCGCTAGGGGTCACGCGCGTGCCCGCCACACTCCGGAGGAGTGTGCCCGTGGCTCGGGCGGACCCGATGTCCGCCGGCGAGCCTCTATGAGCAGCCAGAGCTAAAGAACGGGGAACCGCCAATGTAAACACAGCGGTTCCCCGCTCTTTCAGTGGGGACATAAGAGATCTACTAATCCCTGTCACTGGGATCAGTTAAATCTCTTATGCCCATAACAGCCCAGCCCCCTCACAGTTAGAACACGCTGAGGGAACACAGTTAACCCCTTCACTACGCCCTGCAGGTTAACCCCTTCACTGCCAATGACATTTATACAGTAATCAGTGGACATTTACATTTCTGATCGCTGCATAAATGTCATTGGTCCCAAAAAAGTGTCAAAATGGTCTGACCTGTCCGCTGCAATATTGCAGTACCGCTAAAAATTGCAGATCGCCGCCATTACTAGTAAAAAATATTTAAAAAAAATAACCCCAGAAATGAATTCTCATCTTCTGTAAACGTGGCAACTTTTGCGCAAACCAATCAATAAACGCTGATTGCGATTATTATTATTTTTTTTTAACAAAAATATGAGTAAGAATATAAATCGGGCAAAACGGATAAAAAAAGTGTGTATATATATATATATATATATATATATATATATATATATATATATATATATATTTTTTTTTTTTTTTTTTGATTTATATTTTAGCAAGTCAGAGATTTAGTTTTTTTTGCAAAATTGTCGCTCTTTTTTTGTTTATAGTGGTGATCAGAAATGATGCAGAGGTGATCAAATAACACCAAAAGAAAGCTCTATTTGTGAGGAAAAAGGATGCAAATTTTGTTTGGGTACAACATCGCACAACTGCGCAATTGTCAGTTAAAGCGCCGCATCGCAAAAAGTGCTCTGGTCCTAACATGGGAAATCCTTCCGGGGCTGAAATGGTTAAAGTGCATTTTTTCCAAAATAACTGTTTGAAAACCCACTGCGCAAATACAGAGTGACATGAAAAATTGCAAACACCCATCATTTTTATTCTATAGGGCCTTTTCTGAAAAAAAAAAAAGAAATATATATATTATAATCTAATATAGTGTTTGGAGGTAATTTTTCTAGCAAAAAAAAAAAAAAATAGATTTTTACATGTATGTGAGAAGTGTCAGAATCGGCCAGGTAGGGAAGTAGTTTATTTTCTCTGTCTGTTGCTCATCCCCATTTGTCTTGTTTTATTCAGTGGGTGGAGACTGGACACTCGCTGCAGTGGTGCTATGAGAACTTTATCCAGGCTCGCTCCCTCCGCCGAGCCCGAGATGTCAGAGAGCAGCTGGAGGGACTCATGGGAAGGATAGAAATTGAGCTGACATCCTGTGAAGGGGACAATGTACCTATCCGTAAGGTAAAGCTAGCTAGACATTATCCATCCTGCATCAATCAGACTGCACAAATAGAACATGTATTTGTAAACTTTATTATTGATTGAGGAATTGTTACTGTGCATTATATTCCACTATAGCTTTTGCATTACTGCACTGTTTTGGCATGGTTATGATGTAATTAAGGGTGGAAGACCATGGTTGCTATGGGTTACCACTTGCCATCTTGAGTTATTTTATGGTTATTTTCACTGTTGCCCTGAGGACGGGGACACCCTGCAAGACCCCAAAACATTGGCTGTTTTGACCTATGTGACATTACAGTAAACTTCATGAGTGCATGCATGGAGTGCTAGTGACTTTCTTCTACCAGTACTCGTTTTGCATGGGCCCCTGCATTGACTAAATCAGGGTCCAGCATCATCAGGATTGTGCTGCTCCACATAAGATTTTCTTATTTGTTTTAGCATATCATGCTCTGTAATGTAAATGTATTCTTTACCTTGCTATTATGTTCTGTTTTCTGTCAGGCTATCACAGCTGGGTATTTCTACCACACGGCCAGGCTCAGCCGCAGTGGGTACAAGACAGTGAAGCAGCAGCAAGCTGTATTTATACATCCAAACAGCAGTCTGCATGAGGAGCAGCCACGCTGGGTTATATACCACGAGCTTGTCTTCACCACCAAGGAATACATGAGACAGGTCAGCATTGAGAATGTACTTGTGTTACATCAAATGCAATGTGCAGGTTTACAGAGCTCAAGTCATTTTTGCATATGTATAGAAAACTTTTAGGCCGCCTTGCACACTGTACTGATGTATGAGTATTGGACATTACTGGCAGAAAAAACGCAACGATATATCACTTGCGCATATTTGCAAGTATGCATACACAAGCAAGATACGTAGCATTTGCATGTTTTTGTGTAGTTGCAGGTATACACACAAATACTGACCAGCAACTCCGATTTCTGTATATTTTTTTTTTTTTAGTGGTCAATAATGCAATGCATGTTTGTGCAGGCACGTTGAAAACAATCGACTGCCTTTAGATCATTAAACATGCCTATATGCCTGAAAAATGACCGTCTTCAGGCAGCAGTGTGCAAGAGGCCATAGGGTAGATTTAGACGTTCATCTAGATCTCCCTTTCCTCTGAAGTCCGATCTGTGTTTGAATCACACTTCAGAAGCTACTGACAGGCGGTAAGGAAGTGATGTCTCCTCACCTCCTGTTTATAACCCCATTTTTGTCGACAAACATGCCTCAACCGTGGGCATTGCAAGGGGTTGTGGGACATTTGCAGTGCTTCCTCACTTGCTGTAGTGTCTAGCATTCTTCTGATTGCTACGTGTTGGGTGAGGTGGAGCTTTACTTGCCTAAGGATTTGTACTTCTGTTCAGTTGGGTACCCAGGTCCAGAGTTGGTGATAGAAATCATGGGGCCCCCTACAGCCTATCTTCGGCCACCTTCAGCTTATACTCTCAACCCCACCCCTGGCCCCGCTCCAGACCCCACCTATCTTTCTCCAGCCTGTTATAAATTTGATAATTCAAATTTAAAATTGTTTTCAGATGAGAACCTCTTAAACATTAATAGGCGGACCTGATCTGACCCTCCATTCACTTCTATAAAGTGATGGATGTAAACAGACTTGTGTCAATTTACATCCGCGTACCTCCAGTCCAATGCACTAAGCAAAACGGAAAAGGATCCGTTCCCTGGTGAGGAGATGATAAAACACCTTTTTACTACTCTTCAGAGAGCACAGCTAATGTGAAGGAGCCCTAAGGTTTAAAGATGAAGCAAGCATAGGTGGGGGGGGGGAGGGTGGGAGTTTGAGAGCTGAGGAGTCATTTTATATTCTTGTTCTGCTCTGGTATTGAAAATCAAAACAAGGCGGCAGAGGAAAGGGGAGGGGTTGCAGTATGGACGCAGGCTGATTGGATAAGCCTGAGAACCTTCCCTCCCCCCTCCCTTTGCAGGTCAGGGCAGTAAAAAAAGTATCGTCCAGCTCTACATGTGACTTGTCTGCCTTTCTCCGAGCCTAGCCCTGGACAGATAAGAGATCTGTTTTGCACACATGGGGGCGGGCCGGGGGATAGGAACAGCGTAGGTATCAGGAGCCGGGTCTGCAGTAATCATGACAAGCAGGAGAGTTGGACTCCAAACAGTAATTATCTTCCCAGAGCGCACTAAGTGGCTGCTGATGGGGGTGCTATGAGAAATTATGGGGGAGCTAAAGCACCCCCAAGCACCCATGTGGCCAGTACCCATTTTGCCAACTTTCTCCTGCCCACGTCAGGTTGCTGTTGGAGGGAGATGATAGTAGAATCCTCCCTCCTGCAGCTGTTGCAGCCCCGCTGTGTGCTCTGTTCTCAACTACCTCAGATGGCAGCATGATCACTTAACTCCTGCTTGCATGTCACAGCCAGCTCTTCTTAATAAATGCGGCCCGACGGGGTGTAAATTAGAAAGCGTTTGTTCTCTTACGTTCACTGACAGACGCAGCTCTTCATAACACGTGGGGTTTTATGTCGTCCTATCAGGAGTGACTAGGCAAAACAGAAATAAAAGCAACAGGGATAGGCTAGCCCCTCCCAGGGGGCCGTCCTCATCTGAGCATAAAACCCCCTGCTGGCCAATGGCATCCAGTTTTGTTTGCCTAGTGCAAAGGAGTGGACTGGGTTCCCTCTGGGATCTGGGACCCTCTGGGGAGTACGCCGACTGTACCGCTCGTTTTTCGCTGCTGGGCGGCGAATGCTAGATTGCACACCGCCGTTCCGCCACCATTTTGTGGTGGATGGGAACTTTTTTACAGGAGCAGTGCCCATTTTCTTGTTGCCCATGCTGTTTTTACTGGTCTTGGGCGGGTCTTGGGCGGCCCCCGGTGGTCATTTGTGGTACTGCAGCCTCTGTAAAAACGTGCTGCAAACGTTTTTACTTCCTCTTTCTTCTGGAACAGCGTGGCTGACACACGTGCGGTACAGGTCCTGGCTGTGCAGGCATTACGGAAGAAGCAGCAAGTATAGCTGGCCTTTCCTGGGGTGCTGGGCGTAATCCTCCCAGTCTTTACTGGCTGATTGCGGGGGGCGGGGGGGGTGCTTCCCAAACAGCATGATGGCTGAGGGAGGCGATGCTGCGGCTCCGTGGAGGTGCCAGTGGAGCAGCATTCGGCACCGGAACCCATGGCCTCAGACCAATTCCGGGCGGTTTTTGCAGAATTCCTTCCCCGGGTGGGTCCGGCTCCGGAGCCCCCCAAGAAGCGCTCACTCCCCTGCGTATCCTCGAGGGAGGATTCGGATCATGAGGTGGCCTCAGTGGTCACAAGGACTCCTGTGGAGTTGTCGGAGGGCGAGTTGGTTCTCTCAGATACTGAGGAGGATCAGGGGGCCTCAGTGGCGCGCGACAAGGCGACTGTGGCGGCGCTTATCGCGAACATTCGCCAGGCCCTGCGACTTGATCAGTCAGGGGAGTCGCAGACATCCACTTATGTGTGTGGGTCTATGAAGCCTCCTAGGTCTCCTACGGCTTTTCCTTATGATCAGTTTTTTGAGCGGGCAGTTTTTAAGGAATGGTTATCTCCAAAAAATTCCTTCACCCTGCCAAAGCGCTTTGCGGTGCGCTATCCCTTTTGAGGAGGTTTTCACTAAGCGCTGGGCTTCCCTTTCGGTGGACCCGCCGGTGGCCCGCCTGAACAAGGCTACGACCCTTCCGTTGGAGGGCTCGCCTTCCTTTAAGGACGCGTCTGACCGCCGTACGGGGTCGGTGTCAAAAGCAATTTTTCTGGTGGCAGGTTCTGCCATGCGGCCAACTCTGGCGTCTGCTATGGCAGCTCAATCTCTTTTTGAGTGCGCCCCCTCTGTGCGCGCCAATCTGCATTGCAGTTGTGCGCAGGGTGAATTGCAAAAGGTTCAACACCTGGTGGAGGGGCTACACTACTTGTGTGATTCCCTGTTGGATATCATGCCCATGCTATCCAAAATTTCCGCCTTTGCGGTGGTCATCAGGGGGGTGTTGTGGCTGCGTTCCTGGTCAGGCGACCAGGCGTCTAAAAAGGGACTCACAGATCTCCCCTTTCAGGGGCGTCGTTTGTTTGGACCGCAGCTGGATGAAATCATTAAGAGTTTCACAGGGGGGAAGAGTCCTTTTCTCCCGGAGCCCAAGCGGCGGGATGTTCGCCGCCGACAGGGCCCTGTTTCTTCTGGGCAGAAGAAGTTTCTTCGTGCCCCCGGCATGGCAGGGATGGGCTCCAAGCCCGGTAAGACCTCAGCTGGATCCGGTAAAAGGACTTGGCAGCGTAAGCCCAGCAAGGCAGAGGATAAGATCTCCACCGCATGACGGGTTGCCCCTGCCCGCCTCTCGGGTGGGGGGGCCGGTTGCTGGAGTTTGCGGTAAGTTGGTCCGCTCGTGTCTCCGATCGGTGGGTACTAGAAGTGGTGTCCACCGGGTACCGGATAGAGTTCAGCTCTCTACCCCCAGACAGGTTTTTTCCCTCAAACTTGAGACTGCCTCAGAGGCGTCGGGAGGAGCTTTTGGGCACGATCCAGTCCCTTACGGATCAGGGGGTGATCGTGCCGGTTCCTCTGGAGGAGAGGTTCTGCGGTTTTTACTCAAACCTCTTTGTGGTGCCCAAAAAGGGCGGTGTCAGGCCGGTGCTGGACCTAAAGGCTCTGAACTGTTTTGTGCAGGCAAAAAAGTTCAAGATGGAGTCCATTCGCTCGGTCGTGGCCGCCTTGCGCCAGGGAGAGTTCATGGCGTCCTTGGATATCAAGGACGCCTACCTGCACGTTCCCATCTGTCTCAGCCATCAGCGTTTTCTGTGTTTCCCAGTGGGGGACCTGCGCTACCAGTTTGTGGCCCTTCCTTTCGGGCTGGCCTCTGCTCCTAGGGTGTTCACCAAGGTGTTGGCTCCGGTCTTTGCGCTGCTGAGACAGCGAGGTATCGCGGTGGTGGCATACCTCGACGACCTGCTCCTGAGAGCGGAGTCAGCTGTGTCCCTGGAGGAGGACGTGAGAATCACGGTGTCCGCTTTGAGGGACTTCGGTTTGCTCATCACCCTGCAGAAGTCCTCGCTGTCCCCTTCCTGTCACCTGGAGTACCTGGGTCTGATTCTGGACACAGTGCAGGCGAAGGTGTTCTTGCCTCCCGACAAGTTATTGGGGTTACAGACGGCGGTACGGACCCTGCTGTCACGCCAGAGGTCATCCCTACGGTTCTGCATGAGGGTGTTGGGGCTCATGGTATCATCCTTTGAGGCAATACCGTACGCCCAGAGCCACACTCGGCTCCCACAGAAGGCGATTCTGTCGCAATGGGACAAATCTCCTCTATCCCTGGACAAACTGATCTGCTTGTATCATCAGACCTGGGGTTCATTGACTTGGTGACTTCGGGCCAGCTCTAACGCTAGGGAAATCCTTTCTTCCCCCCAACTGGTCGATAGTAACGATGGATGCCAGCCTGTCGGGCTGGGGAGGGGTGCTGGGTCGGTTGTCTGCCCAGGGCCAGTGGTTGGCTCAGGAAGCTCGACTTCCGATAAATGTGTTGGAACCGAAAGCGATCAGGCTCTGCTTGTCCCGTTGGTCGACAAGGCTGCAGGGTCTCCCTGTCTGGGTTCAGTCGGACAATGCCACGGCCGTGGCATACGTGAACCATCAAGGCGGGACAAGAAGCTCCGCAGCGGCTGCGGAGGCTGCTCTTATTCTCCTCTGGGCGGAACGTCCTGTTCCAGCGATCTCCGCCATTTACATTCCGGAAGTGGAAAACTGGCAGGCGGACTTTCTCAGTCGCCAAACTATGGACCAAGGGGAATGGTCCCTGCATCCGGAAGTGTTTCGCCAGATTTTCCGCAAGTGGGGGCACACCAGAGGTGGACCTCATGGCGTCCAGGTTCAATCACAAGGTGAAGACCTTCGTGTGCAGAACAAGAGATCCGTTGGCAGTTGCCACGGATGCGCTGGTGCCTCCTTGGGGTCGGTATCGGCTGCTATATGTCTTCCCTCCCCTAAAGCTGTTGCCACGGGTTCTGCGCAGGATAGAGGCGGAAGGATTTCCAGCGATCCTGGTGGCTCCCGATTGGCCTCGGTGCACTTGGTACGCTGATCTGGTTCGGATGGTGGCGGGCGCCCCTTGGCGGCTTCCGCTTCGCAAAGACCTGCTATCTCAGGGTCCCATCTTGCACCCTGCTTTACCCTCGCTGGATTTGACGGCTTGGCTATTAAGGCCCAGGTGCTGAGGGATCGGGGAGTCGCTAACTCGGTGATTCCTACTATGCTTAAGGCGCGTAAGTGCACTTGGCGCAAGATTTATCACAGTACTTGGAAGGCCTATATTGCATGGTGTGAGGTGGGGGGTTGGAACCCCTGCTCTTATGTGGTGTCCAGGGTGCTGACTTTTCTGCAGCAGGGCCTTGACAAAAGCCCGGCCTTGAGTACACTCAAGGGCCAGATTTCGGCCTTTGCAGTCCTTTTTCAGCATCCTTTGGCTTCCCATTCGCTGATTCGTACATTTGTACAGGGGGTACGGCATGTGGCTCCCCAGTTTCGGCCGCCCTTGGCGCCATGGGACTTAAATCTGGTGCTCTCTGTGCTTCAGAGACCACCATATGAACAGATTAGGGACATTCCCTTGTCTCTCTTATCGCAGAAGGTAGCCTTCTTAGTGGCTGTCACATCCGCGCGGCGGCTGTCTGAATTGGCTGCCTCGTCCTGCAAGTCCCCGTACTTGATTCTTCATAAGGACAAGGCGGTGCTGCGACTTCCACCTTCTTTCCTTTTCATTTGAATGAGGATATTGTCCTTCCCTCATTGTGTCCTCGCCCCAAACATCCTAAGGAATTTGAGTTGCATTCTTTGGATGTGGTGAGGAGTTTACGGGTGTATTTGAGTGCTACAGCTTCCTTTCAGAAGTCTGACTCGTTGTTTGTGTTGCCCAAGGGCTCCAAAAAGGGCTCGGCAGCCTCGTCGGCTACCATTTCCCATTGGATCAGGCAGACCGTGACACATGCGTATGAGGTTCGGGGCAAGGTCCCCCCTTTTCCGGTCACGGCTCATTCTACCAGGTCAGTTAGTACTTCCTGGGCGTTCAGACAACAAGCTTCGGTGTCTCAGGTGTGCAAAGCGGCTTCTTGGGCCTCAGTGCACACGTTTACTAAGTTTTACAAAGTTGATGTTTCGGCATCTGCGGATGCTGCTTTTGGCCGCAAAGTTTTACAGGCGGCAGTGTAGGTGCGTCTGGCGCCTTCCGAGAGGGTTCTGTTGGGTACAGTTGTTTTAGTTTCAGAGCTGCGTCTGTCAGTGAACTCAGAGAAAAGTATTTTACGGTAAGTTATAATAAAATCCATTTTTTTTTCTCCACTGAACGGTCTGTGAAGCTGCACTGATAAGGTGGCACTGATGGGCACTGGTGCATATAGCAGTTAGGGATGACACTGGCAGGCATCACATATGGGCACAGTGCCATCCCTACAGTACACTGTATGCCCCTTACCTGGTGGTCTAGTGTGGGCTCCCTGGGCGGCCTCCTGATCTTCTCCCTGGAGGTCCTGGGCGGCCTCCTTATGGTGTCTGGGGGGGGTCCAGTGTGGTGATCCTGAGGGGGGCTGCACTGATAAACGTTCAGCACAGCCCCCCTGCGTCAGGAGAGCCTTTTACCTCGATCGGCAATGCAGTGGGTCAGACTGACCCATGCACCACCGATCGCCGTGATGCGCGCCCCCATGGGTTATCCTGAGGATGTCAATAGATGTCCAGTCAATAAATGGCCGTTCAGCTATGTTTATCGGCGTCCAGCATTTTTTGTGGTCAGAAGAACGACTCCTGAATGCCAATTAAGGGCGTTCAGATAACAGCCCAAAAACGCTACTGCTGTTAAATGACAATAGACGTCCATGTGTGCATGGACACATATGATAACATAAAGGGGTGTTTTTGGGCTTTTAAAAAAAAACAAAAAAAAACGACCATAAACTATCGTTTATCAGCTTCAGTGTGCATGGAGCCTTACACTGCACAACTAGAAAAATCCAGCTTGTTTCAACTTTGCTTTCCTAGTCATGTCACTGCTCATTGGACAGATGATGTGAATTCACTCTCCAGTAAGCAGGTTGGAGACAGGAGTGACATAGGCTTGTGTTGGTCAGCAGGAATCTATTCCTTCCTCATACACTTAATGACTTATTAATTATGTCTATACTGACAGATTATAGAGATTGAAAGTCCATGGCTGCTTGAAGTAGCTCCACATTACTACAAGTCCAAAGAGCTGGAGGATGCAGCGAGTAAGAAGATGCCAAAACAAGTTGGGAAAAGCAAAGATGAGCTGGGCTGAGGCGATATCGGCTGTGAAGTACTCATCTCAGGTTTGTGCTGCTATATGGCCTGAACACAATCACTAATGGGCTAAGTAGCTATGTACAGCAGCTCTGCTAATCTGTTTTCCCAATGATTTTTCTTCAGGTAACATGTAGACCAGGAGTCTGCAACCTTTTCCACATTGGGGAGATTTACTAAAACTGGGGCACTCAATCCGGCGCAGCTGTGCATGGTGGCCAATGAGCTTCTCACTTCAATTAAGCTTTGACAATAAAACCTGGAAGCGATTGGGTTCTATGCCGAACTGCACCAGATTTTGCACTCTCCAATTTTAGTAAATCAACCCGTAAGTGTCAATATAGGCGCATAATGCCCGGTACACACAGTGAGATTATCAGGCGAATGATCGCCCGTTTATTTTTCGCATGCTAATCTCAGATCGAATCGGAAGAGTTTTTACTATAGTCATGAAAATTCTTGCTTGACAGAATAAAAAAAAAAAATCTGATTTGATGTGTTGTAGTGTATTTGATTTGCATTATCAAACGACAGCTGTACTGATGAAACGAAAATCGTGCGAGAAAATTTTTCTTGCATGTCCGATTGTGTCCGCATGGAAAACATCGGATAAACTGTCATGATCGGCTCTCGAAAGCTCTGTACTAACGATCCGATTATTGTACGATCGCTTCGAAAGCGGTATTTTTTGTACAATTTTCTGATCGTGTGTACGGGCCTTAAGACAACAGTTGTACCATTGTGTTGTAGTCATATAATTTATTTCCAATTTTTGCACTCATAGTTGTAGTGTTAATGGCAGGTAAAACACATTCTTTCTTGTATTAACTAGTGCACACTAAAAACATTTTCCCATTCAGTTCACTGAATGGCGAACTAAACTTAGTTTCAGTGTGACCCCCCCTCACATGACTTATTTGTGCTATGTCTGGCCTTTAGCATGTTATTTACACACACACACACACACACACACACACACACACACACACACACACACACACACACACACACACACACACACACACACACACACACACACACACACACACACACACACTTCTGAGTTATCCATGGTAAATCAACTTCCAGATGGACTTAACACCTGTGTTTTAGGTGTGAAAATAAATCTGTCTGCACATACATGTGGATTAATGCAAAGATGTTCCTTTCTTTCTTGTCTATTGAGTGATACAGGAATTCTTAAACTCTTGGGTTGTACTGCCACCTAAAGGAGACATGGACACTGGCAATAAAAAAAAGCTGTAGGTTAGCACAAGATAACCCTCCCTGCACACAAAATCTTGCCTCAGTTTTTTGCTAGCGTCTGCAGGAGAGTGGATGTGTTGCCTCCAACTCTGCTGTTAGAATTGTTAGTTGGATTTCTATGCTATCAACAGTTGCTGGTAGATTTTTGATGGATATATGTAAACCTGGAAGTTTCTCCAGTCAGCCAACAGCACTAGTGATTTGTGCCACCGATATTAAATCCCGAAGGTGTCTCCAGTTAACAAAGAAGAAATAATTGATTCCCATACACTGGAGACTCATACTGCTATATGAAATCCTGCAATTCCCCCCATTCAGATAATGAGCACAGGTTTTTCACGTTTTATATTGGTGTTCTCTCTGCAGCCCATGACATCCTATCTGTGTTCCAGTTACCACTGGACTCCACTATTCAGGTCAGGTGAGAATTGTCTGGGGATTCTTTGCTGAGCAAGAGCTGGAGGACCAGAGCTGTGGCACTTCACCTGACCCTATCTATGAAGAATCTGTTCTACATTGTAATAAGGCTGTGTGCCCTGTTGAGGGATTTTGCCTCTTTTATATCCCAGTCAAGAGTCCCTCTTACAAGGCAGGTCACAATCAGAGTTCCCCCTAACCCCTGTATACTTGGCTTTGGCAGCAGGGCAGGAGGAAAAGCAGGTCAGGATGAAGTAAGTTCCATCCTCCTGTCAATAAATGAGGCAAGCATATCATTGGCTGCTAGGACACTAGTGGTCCTATTAACCATAGACTGAGATGATGACAGCGGGACGGAACTTGTGCTCTAGCAGGGGGGTGGTGGATTGAAGTGAAGACCATAGGCAGTTTCTGTTGAGCCTAATTCTCTCAATAAAGCCCCAAAAAAAACCTACTGAAAAAAAATGTAAGATGCAGTGAAAACTCCAAATCTTCTGAATTTGTGTTTTATTCCCAATATAGTGAACACAAATTATATAATCATATTCTAGTTCATACACTATCCAGTTCAACTAGTGGAATCACTCTCCTTCAATCCGTGTCACACCTCTGTGCTCAAAAGATAAATAGGCTCACCAGATTCACATGAGCCATTAGAACAAAGCAGTTCATGACTCACTTAGCTATAATACATTTGGCTGATAGGACATTCAGGCTCCTCCTGTGTCCACCGAGATTCTCGCCATTCAATATGCACTTCAATTTAGGAACAAAACGCAATTCTCCACTTCTCTCATGCTCCGGTTATGGCCCCCCCCAAGAACCACCTCTTAACCACTTCAATACCAGGCACTTTCACCCCCTTCCTGCCCAGGCCAATTTTTACCTTTCAGCGGTTATGCAACACTATACCCAAATTAAATTTTTATCATTTTTGTGAGAAAGCTTTCTTTTGGTGATATTTAATCACCACTGGGTTTTTGATTTTTTTTTTTTTTTTCAAAGCAAATGATAAAAAGACTGAAAATGATACTGATGTGTATTGATGAGGCGGCACTGATGATCAGTGTAAATGTGTGCTGTCACAGGATTGATAGTGTGTCAATTGGCAATGCCAATTTTAATTGATTTTTCCTTCAGGTGGCGCTTTGCGCTGCAGGTAGTAGCCAGATTTCTGTTTTGTTTTTGGGGGCCTGGTAGCATTTATTGCCCATCCTTCTTGTGTTGGATACCTCGACAGTCTAAGAATTCTTGTGTCCCTCAATGGACGAGAAAGAAAATACGATTTTTGCACTCACCATAAAATCCTTTTCCTGGAGTTCATTGAGGGACCTGGGCGGTGTTGGAATGTCAGGATGACGCTTGTTAAAACATGACTAAAAGGCATATGCATTTTAGCGCAAGTCAGGTCAATGCGTGTAAAATGCACAGTGAACCCAGACCATAACTCTACCCTATTTTAATCCTAAATCCAACTTAACTCTCTAACCCTAGAAACATATTGCACACATACTTACCTATTGATGGACAACTATGTCTAGGCACAGATTTTTTTTTTTTTTTTTCCGTGATGACTGTAGATCCTGGTATATGGTCCAAAACTGCCCTGTACTTTCACATTGTGACAGCAATGGATGCATCCAATAGCATCTTCTTGTTTGGTCCCAATCACCTCATAGGCCGCCTCCTCAGTATAACTAATGCTATTAGAGCTGTTGTGCTAGACATCTGGTTTCCAAAAAGACAAATCTATACAAAAATTTTCCAAAAAGGAATAGGTCTTCCCTCACACTCCTTCTCTACCCACAGGATGTGATGTCAAAGGAAATCCTGTAAAAAAAAAAAAAGTGCACTAAAAACACATAGTACATGCATTTTAATACTAGTCCGTGTGAATTCATCCATAAGTAGACTGTAAAATCTCCCAATTTCTGTCATAGTTATTTTTTTTTCTCTTTTTCCCAGGAAGAAGGGTTGGAGAACATCACACAGATCCTGAAGATGGCGTAGCCTACCTCTTTGCTGTTTCTTATTTGTACAGATTTTGTATAGAAAGTTTTAAAATTTTCAGTTTACCATTGTTTCAAGTCTCTTTGTTTTAGGCATAAATTATTGTAGATACACATAATGGTTCTATTATCACAAAATCCCACGAGGCAGTGGTTTTGCCATTACTGGCAATCCCTTTTTTAAAATCTGCCACTTATTGTTTCTGTCCCAAATTTAAGCTACCGAGTTATTGGAATTTGAACTTGAGTGATTGAAATGTCTATATCATATTGATACTGATTAACTTTCACTGCCATTCCAGTTGGTGGTCTGAAATCACAAGATTCCTGTGTGCCGTTTAATTTTCATGCAATTGTTTACTTACTGATGAAAAGCCTCTAGAGGGTATAATCAGCATTTTGTTTCTAAATCCCAGACATACATGGATCAAAATTCAGCCAGTTCAGGAGGGACGGGCCTATTGTGCAGAAGTCAGTTTACTGATCGACTTCTGTGCAGCCAGCCTGTTGAAAAGTTTAAAAGAAACACAACCCAAAAATGCAATGGATATGAGCTTAGAGGTGCGACTGTTTCATTCACATAAAAGCATGTCTTTATTGTATGAGCACAAAAAAAAAAAAATCCCACATTAAAAACATTTAAAATAAATTTTCAGCTAAACTGCTCCTGGAGATAGATTTTTATATATAATCCTTATAATGTCATAAACCTGTAACAATTACTAGCATATATGGTTTGTAATATATCATCTATGTATGGACTGGGGGGGCACTCTATTTGCATCTGAAAAATATTTAGCGACCCTTATGTGTTTTATAATAAAAGATTGTGGTACTTGCTAAAAAAAAGTAATGGAAAAGGAGTGGTAAAATAATGCGTACTCCTCCTGTTTTCAATCAGGAACATCTAATGGTTAAACAAGGAAACGTTGTAATGGTAATTTCATCAGCTGTGGTCCAGAGGAGGTGAATTGTAGATCACTCACTTTCTCTCAAGAATATTTATATTAAACCTCCCCCGCACAAAACTTTAATAGGTGTTTGCCAGTTTCACCGTCTATACCGCTCACACTGTAGAGATGATACTGTATATACAATAAAGAATTGTATATCAGCAAGGAAAAGATAACAGAATACACTCTCAGTGCTGATGAAGGGATCCTTCCAGTACTCAAATGTTAAATTTATGTTGCACCTTGTATACTGGTCATATAATTAGAATATCATCAAAAAGTTGATTTATTTCAGTAATTCCATTCAAAAGGTGAAACTTGTATATTATATTCATTCATTACACACAGACTGATACAGTTCAAATGTTTATTCCTTTTAATGTTGATTATAACTGACCACTAAGGAAAATCCCAAGTTCAATATCTCTGAAAATTAGAATATTGTGAAAAGGTTCATTAGTGAAAACATCTGGTGCCACACTCTGATCAGCTAATTAACTCAAAACACCTTCAAAGGCCTTTAAATGGTCTCTCAGTCTAGTTCTGTAGGCTACACAATCATGGGGAAGACTGCTGGCTTGACAGTTGTCCAAGAGACGACCATTGACACCTTGCACGAGGAGGGCAAGACATAAAAGGTCATTGCAAAAGAGGTTGGCTGTTCATAGAGCTTTGTGTCCAAGCACATTAATAGAGAGGCGAAGGGAAGGAAAAGATGTGGTCGAAAAAAGTGTATAACCGCTACAGGTCCGCGCTATTGACAAAAGACGTCAACAGCGCGGACCTGAAAATCCGGGGGGACGTCCATGGACGTCCGCCCCTTTACACGCCCCCTGCGCGCTCTGGGCAGCGTGATCTGACTCTCTGGTAAATTTCCGGAAA
>BLSH010395938.1:2494581-2506450 GCA_018402905.1 Glandirana rugosa
CATAATACACAGAGTGCTGGGCTCAGGGCTGCATAATACACAGAGTGCTGGGCACAGGGCTGCATAATACACAGAGTGCTGGGCACAGGGCTGCATAATACACAGAGCAGCTGCGGAGGGGAGGGGCCGCGAGCAGGGGAAAATATCCACGTTCAGTGCGGAGTGCATCTCCATGTTAGATGCGCTCCCATTGAACACAACAGGCTGGGAATTCGTACCGCATTGCACAGAAAACTCACACGTTTTCTGTGCAATGCGGAGTGCGAATGCACCACACATGTGAACTGGCCACCTTGAAAATAATGTGTTTTCAAGTGTCCTGCGAATTGTATGCAGTTTAAGCTACATCCAATTCGCTGCATAACACGCTGGGCTGCATAACACGCCGGGCTGCATAACACGCCGGGCGCAGGGCTGCATAACACGCCGATCGCAGGGCTGCATAACACGCCGAGCGCTGGGCACAGGGCTGCATAACACGCCGAGCGCTGGGCACAGGGCTGCATAACACGCCGAGCGCTGGGCACAGGGCTGCATAACACGCAGAGCTCTGGGCACAGGGCTGCATAACACGCAGAGCGCTGGGCACAGGGCTGCATAACACGCAGAGCGCTGGGCACAGGGCTGCATAACACGCACAATGCTGGGCACAGGACTGCATAACACGCAGAGCGCTGGGCACAGGGCTGCATAACACGCACAACGCTGGGCACAGGGCTGCATAACACGCACAACGCTGGGCACAGGACTGCATAATACACAGAGCGCTGGGCTCAGGACTGCATAATACACAGAGCATTGGGCACAGGGCTGCATAATACACAGAGCATTGGGCACAGGGCTGCATAATACACAGAGCATTGGGCACAGGGCTGCATAATACACAGAGCATTGGGCACAGGGCTGCATAATACACAGAGCATTGGGCACAGGACTGCATAATACACAGAGCATTGGGCACAGGACTGCATAATACACAGAGCGCTGGGCTCAGAACTGCATAATACACAGAGCGCTGGGCTCAGAACTGCATAATACACAGAGCGCTGGGCTCAGAACTGCATAATACACAGAGCATTGGGCACAGAACTGCATAATACACAGAGCATTGGGCACAGGACTGCATAATACACAGAGCATTGGGCACAGGACTGCATAATACACAGAGCATTGGGCACAGGACTGCATAATACACAGAGCATTGGGCACAGGACTGCATAATACACAGAGCATTGGGCACACCACCTCTTAGACCTTCCCCCACAACAGCTAAACACTCCTCTGTATGCAGCTGCATCAGTTCTGACCCCTGCTCACCCACTGCCCTCACCTGTGTACAGACGCCCCCCATCTGCTCACCTCCGGGTCTCAGCCTTCCACACAGTCAATTTTTAGCTCTGCCTCTCCTCCAATGAACAGCAGCAGGAGAGGCAGTGAGAATGTCCAGCAGGGGGCATCGGCTTCCAATCCACCAGGCTGTTTCTCAGCCAGCATGGGATGCCCTGTGTGCGTTAATCCGACCCTGAATCTGGGGACAGACTTGGTCCAGGGACAGCGTCCTCAGTCCGGGGACTGTCCCTGGAGACCGGGGACGTCTGGTCACCCTACCCTAGTTATAAGCCTCCCTTACTCAATCCAAAATGAAAAAAAAAAAGTTTGCCTAGAGTTCTACTTTGATGCACTGAGTTTGCTTAGTACATTTCCTAAGAATAATCTGTGATTGGCCACCGCTGACCTCCTCCTGAAGATGCTAATCATCTGGCTGTTACATGTATGTGAAGTTTCCATACTCTCTGTCACAGCACAGCAGACAAGAATACTGGATATTGTTATCAGTCACATGGCTACCAAAGAATGAAGAGCTCCTGGTAACATTCCCCTCTCACTCCCCATTACCCTGCTCCTCAGGACTCCTCTCACACCGGTCACACACAACCTGCCCAAGGAGGACGCCATCTTGGTGAGGGAAGTCACATGGTCTGATTAGCCAACCAGCACATGTCTATTTTTTTACCCTCATTCCGCGTTATTAACAATTGACACTCAGCTTTGGAAAACACTAGAATTGTAACGGTATATAATTCGTCTCAAATTCGTCTGCACTGTATCTCAGAAGGACGCCATTTTACCGAAGTACGCTTCTATGTATTATAGCAAAAGGTGCCTCACACAAAATGGCTTCTCCTGGGGACACAATTAGCGAGGCGACTCGCGCTCTACGGGGCCACAATAAACCGGCCTCCAGTGATTGACAAGTGTTCCTGCTCTCCGCCTTCTCTTTCTATTCCCCTCCCCTCACACAAACATATAGTGCTGCTCATGGTCAGTACTCCGTTGTTAGGTAGTGAGGGGTGAACTGGTGGTGGTTATTTTAGCACTTACCTCTACCAGCATTGTCCTTCACCACAGCCTCGCCACCAATGTGTGTCTTTGTGTCCCCTCATTGCTCATTTGTACTTCACCTGCTTTATTTGTCTGAACAATTTCCCTGAACAGCTGTCACTACCTCCATGACTAGTTCTGGCTTCCCGAGGTCTGAATGTTCATGTTGGGGGTACAGTTCACCAGGGGAGGGCTGGCATCCTTAGGCCTGGGGGGAAAGTCCAGTCAAGTGGCCCATTGAACCACCGAATCAGCTCACTGTCCATTCCCACCTGGTTTTAGAACGGATATTGATGTTATGAAGCAAGACAAATATGATAACATAATTTAATGTTAATAGCAACAAAGGAGGTTCAACAAAAATAATGCATCAATGCAGCTCATCAGTGCCCACCAATGCAGCCTTACCATGTCCACCAATGCAGCTGCACCAGTGCCCATCAATGCAGCCTCAACAGTGCCTATCAAATGCAACCTGATCAGTACCCATCAGCACAGCCTGATCAGTGCCAATCATTGCAGCCTGATCAGTACCCATCAATGCAGCCCGTTCATTGCCCATCAATGCAGCCTCGCCAGTGCCCATCAGCACAGCCTGATCAGTGCCAATCATTGCAGCCTGATCAGTACCCATCAGCACAGCCTGATCAGTGCCAATCATTGCAGCCTGATCAGTGCCCATCAATGCAGCCCGTTCATTGCCCATCAATTCAGCCTCGCCAGTGCCCATCAGCACAGCCTGATCAGTGCCCATCAATGCAGCCTCACCAGTGCCCATCCAATGCAGCCTGCAATGTAGAGAGAGGAGAGCCGCCAGAGATCCCCTCTTACCTGGCGCGGCCGCTGTCATATGAAGTCCCGCCTCCTATGATAGACATCGCCAGTGTGCTGTCTATTATAGAAGCTGGTCCAGGAGGTAGCACTTTCTAAGCGGGTGATCCCCGCTCTGTGTAATCCGGCGACGCCCCCCGAGGCAGCCTAATGGGCCCAGCGGGATCCATGGTGGGGCCGGCCCTGGGTGCCTCCCCCCCTTTGCCTGCAGTTAGTAGGTGGCTGTGCCCCTGGCCCCTGCTTCCTTCCTCCACAAGAAGAAAAAAGTGTGAGCGGGCAGCGGCCGTTGGCCATTTTGAATGTAGGGGTGGCCTGGGGGGCAATTGCCACCCTGCCCCCTGGCCCAGCCCTCCCCTGCAGTTCACCACAGCCAGTGGGAATAGAAAATGGCCCCTTTTCAGTGGATATAACCAATGCCCCATCATTGTATCAGTGGGAGGACTAGGGCCCCATCATTGTATAAATGGGAGGAATAGAGCCCCATCACTGGATCAATGAGAGGAATAGGGCCCCATCATTGTATAAATGGGAGGAATAAGGCCTCATCATTGGATCAATGAGAGGAATAGGGTCCCATCATTGTATCAATGGGAGGAATAGGGTCCCATCACTGTATCAATGGGAGGAATAGAGCCCCATCATTGTATCAATGGGAGGACTGGGGCCCCTTCATTGTATCAGTGGGAGGACTAGGGCCCCATCATTGTATCAATGGGAGGAATAGGGCCCCATCATTGGATCAATGAGAGGAATAGGGCCCCATCATTGTATAAATGGGAGGAATAGGGCCCCATCACTGTATCAATGGGAGGAATAGGGCCCCATAATTGTATCAATGGGAGGAATAGGGCCCCATCATTGTTTCAATGGGAGGACCAGGGCCCCATCATTGTATCAATGGGAGGACTAGGGCCCCATCATTGTATCATTGGAAGGAATAGGGCCCCATAATTGTATCAATGGGAGGACTAGGGCCCTATCATTGTATCAGTGGGAGGAATAGGGCCCCAGCATTGTATCAATGACAGGAATAGGGCCCCATCATTGTATCAATGGGAGGACTAGGGCCCCATCATTGTATCAATGGGAGGAATAGGGCCCATCATTGTATCAATGAGAGGAATAGGGCCCCATCATTGTATCAATGGGAGGAATAGGGCCCCGTCATTGTATCAATGGGAGGAATAGGGCCCCATCATTGTATCAATGGGAGGAATAGGGCCCCATCATTGGTATCAATGGAAGGAATAAGGCCCCATCGTTGGTATCAATGGGAGGAATAGTGCCCCATCATTGTATCCATGGTAAGAATAGGGCCCCATCATTGTATCCATGGGAAGAATAGGGCCCCATCATTGTATCCATGGGAAGAATAGGGCCCCATCATTGTATCCATGGGAAGAATAGGGCCCCATCATTGTATCAATGGGAGGAATAGGGCTCCATCATGACAGGACAAGTTTCCAGTAATTCATGTCCTTAGTTTGCTTGTATTTAGCAAACTATTTGTGGGCTTTCTTGTGCATCATCTTTAGAAGAGGCTTCCTTCTGGGATGACAGCCATGCAGACCAATTTGATGCAGTGTACGGTGTATGGTCTGAGCACTGACAGGCTGACCCCCCACCCCTTCAACCTCTGCAGCAATGCTGGCAGAACTCATACGTCTATTTCCCAAAGACAACCTCTGGATAGGACACTGAGTGTGTGCACTCAACTTCTTTGGTTGACAATGGCGAGGTCTGTTCTGAGTGGAACCAGTGCTGTTAAACCGCTGTATGGTCTTGGCCACTGTGCTGCAGCTCAGTTTCAGGGTCTTGGCAATCTGCTTATAGCCTAGGCCATCTTTATGTAGAGCAACAATTCTTTTTTTTCAGATCCTCAGACAGTCCTTTGCCATGTTGAACTTCCAGTGACCAGTATGAGAGAGTGAGAGCGATAACACCAAATTTAACACATCTGCTCCCCATTCACACCTGACACTGGGGAGGGAAAATGCTTAATTGGGCCCAATTTGGACATTTTCACTTAGGGGTGTACTCATTTTGTTGCAAGCGATTTAGACATTAATGGCTGTGTGTTGAGTTATTTTAAGGAGACAGCAAATATACACTGTTATACAAGCTGTACACTCACTACTTTACATTGTAGCAAAGTGTCATTTCTTTAGTGTTGTCACATGAAAAGATATAACAAAATATTTAAAAAATGTGAGGGGTGTACTTACTTTTGTGAGATACTGTATATAAAAGGTGTCATTGGGCAAATTTGGAGAACTTATGTATGGAAGTAATGAGGCATGTTGCCTTCCCCCAGTTCTAATGAGAGAAGGTCTCCCATTTCTTAACCACTTGCCGACCGCCAACCGCAGGTTGACGGCGACAAGGTGGTTCGTTATCACAAATCGCCGTCATGCGACGGCAGCTGCGATAACGCGCACTGTGAACGTGCGCGCGCCGCCGGAGGCGCGCCCGCGTGCTTACTGTGTTCGGGGAGGGCCAGGGAGCGGGTGCGGCGGCTTCGATTGCCGCCGGCTACCCGCGATGGCCCCCCCGGAGTGAAAGAACGGAGGTCCGTGTAAGTAAACACGGACCTCCGTTCTGTGAAGGGGGAAGGGCTGTGCTCACAGCCTTCCTGTATACGGAGGCTATGACCACTTCCCTTCCCCAGCTAGGGCAGTCCCCCCACAGTTAGAACACGCCCAGGGAACGTAGTTAACCCTTAGAGCGCCCCTTGCAGGTTAACCCCTTCACTGCCAATGGCATTTACACAGTAATCAGTGCATTTTTACAGCACTGATTGCTGTATAAATGCCAATGGTCCCAAAAAAGTGTCAAAATGGTCCGACATGTCCGCCCCAATATCGCAGTACCGCTAAAAATCGCAGATCGCCGCCATTACTAGTAAAAAATAAAAAAAAATTAAAACCCCAAAAATTAATTCTCATCATCCGTAAACGCGGCCACTTTTGCGCAAACCAATCAATAAACGCAGATCGCAATTTTTTTTATCGCAAATATGAGGAAGAATATAAATCGGCCAAAAACGGTGAAAAAAAATGTTTTTTTATATATATTTTTTTTGGATTTGTATTTTAGCAAAAATTAAGAAATTTGGGTTTTTTTGCAAAATTGTCGCTCTTCTTTTGTTTATAGCGGCGATCAGAAATGACGCAGAGGGGATCAAATACCACCAAAAGAAAGCTCTATTTGTGGGAAAAAAAGGACGCAAATTTCGTTTGGGTACAACGTCGCACGACCACGCAATTTTCAGTTAAAGCGACGCAGCGCCGAATCGCAAAAAGGGCTCCGGTCCTAAAGCTGGAAATCCTTCCGGGGCTGAAGTGGTTAAAGCGGAGTTCCACCCAAAAGTGGAACTTCTGCTTTAAAGGAAGGTGACCCCCTGACATGCCACAATTGGTATGTCATTTTTTTGGGGGGGGCCGGAGACCCTGTTTTTACAGGGTCCCACTTCCTCTCCTAGCGCCGCGGAGCCGGTAGGAAGTTCACCTTCCTTCCCCTCCCACCTGGCGATCTTCTGGGACACTTCACAGGTCCCAGAAGATATGCCAGCCATTTACAAAGAGCAGCGTAACTCGAGCATGCAGTCAAAGCCGGGCGCCCACACTTGTGATGCTGGCGGTGCTGAGGAAAGGGGGTGTTAGGGATGGATGGACCATAATCCTGTGCCCGGTGTGTCTTGGCCGTTTTTTGGACTTTCTGGCCGTTTGCGTGCACCTGTGCGCGTTCGTGCTCGCCCATGCGCGCCGGAAACGGCGCCAAACAGACTATTTAAGTTTCCTGCACCTGTCAGCAGGTGCTGTCCATTCTACAGCGCATGAGTACCTGTGAGCATCAGCTCTGTTCCCTGTGACCCGTTCCTGTATTGTTCCTGTTTCTTTAATCCGACCCGGCTTGATCTGACCTGCTGTTTATCTGCCTGCACCAACCCCGGCTATCCACGACCATCCGCTTGCCTGACACCTCTGTACTTCGCTGCCAGTCTGTTAACAAACCCTGCTTGTACTTTTCCCACTCTCTGCCTGACCCTTTGTACCTCATTGCCCGCCAGTTGCCGACCCAGCCTGCACGACCATCCGCCTGCCTGCACGACCATCTGGAGCTTCACATCACCACCAGTGACCATCCAGCCCTCGTGCCATCCCGCACTCTGGGACTTCCTGTCTATACTACCAGGGGTCCCCGAATCGGGTGTGTAAGAGCGGTTGTTCCCTGCATAAGACAGACTCCACCCCCAGGACCGTGACAGGGGGAAAAGAGCGAGCCCTTGGGTGACTGCATCGCTGGAGCGTGGGACAGGTGAGTGTCTGATTATTAAAAGTCAGCAGCTACACTTTTTGTAGCTGCTGACTTTTAACTGGGTGGAACTCTGCTGTAAGATGCAGAGGTTTGAGTATGTATGACTTAAAGCGGAGATCCACCTAATTAAAAGTCAGCAGCTACAAAAAGTATAATCAGACACTCACCTGTCCCACACACCAGCGATGAGGCTGCCTGAGTCTCCCACTCCCTTCCGTGGTGCCGGCATCACAAGTATGGGCGAACCGCGATGCACGCTGTGAATGGCCGGGCAATCTTCTGGGACCCGTGACATGTTCCAGAAGATTGCAGGGAGGGAGGGGGGGGGGGGAAGGTGAACTTCTATCTGGCGCCGTGGTGCCAGGAGAGGAAGTGGGAGTTGGGTACCCCCCCAAAAAATGTCATGCCAATTGTGGCATGTCAGGGGGTCACCGTTACTTAACCACTTCCAGATCGCCGTACGTCGTTTGACGGCGGCAGTTTGAAGTGGAATACCGTTGTTATGGTAGCAGATAGCTACCATAACCCCGGTATCTATTTTTTCAGCAGGCGATTCCCTGCAAGATAAAAGTGGTCTTAGCGGCGGATTCGCCGCGAGATCACTTTTATCAGCGGCGGGAGAGGTGCCCCCTCCCGCCGCTTTCCGGTCATCTCCACCGCTTACCGAACCCGCCGGCAGCAGCGGAGATGATAGCGTCGTCCCCCCCAGTGGCCGTGAGCCGAGTGAGCGGCTGAAGCCGTTCACCCGGCTCCATAACATGGCTGGGCGGAAGCGACGTCACAAGTCACTTCCGCCCAATGCTCTTAAAGGGGACATTTTTTTTTCCCTTGCCATTTTTGTCAATTTTTTTTTTTTTTTTTTTATGCATTTCAGTGTAAATATGAGATCTGAGGTCTTTTTGACCCCGGATCTCATATTTTGGAGGTCCTGGCATGCTTTTTTCTATTACAAGGAATGTTTACATTTCTTGTAATAGGAAAAAAAGTGATCAAAATTTTTTTTAAAAAAAAAAGAAAGGTGTAAAAATAAAAAGTAAAATAAATAATTGAAAAAAAAATAAAAATTTAAAGCGCACTGTCCTTGCGAGCTCGCGTGCAGAAGCGAACGCATATCCAAGTCCCGCCCACATATGAAAACGGTGTGCAAACCACACATGTGAGGTTTTAATGTAATATTTGTGACTGTTGACAAGCATATTGTCTTTTAATATGATGTACCAATATATTGTTATATTTTTATACAAAATTTGTTGAAGTGCTACTTAACCCATAGAGGTGCCGAGATAGTCCAACTATTTTCTTCCTTTTTGGGGATGGGTTGGGGACCAATTTACCCATACCCTTTCCTAATGTCTAATATGGATGAGGCACCCTAACGTAAACATACCTAGTTCTCATAGGCGTGCGCACATAGGATGGCAGGTGTGCCCGGGCACACCCTAATCACCCTGTACTGTGCAGATTCTCTCTGCTGCCTGGCTGCAGAGAAGGGGACTGGGGAATCTCTGTCCTCAGTCTATTTCTCTGTCTCAAAAGTGAGACATCAAGGGTTTGTTTAGACCCCTGATATTTCATCAAAGCCCCCCAGCACTGCTCCTAAAATAAATTGTAAAGAAAATAATAAAATATAATATTGTAAAAAATAATAAGAAAACAAAATAAAATAAAAATAAACTACTGACACCTATCTCTGCCATACTGACACTGTCCTCTGCCGTTCTGACATATACACACACATACACCCATGTTTGTTTGCACTTTGTGGTGCACACCCTAATGTAATAGGCTGCGCACACCTATGCTAGTTCTATAGATCCAAGGTAAATCAGTGTAGAAATACATAGCAGCGCTAAACACTTAAATCACATAAATGAATGAAGGAGGTCACCCGGTGATTATAAGGTGATACAATAGTTCATATATATTGTCCAAAATATTATCCAAAGATTTGTAAAGTTGTCCGTCACTTAAGTAAATATCCAGCACCACACCGCATGCATAGGTGAATGTGTAGGCACCTTCCTCAATGGTTAAACTCTTACCAGAATATATTGCCAGGCACTCTCATGCTCAGGCAAACACACTGTGCAACACCGGCACTAATGGAGCTGATGATCTTGCATTTCAATCAAAAAAGCGCAGATCGATCCCATAGGGAATATGGAAACCAACAGCAAAACATAGTGTCATACCCAGAGGCGTAACTAGAACCTTCAGGGCCCCGGTGCAAGAAATTATGAAGGGCCCCCTGACCCCTGGCCAGGTCCCTTCCCTCTTCCCACTGATCCTGGGGCCCTTTACTCCCATCGTGGGTCCCTTTTATTACGGTACTGCAGTGGGGCCCTTTCACAAGTTCTGCAGCAGGCCCCAGGGGGACCAGGGAAGCACACAGGGGCCCTGGGAACAGCAGAAGACAAGTAAACTGGATAGAGGAAAATGGAGGAGATTGGGTCCTCTAAATGCCACCCCCGCCATCCCTCCTATTCAGGTGTACAAGGGAGGCACATGGGCCCCCTGGACCATGGGGCCTGGTTGCAATTGCAACCCCTGCAACCTCTATCGTTATGCCCCTGGTCATACCGTCTAAAATTTTATCAAATAAACAAACAATCCCTCCCATAGGTAGGATACAATAGATCCTACATAGAAGGTACAATCAAGCAGGAAATAAGACGGAGGTGCAGGCTCTGACCATCCCTAGGACCCTTGCAGACACCGCTGGGTGGTCTCCTCCTCTCCCCCGACCCGCAGAGAATAAGAGCATTCAAACATCCACCGCCATACAGTTACCATACAGCCTCAATCAGACACGTTTCTTCAATGGACTTCAACTAGTGAAGTATCACTAGTTGAAGTACATTGACAAAACGCGTTTGGTAATATATATGGAGACCGTAGGAAATAAAATGGTGGTCGTTGCAACTTTTCATCTCGCACGGTATTTGCGCAGTCATTTTTCATGCATTAAAAAAAACCAAAACAGTAAAGTTAGCCCAATTTTTTTACATAATGTGAAAGATGATGTTACACTGAGTAAATAGATATCTAACATGTCATGGTTTGAAATTGCGCACACTCTTGCAATGGTGCCAAACTACGCTACTTAAAAATCCCTACAGGTGATGCTTTAAAACGTTTTACAGGTTACCTGTTTAGAGTTACAGAGGAGGTCTAGTGCTATAATTATTGCTCTTGCTCTAAGATTTGCGGCGATACCTCACAGTTTGAACGTTGTTTACATATGTGGGCGTGACGTATGCTTTCGCTTCTGCGTGCAAACACATGGGGAATGGGCGTTTTAATTTTTTTTTTATTTTTTATTGTTTATTTTACTTTTATTTTTCTATATTGATACTTTCTTTTTACTTTTTTTTTTTGATCACTTTTATTTCTTCTACAAGGAATGAAAGCATCCCTTGTAATAGGAATAGTCCATGACAGGTCCTCTTTACAGCAAGATCTGGGGTCAATAAGTCCACAGATCTTGCCTCTAGGCTGGGAAGCCTGACAAAAAACCCCCCAAAAAAATGATCCTGGCTTTCCAGGCTAGGTGGCGACATTTTTTAAAATGCAGAGGCTGGGCGTGATGTCATAAAATGGGGCTGGCCTCCGAAAGATCATAGAGACGTCCGGGGGCCATATGGCCCGCCGGATGCTCTATGGTTAACTTCTGCAAAGGACCGGTTCCTTCTCCCTGTCGCCGATCGTACAGGCGAGCTGGGAGAAGCACCGGAGGGCAGTGGCGGGGGGTGTACCCTCCAGCTGCCTGTAAGATAGATCAAGCCGCTATGATTGTTCTTACGATGCAGGGAATCGTCGGATCTAAAAGAAGATATCTGAATGATGCCTGTAACTGCATGCATCATTTAAATATCCCCACTCAAACTCTCATATGACGTTGTGGGGCGGAAAGTATTTAATAAGAAAAAGGGATTTTCATTGAATATATACGTATATTGATATATGTAATATTATTTTATTTAGATGATAGGTAAGGTTATATGTTATAAGGTATATGTTATACAAGGCCATGCCCATTTCCCCAGGGATTCTTATGGAATGTCAACATAGCTGTGTATAGATGTTGTATTGTATTTCAGTAGCTCCTCTGTGAAGGGGGAGGTGGTTGAATTGTAGCCCGCAGTTATTGAAAGTTTGCTCAATACATTTGTCACTAGAGAATGTGGAACTAAAAGTCAAAGAAGAACTTTAAACCAGCCCATTTTGTGAGAAGTTGGAGGTCTGAATTTAGGAGTAAAAAGGAGATGAACAAAGGCTTGCGGAGCAGACTGCTAGACACGAGGGAAGTTGTCTATAGCTTCTCACACACACACAGACA
>BLSH010395939.1:14000-27349 GCA_018402905.1 Glandirana rugosa
GGGCGTTTTCGCTTGGTTTCGGGAGTCTTGTAATCGTCGTCGGTTTTGGGTGTAATAGACGGATGTTCTCTGAGTAAAGAGGGTTGAGGTGTGGGGTTTTAAGGCTGCTGCTAATGTTCTGAGGGCTTTGGTTCGCTTTTGCGGGAAGTTGAAACCCTGGACATTAAGGGAGCATATGCTTAGGGGGGACATGGTGGGGGGGAGCATGGGATGGTACAATACCTGACCCGCCGGTCCACTGCCGCCTTCACTGCTGATCCGGGAAGGAGAAGGTAATAGCTTAGAAAAGGAAAAAAAGAGAAGATAGAGAGGAGATGTTAGGTACCAATATAACATTCTGGAACAAAAACAGGTTGAACAGTAGGTAGTACAGTGTGCGTGCTGGGGTCCAGACGCGCTGGGCTCCAGAGGCTCTGTGTCCACGTCCGGGGGCCAGCATAATGTGCCGGGTCCCGGAGGCGGGCAGAAAAGGGGGGGGGTGCAAGAAATCCTACGGGAGGACTGCGCCATAAATCCCAAACATTGTTTGCAAAATAAGTGAGTCTGCCATGGGCCACTTAGGTTGGTTGCTAATAGACAGATAGAGCTTGTTTGAGGGTTAGCATTAGTCTACAGGAGTTCCAAGTCCGGCGACTAGCCGGGTTGGAACCAGGCAGACTTGCATGTTCGTGGTAGGTTGAAAGGGTTGTTTGTGGGGTTAAGAATGAATCAGGAGGGGGGATACTTGCGAAGGGTGGGTACAATTTATGCACCAGGGGTCTTTCAACAGTTCAAGACAGCGAAGAGAAGGACTATGCGGCGGTGGCGATGGTGGTGACACCACCGAAGTGCTTATAATTCTCAGTCCATTGAGTCTTTGGTGTTCGTTGTGAGGGGTTCAAAGCAGCCACGTTTGTAGTAGGATTTGTGGGATGGAGAGGAGCCTGCGGCTGAGGTGTGGGGGTCTTTCTTGGGCGATCTGGATGCTGCTCTTCTACGTGGATTGTCTCTGTTGGTGTTCTGATCCAAAAGGCCGAGTTCCAATAGAGTGTCCCGCAGTTCGTCGGCGGAGCGGCAGACATATTTAGTCTCTAGGTGGGTGAAGCATACTGAGAAGGGAAACCCCCAGTAGTAGGCGATCTGATTCTGCTGCAGGGGTTGTAGCAGGGGTTTCAGGGTGCGGCTTTTGGCGATTGTGATGGGAGAGAGGTCGGCAAATAGTTGATAGTTGTAGCCTTAAAATGAGAGGGTGCGCTTCTCCCTTGCTGCAGCAAGGAGCTGCTCCCTGGTGCGGTAGTAATGAAATTTTACCATTATGTCCCTTGGGGGACCGTTTTCTTTCCGTGGGGCCAAGGCCCTATGGGCTCTGTCCAGTTCCAGCCGTTCTATGGGGATACCGGGCTGCAGTTCTTGAAAGAGAGCTAGCATTGTAGCTTGTATGTCCATTACTGTTTCAGGTACTCCTCTGATCCTTAGATTGGATCTGCGGGCCCTGTTCTCATAATCTTCCAAATGGGCTTGTAATTGTGCATTCTCTTCCTTGATGCTTTCAATCTCAGTGAGGCCTAGCTGGGTATTACCTTCCAGTTCATCCATCCTTTCCTCCAATTCTGCTGTTCTCCTTCCCAGTTCCCTGATCTCCTTAGTTAACTGATCTGTGATGTGGTCTGAGGTTTGTTTCAATGCACGCTGGAACATGCTTTCAAATTTGGTGAAGATGTCTGACTACTGAGTGTTAGGCACGTCTCGATCATCTGGATTCGACTCACCACAGGATTGCGAGCGGTGCTGCTGCTGTTGTGGCAGGCGCAGTGTTCCGGCCTGTGTGGATGGTGCCGACACCATCTTGGTTGTAGGCCTCGCCAGGGCTTCACAAATGTTCTTGGACCGGATCTTCGATTTGGTGCCGGTCAGGACCATTTGAGTTGCGCTCGGGTACCGGGGGATCGTTACCGGCGATCGTGCTTTGTGAGAGAGGGCCCGGATTATGCGGTGTTCGGCGGCGGTGTCCTCCTAGGAGCGGAGCTTCAGGCGAACACGTCTGCTTTCATGGACTCCGCGCATGCGCCCCCCTGTCCTGTCTACTTTCAAGTCTCCGGGTCTTCTCCAGCTCACCTTGTTCTACCCCTCTCATCACAGGTGGCAGAGGGAACAATCCAGCTACAGGCAATCATTGATTCCGGGACATGCAGCTGCTTCTTGGACATTTCATTGGCAAAGAGACTGTTAATCCCCCTAAGAGATAAGAAACAGAGGCTTGAAGTTCAACTGGCTGATGGGAGTATCCCCAGATCAGGACCCGTGACACAAGAGACTTTCCCTATCTTTGCTCAGACTCATTCTGGTCACCAAGAACTCCTCTGTTTGACATCTTATGCTCACCCATGTTTCCTATTATCCTTGGGATTCCCTGGCTACGGGCACATAACCCCCAGATTGACTGGCCCTTGGGAAGGATTTCTTTCCAATCCGAATATTGCCCGCAGAGCTGTTTTTCTCCAAGACCTGATGACCCCTCAAGTTGCTTGTCTGTTCCACCAGTATCCTTTACCAGCCAGGTGGTGCCACCAGCATACCACAAGTTCTTGGACGTTTTTGATAAAAAGATGGCCTATGTACTACCACTGCATCGACCATATTGAACTGCTTCTAGGTGCAGAGATCCATTCGGGCAAATTTTTCCTCTATCAGAAAAAGAACTTGATGCATTACGACTTTACATAGATGAAAGCCTCGAGAAAGGATTAATCCATCCATCCTCTTCACCCGATGGTGCTGGTATCTTCTTTGTCCAGAAAAAAGATCAGTCGCTCAGACCTTGTGTGGACTATCAGGAGCTGAATAGAATTACTATCAAGAACTGCTATCCACTCCCTCTCGTGCCAGAACTGTTCCAAAGATTTTGTTCTGCCCGAATCTTCACAAAGCTTGATCTACGAGGTGCCTACAATCTAGTTCGCATTAGAGAAGGTGATAAGTGGAAGACTGCATTTCTGACCCGTTTTGGGCATTTTGAGTATCTTGTCATGCCATTTGGACTTTGCAATGCCCCAGCCACCTTCCAGCATTTTGTCAACGACATTTTTCAACAATACCTGGACCATTTTTTGATAGTTTATTTTGACGATATCCTTATCTTCTCTGCCAACGTGGATCTGCACTGGGTACATGTTAAGAAAGTTTTATCCACACTGAGACAGCACCATCTATATGCAAAAGCAGAGAAGTGCGAGTTCGAAAAACTGTCAACCCAGTTCCTGGGTCTAATCATAGCCACAGAGGGAATTTACATGGATCCACAGAAGGTGGCTGCTATTATCAACTGGCCTGCCCCCACGGATAAAAAAGGCATCCAGAGGTTTGTAGGCTTCGCCAATTTCTACAGAAGATTTTTTTAAGAACTTCTCCAACATAATTTCCCCATTACCCAGTTTACCCGTCAACATGTCCAGTTTCAGTGGTCCCAGGAAGCTCAGTCAGCATTTGACCAATTAAAGACTTTATTCACTTTGGCACCTGTACTACAGCACCCCGATCCTGCCCTGCCCTTTGTCCTCGAGGTTGATGCCTTAGAAGTGGCCACACGGGCCATCCTGTCACAACGTCAGGGACCCAAGTCTCTGCTCCACCCAGTAGCCTTCTTTTCCAGGAAGATGTCTCAATCGGAGAGGAACTACGATGTGGGTGACTGGGCTGTTGGCCATTAAATCAGCCTTGGAGGAGTGGCGCTATCTTCTGGAGGGGGCAGCCCACCCTATCTTAATATTCACAGATCATAAGAATCTTGAATATCTCCGAATTGCCAAGAGGCTGAGACCCCGGCAAGCCCGATGGGCATTGTTCTTTTTAAGGTTTCATTTTCACCTGACCTACCGCCCAGGGACAAAGAATGGGAAAGCTGACGCCCTCTCTCGCATGTTCCCAGAGACCCCCGAGATAACTGCTCCTAGTACCATCTTGTCAGCACAGAACTTTTTGATGATTCAGCTCAACCTTGGTATCGCAATCAAGGAGGCCTCTGCTGCTTGTCCCGAATCCAAGACCCTTTCGCTGAGGAAGCATGAGGGACTCCTGTGGCAAAGGGATAAAATCTTCATCCCCCAGGGGGCGAGATCTCAAGTTCTCAAGGTGTGCCATGATTCCCCACTTGCAGGCCACTTTGGTGTCCGGAAGACATGTGAACTCTTACAGAGATCCTTTTGGTGGCCCAAGCTACAATAAGACTGTAGAGACTATGTTAATTCCTGCGTGACCTGTCTACGCAATAAGGGAAGTAATATCAAGACCTGGGGTCTATTGATGCCTCTCCCTATCCCAGAGCAACCTTG
The DNA here is from genome assembly GCA_018402905.1 of Glandirana rugosa. Lineage (NCBI taxonomy): Eukaryota > Metazoa > Chordata > Amphibia > Anura > Ranidae > Glandirana > Glandirana rugosa. Next base: position 18,308 of record BLSH010395939.1, read on the forward strand.
GGAGATATTGTCGATGGACTTCATTGTGGACTTAACCCCTTCAGAGAGATTTACTACCATTCTGGTGGTTGTTGACAGATTATCAAAGATGGCCCACTTTGCACCCATGAAGAGTATCCCTTCAGCCGCAGTTCCGCTCAGCTATTTATCAAAGAAATCGCATGGCTGAAATTGGACCTGACACAGGGAACCAGGATACACCGGACCCCTGCTGGGAGTGTGAACCCAGCCTGAGGCTCACAGATATTTCTTATTTTTTTTTGTCCCTTTACCTACTCATGTCTATTCAGAGTGAATTGTGTGTATGTTAAGGTGTGCAGGACAAGTGGCAAATTGGAGTACATGCACAGATAGAGGCTGGAAAATTGGTGTAAGTTTAAACACCCTCTGCTGCTCTTATTGAAATAGATTGTCACTCCTCTGAAAAGCAATCCACACCAATTTCTTTTCGGAGGCAATTGACAGGCAGTGGAGGTATTGGTATGCTCCCTCCTCACCACCTGTATGGGCACTAATGAGGCTGCGCCATTGAGCACAGGTAAGGCTGCACTGGTGAGGCTGCATTGATGGGCACAGGTGAGGCTGTATTGATGGACACTGGTGAGGCTGCATTGATGGGCACCGGTGAGGCTGCATTGATGGGCACTGGTGAGGCTGCATTGATGGGCACCGGTGAGGCTGCATTGATGGGCACCAGTGAGGCTGCACTTGGTACCCACTTTAAGCCCACATTGACATTGGGCTGATTTGGCATGGGATTTGACATGTCAAATCGCATGCCAAATTGGCAGTTATTGCTGGCAATGGCAACATTTGAATCGGTACGATGCCAAATTTACGGCGCCGCATAGATTCCCAAAAGTAGTTCCTGTACTACTTTTGGCGACATTGAGGGCGATTTGAATAGACATCTGTACATTAACCCTCACAGATGTCTGTCAAATCGCCTCCGAAGTCAAACTGCATTACTGGTTTGAAATCATGCGAGTTATGTGTTATTCAAGTAATGTGAACCTGGGCATAATGACAGAGAGGAAGAGGTGTAGCCTAAAGAGCAAGGGGTGTGGTTTACAAGTGACAGGGGGGTCTTAAACAGGAAGGGGTGTGGCATTGCCAGGAAGGGGTGGGCAATATTTAAATTAGGGGGTGCATGAGTTTAGTCAGGCCTAGGGCAGCACAAAACCTAAATACACCACTGCACTAAGGGGGTGGGATCGGGTCTTCACAGAGCTAGTCATGTTGTTAAATTCTAGGCCAATAGCCAAAGGTACACCATATGAGAGAATGGTAGGGGCTGAGGTGCAGATTCCACGGTTGGAGTGCAGAGTTCAGTATTTATGTAAGGTTCCTGAAAGAATGGGGCTTAACAGGTGCCATATTACTGCTTCCCATGACATAGAAACCAAGAGTGACGTATCTGAAGCTGAAGCCTATCTAGCAATGAGAGGGAATCTGGCAGGAAGGTTTGACGTTATATTTACAATGGCAGATGAGCTTCAGGATAGTGGCTGGGACTCTGATTGGTTAGTGGATACTTCTCAGCAAGAGTGGAAAGTGAGGCTGTATAACATCAAACCTTCCAAAATAAACAGCAGTGATCTTCTGGGAAATATCAGTATATTTCCTCTCCTCCTTATTGATGTTCTTTGGGAGGGTCAGAAGTGGATACAGGCAGGTGGCAAAGTGTTGCTCAGAGATCCAGGCAAGAAGCTAGAGGAGAGATTGTAGCTGAAGGGCCGAGGGGTCTACTGTTCATATATTATTAGAAGGAACAGATAATCTGCTTTGTTTTCCACTCCACAGGCTGTCTCCGATTTGATCCATAGGAAGACCAGAGAAAAGTGGTTTTATGATGGACAGAATAATGGAAGACCACAAGAGCTGTGGAGAGCAAGGCCTTTGATTTATTACAAGCCTAGACTTGTTTCTAAAGAATGGACTTTCTAATGAACTTTTAGCCAACGACTGAAACACCTTCTCAGTGACAGAAATATGGGAGAGGTTGCATTCAAGGAAAATTAATGCGTAGAATTGTTAGTAATGAAGAGATTTTGTGTGTGTAGTCTGATAGAAAAATCAAGGGCAGAATATGTTGCGTTTGATATGACGTATATTATATGAACAAATTACTTTATCTATCAGACTAATTTTAACAGGTTTGTTTGAAGATGCTTCTCAAACGTATGCCTTGGTAACACAGGTTGTCCTGAAACAAGGGGACAGTTGGCAGTTGGTTGTTAAGGTAAACGAGTTTGAAATTATTGTCTATATAGATACTGTAAACAATTATATATTTGTGATGGCAAAGTGCCATCTTGAGGTAGAATTTGAGAATGCATCTCTCATAGAGATGCACTCAGATATTTTTTTCTGTTAGTCGGTCATTATGGTAAACAAACTGAGCTATAGGTCCGTTGATGACGCCTGTGGGCGGGCAAAACACATTGACGCAATTTCCGGTTTGAGGGTGCCGTGGACGTCATTTCCTGTTGTTGGAACGCACGCTGTGAGTGGCGTCCATACATTGTAACAAGCGGATTTTTAAAGCTCATCTTGTAAGTAACTTTTTATCTTGCGCAATTAAACGAGCCAAATAGTACTTCACTATTGTTGGATTCTTTTTTCTTCCACAACACATGGTGGTTTATCGGTGATCATATGAGACACTACTCGGGACAACTTCAGCCCATGGTCATCTGATTGTATACAGCGTTACCTGATCCCCAGACTGAAGAGCTAGGGGTCATGGTGTTGTGGTGAGTAGGATTCCTTGGGGGATTTTTTCTCCCTCCTACACGTGTGGAGCACATTGGCACTTTGAAGAATTTTTTCAGCAACACTGCGCATTTTGTCACTTTATTGTATCACTATGAATGTTTAATCAATCAGCACTTTATCATATGTTATCACATACCATATGGATTATTTTTTGGTTTGTTTTGTTTGTACTTATTTTCATTATATAATTTTGATGTGCTAGCGCTACAGTAACTTTTCTTTCAAACTGAGCTATATAAATGTTGCCAGGCATAAGCTGGACAGCTCACTCATCATGCATTAACACCAAAAGACTCATCTGTAACAGCCAACAAGAAAGGTGCCTGGTCTCCAGAAGAATCGTTGTCAACGGAGATCACGAACACAGTAATTGAAGATAAATAACATTTAAGTGTATTTCTACTGTTACAGACTATAGTTTGTTTGTTTGCTAGGCTGTTAATTTGCTATAGATATCTGTCAGTCTTGTACTGTATTGTTAATATTGTAATAGTTTTGTATGCACAGCATTTTTGTTCAGTAAAAGCTCATTTACTGCACAGGTCTGAGCTTCCTTGCTTATACCGCAAAGTAACCTTGCTAGATAGACGCAAGCAAAACAAACAGCCATTGTCAAGTGCTCTCTCCTCTCCCCTGCAGCCATTTCTGACTGACACAGGGGATCATGTGAACAGAGCATAGGTAAAAGTCCACGTTTTAGAGGGCTCAAATTACTTTCCTTGCCCCAGGCACTGACAACCCATGCTATGCCACAGGAGGGGAGAGTCCAGCATTGAGAAGAAGAATGACGTTGCCACCTCAAGCTGTCAATGTTATCTCTATGGGCAACTCACAAATGGCAATCTACTGACAAGACACACCCAGAGGAGAGCAGAGCACAGCCTGGGAAAGGGAGGGATGGTCTGGGCGAGCTCGCTGGTGTAATATGATCCAATAACATGCTGGAATCCTTGAGGATTGGCCATGGGTGGATTGTCATCAGTTCATTGTACACTGTACGTTGCAATGTAGTATTACTTTTTATCGCTTTCCTTATTTTTCAAGTTATGGACATGAGAGGGCCTCATGTCTAACTGTTGCCTAAAGCCTCACAAAGGCTGAGCCGCCTCTGGGTATGGTTATCAGGCATGGGTAAGATAACTGCTCAGGGGGGGGGTTCTGCAGTTTGCAAATGTTCTCCCTGAGTGCTTGATGATCTTGTCCCAGCACTGCACAGGGTTGATACACAGGGTTGATAAAGCTTTGTTGTGATCTCCATGTGACAGCACTGGGGATCTTCGCAGCTATTTGACAAACCACAAACAATAGAAAAAACGAAAATCACCAAAGATCTCTCTGAGTGCAATAGCATTACTTGATGAGAAAATAAAACTTATCACAAGCCAATTGTCTGCTGACTCACCCAAAGTAAGTAGAGTGTGATCCAAATAACTCAACAAACCAATACATAAACCAAGCAGCTATTTGCCAAGTGCTGTCACTGTAAATTGGAGAAAAGAGGAAGAGTCACATTCCTCCCTATATCTGGCATTAGTATATGTTTTATTTTGCTCCTAAGAACTTAATGAAGCAACGTGGGAGTTAAACAAAAGCAAATTACAGTGTCTTGAAAAAGTATTTATACTCCTTGAAATTTTCCACATTTTGTCATGTTACAACCAAAAACGTAAATGCATTTTATTGGGATTTTATGTGATAGACCAACGCAAAGTGGCACATAATTGTGAAGTGGAAGGAAAATGATAAATGGTTTTCAATTTTTTTTTACAAAATAAATATGTGAAAAGTGTGGCGTGCATTTGTATTCAGCCGCCCCTGGAGTCAATACTTTGTAGAACCGCCTTTCACTGCAATTACAGCTGCAAGTCTTTTTGGGGATGTCTGTACCAGCTTTGCACACGTAGGGAGTGATTTTTTTGCCCATTCTTCTTTGCAAAATAGCTCAAGCTCTGTCAGATTGGATGGAGACTGTCTGTGAACAGCAATTTTCAAGTCTTGCCACATATTTTCAATTGGATTTTGGTCTGGACTTTGATTGGGCCATTCTAACACATGATGAATTTGCTTTGATCTAAACCAGGGGTGCCCAACCTTTTGAGGAGTGAGGGCCACTTTAGCGAATTGGTAACTGGTCGGGGGCCACAATGAGTGGAGCGAGCAGATGACAAGTCCATGTCCACTCGGAATATGCAGAGCAGACACGGACACAGCCCGCTCTTCTCTATGGGCCCTCCGATCCAATCTGTCCAGACAGAACTGGATGGATCAGTTTCTGTTTTTTTAAGTGGATCGGATTGGAGATAGGTGGGTGTAAAAGGACACATGTCTGTTTACATCTGCCACTCTACAGAGGTGAATGGAGGGTCTGACTGGGTCCGCATTGAAAAACGGACAGGTGGACCTGATCGAACGGATCACGTGAAAGGGGCCTAATCTTCACTTCTTCCTCAGGATTCCTGCAGGTATCGCTGGCTGCTGCTTCCCCCCAAGCGGGTATGGCTGGTGGGTACTACTGGCTAGTACTGCTGGTGGGTACTGCTGACTGGTACTGCTGGTTGGTACTGCTGGCTGGTACTGATGATGGGTACTGCTGGCTGGTACTGGTGGTTGGTACTGCTGGCTGGTACTGCTGGTTGGTACTGTTGGTGGATACTGCTGGCTGGTACTGCTGGCGGGTACTGCTGGCTGGTACTGCTGGTGGGTACTGCTGGTGGGTACTGGTGGTTGGTACTGCTGGCTGGTACTGGTGGTTGGTACTGCTGGCTGGTACTGCTGGCTGGTACTGCTGGTGGGTACTGCTAGTTGGTACTGCTGGCTGGTGCTGCTGGTTGGTACTGTTAGCGGGTACCATTGGCAGGTACTATTGGTGGGTACTGCTGGAGGGTACTGTTGGTGAGTACTGCTAGTGGATAATGCTGGTATGTATTGCTGACTGGTTCCCGACCCACCATCCCCCAGCATCAGTGTGATAGGAGTCGGCGCTGGAGCAGCTGCAGTAGAGAGCAGAGCCGATGCTTACTATTGTCACAGGCAAAGTACATTTGTTATCACTCCGCCTGTGACAGGAGCATCAGCTCTGCATCCTCTAGCGCCGACTCCATTCTTCACACTGATGCTCGGGGATGGCGGGTCGAGAACCCGTGATCTGGGCTTGCCGACCCTCTATCCCAGAGCAGGAGGTGGCGGGCCACATTAGAGGGCATGTGGCCCACTGGGCAGCGGTTGGGTACCCCTGATGTAAACCATTCCATTGTAGCTCTGGCTGTATGTGTAGCGGTACCCCCAAAAGAGCTGCTGAATTTATATATTGACCCGGGTCTCCCCCTGATTATCCTGCAGCCAGTCACAACGGATTTTTACTGCCAGGTGCACACACACAATCCTGCTCGTTATTCCAATGACCAGTCTAGGGGATGAATTTTTGATACTTTATTGTAGAACTTGGATAGGAGAAGGGAATGAATGGGATACTCCAGATTAACTGACTCCAAGTGAAGACAGCTTCTTCCTATCTCTGTACAGCAGACAATCAGTGACACTACATAGCAGACTGATCTCAGTATTGCAAGTAGCAGGCTGATTCCAGTAAAGCAAGTAGCAAGCTTACTCCAGTGACACCGTTACCAAACTGATCCTAGTGAAACAAGTCCCTTTTTAAGCAGTAAGCACAGACCGGACTTTGCTTCTTGAAGACACTCACCAGTGTCTCCTTTCTAACTCAAAGTAGCAGACTACCAATAATACTTAATGGCAGGCTGATCCCAGTGGAACAGGTCCCTTTTTAAGCAGTACAGGATAAGCCGGACTCTGTTCTTCAAGACACTCACCATTGTCTCCTTTCTAGCTCACACACCCAGTTAGCTGATTATAAGGGCAGGAGGGAGATTCTAGCAACACAGTTTTTAGGGATCCGTTCACGGGTCTGTACTCCATATCCCGGGACATCTGGTAGCCTCCTTCCAACTTCCAAGCGACACTTTGCCACTGTGACACCAGACAGGATCCAAGGACGTTCCCCTCTGTCAGCTTTAAAGAACTCTGGGCTGCAGTTTCAGCAACTTCAGCTAGGCCTCGACCAGGCGCAGCATCCACAGCCTCCTGGATAGGTCTCAAGCCTAGCAGCCAGGAGCAATAATATACACCTCCACCCCTGAGGTCTGGGTGGGCTGGAACTCCTAACCTCGAGCCCATGTGCTCCCTTTTATATGAAGGTATTCACCCAAATTGCAGTGGGACACCTCCCCCTGCTAGTTGGTCATAACCATCTCCAAATACACCTGCTGTCACTGGCTGGGTTCTCCCCACACTGCCCAATAGGGACACATGCAATTGGACAGTGTAAAACTCTCCAGACCACATGAATCAGCTCCAGAGCACACTGAGCAGACCTTACTCAAATCAAGGTTCTCTGATAAGCAGATAGCATATACATTTGCCTATCTGCTCTACTGTTAAGCAGAGTGAGAGACAAAAACTATATATACTCACTAGTACCCAAACTAGAAGGGCGCTACACATGTTTAGGGTCATTGTCCTTCTGGAACCTCCGCCCCAGTCTCAAGTCTTTTGCAGACTCTAACAGGTTTTCTTCTAAGAATGCCCTGTATTTGGCACCATGCATCTTCTCATCAACTCTGACCAGCTTTCCTGTCCCTGCTGAAGAAAAGCATCCCCACAACATGATGCTGCCACCACCATGTTTCACAATGGGGATGATGTGTTCAAGGTGATGATGTGAAGTGTTTGTTTTCTGCCACACATAGTGTTTTGCTTTTAGGCCAACAAATTTCCCACATGGCCTCTCGCAAACTGCAAATGGGAATTCTTATGGCTTTCTTTCAACAATGGCTTTCTTCTTGCCACTCTTCCATAAAGGCCAGATTTGTGGAGTGCACAACTAATAGTTGTCCTGTGGACAGATTCTCCTACCTGAGCTGTGGATCTCTGCAGCTCCTTCAGATTTACCATGGGCCTCTTGGCTGCTTCTCTGATTAATGCTGTCCTTGCTCGGCCTGCCAGTTTAGGTGGACAGTCATGTCTTGGTCAATGGCAGCTGGTGTTTTTTTTGGGGGGCGCACTACCCCCCCACCCCACTGCCTGATGGTCGGTCTGGTACTTACCCCATCTAAGTGGTGGGTGGCTGGCTGTGGGGGGTGGACTGCGGGCAGTGGCTCCGGTGTTATCCAGCAAGGCGGACCCCAGCTAAGTGGCAGGCGGCAGGGCAGCGGCTCCGATGTCCTCTCCTCTAGTGGCTTCCTACACGGCTTCCGCTGTGCGTCTCCTTTCTCCTCCTCCTAGGCACTAGATGTACAGTAGGATTGCCTGACATTTTGGCCAATCGGGAAAGGGGTCTCATGACCTGCTTCCTGATTGGCGAGGAGTAGATTTAGTGCGAAAATAGCGAATATTCATTTGCTATTATCACACAACTGGGTGGGATCAGGGCGCAGTGCTCTGTGCCCTGAGCCCACCCTTTTTTGAAGCCTATTATAGCCTTTGGCTGTCATCACGTGCTTCAAAAAAACACCCCCCCTAAACCAAAACACGACAATTCTCACATCGCAACAGCATAGTCTCGCACCTCCTTCAATTCTGGTCAAGAATTAAAGACCCATTTAAACTCATGTCCAACCCCCCTCCGCTATCCATGTTCCTAGGCGACCCTGACTTGACGCTTTCTTCAAATACTAAACCAACATAACACGAAGGTCTCTCCCTACATCTAACATAGAGAGTTGGTTACATGATTTTCCCTCTTCTCTCGGTAAAAGTCGTTTCCGAAATATTCACTCCTCCAAATTCCTAGAGGTACCAACTTTCCATCCTAAAACACATCCCTCGAAATCTTTCAGTCCCAGCGGATCCTTGTACCTATCGCCTCCCCCCAACCTGTACTCAAATTTACCCAGAAATTAAGAACTGGTCTTAACTTCCTCCACGCTCTGATACGACAACGCTACACTCTTAACAGCACAAAACCAAATCCCCCCCACAAAAAAACTTCGTGCACTACTGTCGGTTTCCGATATTATCCGAAGTTTTTTCCCACCCGAGTCCCGTGTCTCGTGACGCGGGACTAGGGTGGGTCAACACACTATTATCGTTTACTTATAAGCGATAAAAGCGTGATTTAGATGAGGAGCGGTTAGTCCTTCGTCCAGTACTCTGGGGAAAGGGCTAACCGGTTTTACAGTCCGTTAGGATGACATGTAGATCACGGATCCTCCTCCTCTTTCCTCTGCGTGTCGCCTTCGGCACATCCTT
>BLSH010395939.1:27359-37424 GCA_018402905.1 Glandirana rugosa
AACACCTCTGAGAAAATTTTCCAAATTACAAACAAACATATTACACTTAACCCTCAAATTTGTATCCTATATCAAAACATTCCCGAATTATCCAAGTCCTGCTCCAGGCTTATATTCTCTGTATTGAGCTCAGTGGATGATAGTGTGTAATTGGCTGTCCCCCTCTCTACCCTGGCAACAGGTCCTAGGCAGAATGTCCATGGTAAAAATAACAGAAAGAATGTACCATTCGGTGCAAGATATATGCACATATTTGAAGAGAAATGGTCTCTTTGGGACAAATGCTTATCTGACCCCATTTCCTAACACTTCATTATCCTTTGTATATACTAGGATCTTTTATGTTATTGTAAAGCTCTTGTACATCTAACGTGTAAAATTTTATTTAACACAGCCTTTTGACTTTGCGTACCTTTTTCTACCTGAACAATCTGTAATGACAATATCTTGTAACCATTTGATACTATTGACAGAATTTATTTTTGTATGATGACCTTCTAATAAAAGATTGTAAACAAAAAAAAAAAAACACCCCCCCATTGAAATCCATAGTCCGGTGCCCTGTATGTAGGTCAGGGGGTCGGATGCATGAATAGGACGGAACGGGACACCACTGGTCTTGGTAGGTTTGCAGTTGTGCCATACTTTTTACATTTTCAGATGATGGATTGAACAGTGCCCTGTGAGATGTTCAAAGCTTGGAATATTTTTTTATAAACAAACTCTGCTTTAGCCGAGGTTCACATCGGTGCGGGAATGAAATGGTGCGAGTTCAGCTGAATTTGCACCATTTCATTCCGGCATGTCAGTCCCGACCTCAGGTGCGATTTCAGAGATATCTGTGCGGGTTTCTGCACAGATGTCTATGGAAATCGCCAAAAGTAGTACAGAAACTACTTTTCGGGATCGGTGCGGCGCCACAAGTGCAGTGTCGCACCGATGCGGACAGTGCCATTGCCGGAAATTGGTGCCGATTTGGCATGCGGTTTGGCGTGTCAAATCGCATGCCAAATCACACCAATGTGAGCCAGGGCTGAAACTTCTCCACAACTTTATCCATGATCTGTCTCGTGTGTTCCTTGTCCTTCAGGATGCTGTTTGTTCACTAAGGCTCTCTAACAAACCTTTGAGGGCTTCACAGAACAGCTGTATTTAAACTGAGATTAAATTACACACAGGCGGACTCTATTTACTAATTAGGTGACTTCTGAAGGCAATTGGTTCCACTAGATTTTAGTTAGGCCCCTTTCACACTGGGGAGCTTTACAGGCACTAATTAGCTAAAAATAGCACCTGTAAAGCGCCTCTCCATTAAACCTAGTGTGTCTTTTCACACTGGGGCGGCGCGCCAGCGGGAGAAAAAACAAACTTCTGCATGAAGGATTTTTGGGTCATTGAGGGAGTGGTGTATACACCGCTCCTCCACTGTCGCTGTCATTGGAATGAATGGCCAGCGCTTCCGAAGTGACTTTACACCGCTCCGGAAGTGCAGAGCGCCGGCAGTTTTAACCTCTGTTTAACCCCTTGTGGGGGAGTAAAAGTGCCCCGCTGCCGTCCAAATAGTGGAGCCATAGCGCTACTATTACAGCTGTAAACCGCCGCTAAATTAGCAGCGGTTTACCGCTAACGCTTGGGCCCCAGTGTGAAATAGGCCTTAGGTGTATCGGAGTAAAGGGGGCTGAAAACAAATGCACGCCACACTTTTCAGATATTTATTTGTAAAAGATTTTAGAAACCATTTATCATTTTCCTCCCACTTCTCAATTATGTTCTACTTTGCATTGGCCTATCATATAAAATCCCAATAAAATATGTTTACATTTTTGGTTGTAACATGCCAAAATGTGGAAAATTTCAAGGGGTATGAATACTTTTTCAAGGCACTGTATGTACTGCCACAGTGATACATGGTTTGACCACTGGAATACCAGGCCTTTTCTAGCACTTTTTGTTTACAAGTTTAAATTAGTATTTTTTGCTAGAAAATTACTTATAGCCCCCAAACATTATATATATTTTTTTAGCAGAGTCCCTCGGGAACAAATGGTGATCATTGCAATTTTTTATGTCACCCAGTATTATGGCAGCAGTTTTTCAAACGCAATTTTTTTGGAAAAATACATTTTAATGAATTAAAAAAAAAACAAAGCACAATATATACCCTAATTTCTTTGTAAAATATGAAAGATGATGTTACGCCAAGTAAATAGATTCAGTATCTCACAAAAGGGAGTACACCCTTCACATTTTTGTAAATATTTTATTATATCTTTTCATGTGACCACACTGAAAAAATGACACTTTGCTACAATGTAAAGTAGTGAGTGTACAGCTTGTATAACAGTGTAAATTTGCTGTCCCCTCAAAATAACTCAACACACCATTAATGTCTAAACCACTGGCAACAAAAGTGAATACACCCCTAAGTGAAAATGTCCAAATTGGGCCCCATTAACTATTTTCCCTCCCTGGTGTCATGTGACTCGTTAGTGTTGGTCTCAGGTGTGAATGGGGAGCAGGTGTGTTAAATTTGGTGTTATCGCTTTCACTCTCTCATACTGGTCACTGGAAGTTCAACATGGCACCTCATGGCAAAGAACTCTCTGAGGATCTGAAAAAAAGAATTGTTGCTTTACATAAAGATGGCCTAGGCTATAAGAAGATTGCCAAGATCTTGAAACTGAGCTGCAGTGTGGTGGCCAAGACTATACAGTGATTTAACAGGACAGGTTCCACTCAGAACAGGCCTCGCAATGGTTGACCAAAGAAGTTGTGTGCACGTGCTCAGCATCATATCTAGAGGTTGTCTTTGGGAAATAGACCTATGAGTGCTGCCAGCATTGCTGCAGCGGTTGAAGGGGTGGGGGGTCAGCCTGTCAGCGCTCAGACCATACATCACACACTGCATCAAATTGGTCTGCATGGCTGTCGTCCCAGAAGGAAGCCTCTTCTAAAGATGATGCACAAGAAAGCCTGCAAACAGTTTGCTGAGGACAAGCAGACTAAGCACATGGATTATTGGAACCATGTCCTGTGGTCTGATGAGACCAAGATAAACTTATTTGGTTCAGATGGTGTCAAGCGTGTGCGGAGGCAACCAGGTGAGGAGTGCAAAGACAAGTGTGTCTTGCCTATAGTCAAGCATGGTGCTGTGAGTGTCATGGTCTGGGGCTGCATGAGTGCTGCCGGCACTGGGGGGGCTTCAGTTCATTGAGGGAACCATGAATGCCAACATGTACTGTGACATACTGAAGCAGAGCATGATGCCCTCCCTTCGGAGACTGGGCCGCAGGGCAGTATTCCAACATGATAATGACCCCAAACACACCTCCAAGACAATCACTGCCTTGCTAAAGAAGCTGAGGGTAAAGGACTGGCCAAGCATGTCTCCAGACTTAAACGCTATTGAGCATCTGTGGGGCATCCTCAAATGGAAGGTGGAGGAGCGCAAGGTCTCTAACATCCACCAGCTCTGTGATGTCATCATGGAGGAGTGGAAGAGGACTCCAGTGGCAACCTGTGAAGCTCTGGTGAACTCCATGGCCAAGAGGCAGTGCTGGAAAATAATGGTGGCCACACAAAATATTGACACTTTGGGCCTAATTTGGACATTTTCACTTAGGGGTGTACTCACTTTTGTTGCCAGCGGTTTAGACATTAATGGCTGTGTGCTGAGTTATTTTGAGGGGACAACAAATTTACACTGTTATACAAGCTGTACACTCACTACTTTACATTGTAGCAAAGTGTAATTTCTTCAGTGTTGTCACATGAAAAGATAGAATAAACTATTTACAAAAATGGGAGGGTCGTACTTACTTTTGTGAGATACTGTACCTAACATACCACATTAAAATTGTGCACGCTCATGGAATGGCAACAAACTATGGTGCTTAAAATCTTCATAGGCGATGTTTTAAACATTTTTTACTGGTTATCTGTTTTTTAGGGATAGGCACGGACCATGACCGTGGCAGACATTTTCCAAATGACAGACCTTAGTGAAGGACACCAAGGTACATTTCAAATTAAAACCTTTAAAAAAACCCATAATCTCCGTCAGTGGAAGGAATAGTGCCCCATCATTGGTGTCAGTGGGAGGAATGGTGTCCTATTATTGGTGTCAGTGGGAGGAATAGTGTCCCATCATTGGTGTCAGTGGGAGGAATAGTGTCCCATCATTGGTGTCAGTGGGAGGAATAGTGCCCCATCATTGGTGTCAGTGGGAGGAATAGTGCCCCATCATTGGTGTCAGTGGGAGGAATAGTGCTCCATTGTTGGTGTCAGTGGGAGGAATAGAGCTTCATGGTCACATAGCATAGCAGGTGATGAACTCATTCAGGAAACCATGAGCTGCTAGCCTGCTGCATCACTAGTGCAGAGTTGCAGGAGCTGCAGGTCTGTTTAATGCAGTGCCAAGCAAAGCAAATGCTTCCCTGCAACTCTGCACTAGTGATGCAGCAGGCCAGCAGCTCACGGTTTCCTGAATGAGTTCTGAATCATCCAGTTCTAGCAATGCCTGTACTGATGATGATGAATTGATCATTGCAGTGCAGAATTATTTTGGAGAGATCCCCATCCTAGTGAGTCCCAGGCAGGCCAGACCACCAGTCGTCCCTCCCTCTGTCTCACCGCTGAGGTGCTACAGAACTTATTATAAGAATCAATACACTGACCGGACCACACAGACAGTCAGTTTCACTGTCACCAGTATCACCACATCGGTCCGGTCCTCCTGTACTTGTCCCGCTGCTGCGAATCACTCCCGCGCTCAGCACGCTGCCTCCACACACAGTGTGGTGACGTCTCCTCTCCTCTGCCAGGACGGCCCCTCTCCTCCCTCAGAGTCAGATTGAGATCACTCCGCTGTGCAGGACCAGGAGACTCAGGAGGACGACTAGTGGGAGGTGCCGCTCGCCCCGGCCACCCCTTCACACAGTCTCACTAACAACATACCGAAAAAGAGAGATAAAATAAAAAAAAAAATACTGGAGAGAGGGGGACGTTCACCGCCATTTCTGAAAGCGGTCCAGTGGCTAATGAGCCGCTTGGAGTGCTTTCATGAGAAAGCCAGCTACCAGATGAAAAACAAATATGGAGTTATGGCTGATAGCTTCATCCATAACCCCGGTAAACCACTTGTAAACCACATATATATATATATATATATATATATATATATATATATATATATATATATTGCTGTTGCCATCTAATGCTTTGTTTAATCTGCAGTTGCCGTGATGCTGATGAGCTATGACACCATGTGATGAGCTATGACACCAGCCATTTTATGACCTGACAGTTCATCTGCCAGCTGACATAAGCAGACTAGTAAGGCGTGGCTAGAATGTAACCATTAAATTGTTGGATCTAGTTCCACTTTAAGGGCCCGTTCACACCACATTCAGTTCAGTGCTTTCTTTTCTGCATCAAAAACACATGCAAAATAGGTTATAATGGTTCCAGTGGCATAGTTCACACCAGTGCAGTGCATTCCAATGTGTTTCGGTTCCAGGAAAAAAAAGTACAGCATGCTGCTTTTTTTCTGCACAGAACTGTACTGGAATGCGGAATAAAAGCATAAAAAATGCATCAAAAACCCACTGGACCCTAGTACAGTGAAAACAAAGCAGGAAAAAGGAAGAAAAAAGTATCTGGAATACATCCGGAACCGCATCAAAAACGCAACAAAAAAGCACTGTAATGCATTAAAAATGCATGCAAAACGCGTGTGTGGAAGCGCATCCGGAGCGGATCTGGAGGATGGTTTGTGGTATGAACGGACACTGAGTGTAGTAACCAGGGAGCCTATCAGAATTAATTCTGATGAAGTCAGACCAGTACATAGATTCGATTACAGCGGTGAAGAATTAGAACTTTTTATTGAGTAAACAATATATATTTTTGTGTATTTAATAAGTGTGGTTGGGGTTCAAAAGGCAGATTATACAATTGAAAAAAATGAAAAAAACATGTGATAGAAAGCCTAAAATGTACTTTATTGTACAGATTATCATGTAATGAGACACATTTGGTGCATAAGAGAAAATGGCAGTCAAACTGAATCCCCTGAGCTTCTGAATCCTCTGAGTTTATGAATCCTCTGAGCTTATGAATCCTCTGAGCTTATGAATCCTCTGAGTTTATGAATCCTCTGAGTTTATGAATCCTCTGAGCTTATGAATCCTCTGAGCTTATGAATCCTCTGAGCTTATGAATCCTCTGAGCTTATGAATCCTCTGAGTTTATGAATCCTCTGAGCTTATGAATCCTCTGAGCTTATGAATCCTCTGAGTTTATGAATCCTCTGAGCTTATGAATCCTCTGAGTTTATGAATCCTCTGAGTTTATGAATCCTCTGAGCTTCTGAATCCTCTGAGCTTATGAATCCTCTGAGCTTATGAATCCTCTGAGCTTATGAATCCTCTGAAGCGCACAGATAATGGATTTAGGGGGAGGGCCATAGTAGGCAAAATTGCTCTGTCATGAGTTTATAAAAGCATAGAATGCAGTAAAGCAGAAAAAAAAGACAATTGTTTCATTACTAGCACCATTTATTACTAACAAAATGAACAGTATATGTATTTTCACAGATTACACAAAAGTGAGATTCTTCACTACGTTGAGTATATTCACAGTTGACGGTTTTTGTGCAGTAGGTTAATGGAAATTTTTGCCTACTGCCTCTATATACATTCCCGTTCACACATCTGCAGATGTCCTTGACTGGGCCAGAAGTTGAGTGGATGAAGGTATTTTTTTCCATGCACTGCCCATCTGGATTAAATATAGGATCGCTCATGGCTTTGGTGCAGTTGAAAACCAAGGTATCTTGAGAGGTGAGATGCTTTCGTTTAAACATTTTCCATTTTTCTTTTTGGCTGCATTGGGAAAAGCCAAAGAGAATTCCACAAATAAAGAGAAGTATAATTGCTGAAAACTTCTTGTCAAGCATGTTCTGCAAAAAGAATACAAGCAAAGTAATTAATATCTATAGGTTAAGTTCACATTTATTTAAAAAAAAAAAAAACTTGTGTTAATCCCCCTTTTCGTAGTAAAAATAATTCAGTGACTCTGTGACGGGGTGGCGTCAGGTGGGTGGTGACGTCAGGTGGGTGCTTTGGGGTGCTATAGCTTGCCATGATGATTGCAGGCAGACTCTGCTCCTCATACCAGAGACACTCCTGCCCCCAAGCCCGCTGTGTGTACACCAAGCAGGTTTCCTCCAACCTGTAATGGCCGGTTCACACTTAGGCGATCCTATGCGATTTGCGATCTGACTTGTATCGCCCCAATTCGCCTTAAATCGTCTGACATCAGAAATCCCATTGGAATGAATGAAGCCATCTTAATATGCGCTACTCAAGTCGCTCTGACTCCAAGGCGATTTCAAAAAAGGTTCCTGTACTATTTCAAAGTGACTTCTAGGCGATTTGAGCCCATAGAAGTCAATGAAAGTTGCTTCCAAGTCGGATCACCGTCTACGAAGAAGCGACTTTGAAGCGACTTTACAGGAAAAATAATTTTTTTTTTAAGGCAACTCCCCCTCCCTCTCTTCCCTGATTGGCCACAGGCAAAGTTGCCTGGCATGGAGGTCGCTTCAGGTCGCGTTGTAATGCCCAAAGTAGCTCTGAAGTCTCTTTCAAATCACATTCAAATCGCTTTCGAATCGCCTAGCAAAGTCAGATCACCTAGGTGTGAACCAAGCCTAAGGCTCCAACTTGGTGATCCAACTTGGAAGCGACTTCCATTGACTTCTATGGGCTCAAATCACCTAGAAGTCGCTTTGAAATTGTACAGGAACCTTTTTTGAAATCGCCCTGGAGTCGGAGTGACTTGAGTAGCGCATATTAAGACGGCTCCATTCATTTCAATAGGATTTCTGATGTCAGGCGATTTGAGGCGAATTGGATCGCAAATCGCCTAGGATCGCCTAGGTGTGAACCGGCCCTAAATGCCAGGAGACAAACACAGCAGACAGGTGCAGGAATGGACAATGTTATTCCAATGCTCAACCAGCATAGGGAGGGAGGGATCTGTGCAATCGCTTGCTGCTTAGCCAGTCAGGCTGTGTCCATGCTGCAACTCTTCCCCCTTCCCTTCCGCACACATTTTGGCCTCGTGCACACTGGACGTTTTAAGGTTAAATGTACGCTTGGCTGTCATTTACCGCGGCTACGTTCCGCATTTTCCCACGGCCAGCAGTCAAAACGTTTCTATCCTAAACGTGATTCTTCTGCATTCAGGGGGGGGGGGGTTGAACCTCACCTAACCGCAGCAGCTCCTAAACTCTGCTAAAAGTCTAAGTGTATATAGGCTTTTATGGAGTTGAGTTTAGGAGCTTTGGCGAAAAACTCAAGTTTAGAAGCTGCTAGTGCACATGAAGCCTTACAGCTGCTTTTAGGGGCGTCTGGCGTTTTTTTTTTCCTGCCTCTAAACTCCCCTGCATGTTAGCCTGTGTGTTCATGCACACATAGACTTTTAGCAGCGTTTAGTGACAGGAGAGTTTAGAGGCAGGAACCCCCCCTACTCCCGGTACCTCCAAAAGCAGCAGAGTTTTGGCGCAAAAAAGCTTGACGCTTGCAAACGTGTGTTAATACTAGGCATGTTCAGCGCTTGAACGTCAATTCATTTCAATGGCCAGAATAAATGATTATTTTGGCCAAAGAAATGAATTAACGTCCAAGTGCTTGATGCCTTTAAACGCTTGTAAAAGTGTTATACACTTTTTTAAGCATCAGTCTTTTTTTTTCTGCAAAAATGCTGCTGCCAGGAGAAAAGGCTTCTGAGCAATGCCGGATTTCCCACTAGACACTGTAGGCATGTGCCTACAGGCGCCGTTCCTAGAGGGGCATCCATCTGTAAGAGCAGGTCTGTTGATAAGGGGTCTCTCTCTCTGTCTCTCAGACAGCTGGGCAGGAGTGAGAGAGCATTTCAGCAAAGCTCAGAGGGATCAGCTGAGTGCACACCGAGCATTGCACATGTCCGGTGCACGGAAGAGAGCATTGCACAGATCCGGTGTATGGAGGGGACATCTCTGTGGATTCCAGGAGGATGTAGATCATCTATAGATGATGGTGGGGGGGGGGTCCCTACATGTTGCCTGTCTATAGAGAATGGAGGTCACTACATATTGCCTGTCTATAGAGAATGGGGGTCACTACAGGATATCTATACATGATGGGGGTCATTACATGCTGCCTGTTTATATATGATGGGGGTCACTAATTCTGCCTGTCTATAGTTGATGGGGGGTAGATGTTACTACATATTGTCTATTTATAGATGATTGGGATTACCATATATTTCCTGTGTAAAAATGATAAGGGTTACTACATGCTGTCTATCTACAGCGGATGGGGGGTCTCTACATG
Source organism: Glandirana rugosa (assembly GCA_018402905.1). Lineage (NCBI taxonomy): Eukaryota > Metazoa > Chordata > Amphibia > Anura > Ranidae > Glandirana > Glandirana rugosa. Next base: position 36,737 of record BLSH010395939.1, read on the forward strand.
CTACCTTTCTATAAGTGATAAGGTTTACTACATGGTACATGTACACTTGTACAGTATATGTTGTGGTCAGTATATGCTGCTTATACATATGATTGGGAGGGGGGGGGGGGTGTCACAGCATGAATCCAGTTAGGGCCTGATTTCCCATTAGGCACTGTAGGCATTTGCCTACAGGGGCCATTCCTAGAGGGACGCCCGTCTGTGTGAGCAGGTCCGCTAGTATTGACTCGGTGTCTGCCAGGGTGGGTCAATACATTGACCATTATCTTCAGCCTTTAGTGATGCAGACAAAAGCGTTTCTAAAGGATACCAAGCACGCTATACAAATTTTTTACCAAGGATCTATCTAGTCTACTCCTATTTCGGGTGGATTGGCTCCATTATCGTCGAAGTACCGGATATTACCATATGTCCCTCGACTGTAGGCGACATTGGTTTTTCTAACTTCCGGGTGTAGCGTCAAGAAGTTTTTAAACATATCGCACGAACCATAGGAAATCTTTGCGAAAACAGACGTAGTGATTTCCGACTTCTATTACCAGTTACATAACTGGGTGGGACCGTCTGTGGCTCAGTTATGATCGCCTGGACGAGTGTGTCTGCCCGCAGGGAGATCCTTACCGGGGACATCCGTTTACGGATGTCACGGATTACCCTTTAGTCCGGGATTGACCTAAGTACGACACTG
>BLSH010395942.1:31740-48835 GCA_018402905.1 Glandirana rugosa
ACTTTGCACAACCTAAGTTCTCAACTTCCAGGATAGGTTTGGGAAGTTGAGAACTTAGGTTGTGCAAAGTTTCAGGGCAATTGATTGAGGTTTAGGCACTTTATGGTACGTTAAGCAACATTAAGCAGTTTTCGGATTGTAAAATATTGCTTAACGTGAATAACTTTTGCTGCGATTTCCGAAATGATCTGAAATTTTCAGAATATGTTGGCATAGACAGAATCTTGAGTTGGGTGAAGTTTGGGGGAAATTGGATAACATCTAAGGTCTTTTTGGTACGTTAAGCAACATTAAGCGCCCCAAAAATCATGCTTAATGTCCCTAGTTTGCCTTCTGGGATAGCGAATCCTACGAAACTTCCAGGATAGGTTTGGGAAGTGGAGAACCTAGGTTGTGCAAAGTTTCAGGGCAATTGATTGAGGTTTAGGCACTTTATTACACGTTAAGCAACATTAAGCAGTTTTCACATTAAACGTTTTAGGATTGTAAAATATTGCTTAACGTGAATAACTTTTGGTGCGATTTCCCAAATGATCTGAAATTTTCAGAATATCTTAGAATAGACAGAATCTTGAATTGTGTGAAGTTTGGGGGAAATTGGTTAACATCTAAGGTCTTTTTGGTACGTTAAGCAACATTAAGCGCCCCAAAAATCATGCCTAATGTCTCTAGTTTGCCTTGTAGGAAAGCTAATCCTACGAAACTTCCAGGATAGGTTTAGGAAGTGGAAAACTTAGGTTTTGCAAAGTTTCAGGGCAATCGATTGAGGTTTAGGCACTTTATAGTACGTTAAGCACTTTTCACATTAAGCAGTTTTCACATTAAACGTTTTAGGATTGTAAAATATGGCTTAACGTGAATAACTTTTGCTGCGATTTCCCAAATGATCTGAAATTTTCAGAATATCTTAGAATAGACAGAATCTTGTATTGTGTGAAGTTTGGGGGAAATCGGTCAACATCTAAGGTCTTTTTGGTACGTTAAGCAACATTAAGCTCCCCAAAAATGAAGCTTAATGTCTCTAGTTTGCCTTCTGGGATGGCGAATCCTACGAAACTTCCAGGATAGGTTTGGGAAGTTGAGAACTTAGGTTGTGCAAAGTTTCAGGGCCATCGATTGAGGTTTAGGTAGTTTATTACACGTTAAGCAACATTAAGCAGTTTTCACATTAAACGTTTTAGGATTGTAAAATATAGCTTAATGTGAATAACTTTTGGTGCAATTTCCCAAATGATCTGAAATTTTCAGAATATGTTGTCATAGACAGAGTCTTGTATTGTGTGAAGTTTGGGGGAAATCGGTTAACATCTAAGGTCTTTTTGGTACGTTAAGCAACATTAAGCGCCCCAAAAATCATGCTTAATGTCCATAGTTTGCCTTGTGGGAAAGCAAATCCTACGAAACTTCCAGGATAGGTTTGGGAAGTGGAGAACTTAGGTTGTGCAAAGTTTCAGGGCAATCGATTGAGGTTTAGGCACTTTATAGTACGTTAAGCAACATTAAGCAGTTTTCACATTAAACGTTTTAGTATATCCCCTGATTAGGGGGTGCCCAGGCACACCTGTCACAATCTGTGCACATGCCTATGATGTACTACATGCACTGCACACATTGGGGATACACCAGTGAGAGCTGCTAATGATAAAGTACTGAGGAGAGGGTGAAGCCACAGAAGAATGTGACATGTTTGAATTTTTCTGCATCTCAGTACAGTTAGGCCTTATTCATACAGGCACTGAGGCCCACATACCTGTGAAATTGGGTTGGGCGAATGTGGCGTTGTAACCGCTGCATCCCCATTCACTTACATTGACTGCCAGCACACAGCACCTTGCGGCTCAAGCCACATAAACATACAAGGCCTACAGGTCGGGGTGCCAGTGGGAATGAAGCCATAGAGCCCACACAGGATGTGGCTGATTCTCAATGAAACACAATTTGAACACCCTTTGTTTTGATTCATCCTGGATAGAACTTTATTGCTTCTAATTTCATATTCTTTCCCAAGTACTCCATCCCCACATGTGGCAGCTTGAATGGAAGGTATCTCACTGATTTAAAGGGATAGTTCACCTTTACCACAAAACTTCCTATGCAGATAAGGGGCATCCGTAGATAAAAACAAACTGTACAGCTCTGGCTAAAGTTGAATAAAGCCCTTGCTATAGGCGTAGGCCATTGACATACCTTATGAATAAGGTGACCACATTTTTTAAATTAAATCCGGGAACACATTTTTTTTTTTTACTAGTAACGCCGGCAATCAGTGTCTTATAGCGGGACTGCGACATTGCGGCAGACAAATCAGACACTAAGTTGAGGTGACCAGATTTTTAAATGAAATCTGGGGATTTATTTTATTTTTATTTGTAATGGCAACAATCAGCGACTTATAGCGGGACTGCAATATTGCAGCGGACAAATCGGACACTAAGTGACACTTTGTGGGAACCAGTGACAATAATAAGGTGATCAGTGCTAAAAATATACACTGTCACTGTACTAATGACACGGGCTGGGAAGGGGTTAACATCAGGTTCAATCAAAGGGTTAAATGTGTGCCTAGCAAGTGTTTTCTCACTGTGGGGGAGGTTGCTTTTACTAAGGGAAGGCACAGATCCCTGTCCCAGCTGCCATGTTATGTGACACACTGTGGCAGTGCAATGCCAGCCAGAGCCATGATAGAGTGCCTGCTGCCTGTGAGTTATGATACCATCCATTATGCCAGAGAGACAGACACAGTGCAATGTAGTCTATTCACAGACACCCCCAAAGCACACCGATGTCGAAGCCTTGAAGGCACTGGCAGCCCCACGATCGGATCCGCTTCCCCTCTGTGCCTACCACTGGACACTATCAGCTGAGCTCAGCTGCCTTTCTCTGCCCGTCACCACCACTGCCCGCCTCACAGCCTCTCTTTGGGCCTCGGCTACGACAGGGGGGGGAATGTAACTGAGCAGAGGAAGATTCCTCCACTGAAGAAGGCCAGGAGATAGGCAGGCAGGCGGCTGGCCAAGGCAGAAGAACATGTTAGCGGGAAATACATCCCCCCCCCCCAAGCTAGTAGGAGCAGCAGAGTGGGGAGCGGGTATAATTCAGATTTTTTTTTTTTTTATTCTGCACTGCCTGTCTTTGAAATGGCTTGGGCCCTGTTCAAATCCAATCAGGGGACAAAACCGGGGACAGATTTGGTTTGGGGACAGTGTCCTCAATCCGGGGACTGTCCCCTGAAACCAGGAATGTCTAGTCACCCTACTTATGAAGCCTGACTGGAATACTCCCAGGATATTCCTAAGTGCTCCCAGGATGTTGCTAATTGAGGCCTAGTCATCCATCACTGCTCACCTCCACCATCACAGGGGTGAGCTCTCAAATGCTGAGCTCAGGGCTACTGCATCAAGGGAGAGAAAGAGCATGTGAGGAGGTTTGAATCAGAGAAAGAGCTCACTCCTGTGATGACGGAGGGGAGCAGTGACAATTAGGCCTCACTTAGCAACATCCTGGGAGTACTTAGCAACGTCTTGGAAGTATTCCAGCCAGGTTTCATAAGGTATGTAAATGGCTTACACCTATAAAAAGGTGTATATTCCTCTTTAGTCAGAGCTACACAATTTGTTTTAATCTACGAACATCCCTTACCTGCCTAGTTAGCTTTTTTGTAAATGTAAACTATCCTTTTAACTGCTTCTGGACCGCCCTACGCAGAAATACTGCGGCAGGGTGGCCCTCCTGCGCAAATTTGCGTACCTGTGCATGATTTTGTGCACTAGGTCTGGAGCGCACGTGCCTCCAGCGACCCACTCCAGCTGTGATTGGACACAGCGGGATCCTATCCACGCGTCCAGCGGACCCAATGTTCACTGGCACCCTGCGATCATTCTAAGGAGAGGCAGAGTAGCTGTCTGCCAATGTAAACAAGGCAGATCGCTGTTCTGTGAGAGGGGAAGATGGAGATCTTGTGTTTCTGCTAAACAGGAATACGGATCTCTGGTGAAACCACTTATCTGGAATGAATGCCCACATCTCTGAATACAATACTGACACACAAAAAAACTCTGTTTTGGGAATTTTTAGGGCATGAATTCCACAGAGCAGATCAGAAAATTATGTAAAAAATCTCATATTTTTATTTTACAAGAGGTTAAAAAGGGAAGTACAGAAAGCCCATAAATAAATGGTATAATAATATTTGTGTCATCAATACATATCTAAAACAGACCACTTATTGCAACACACTCTTGTATAGATGTACAGAGTGCTACCCAACGCGTTTCAAGGTCATGCATTGTTCCTCTTCATCAGGGGAAAAAAGTGGTAATATATTGGTTACTGTCGTTTAGAAAAATATTGGTAGTAGGCACAATCTTCTTTGTAGAATCAAAAATAGGAGACAATTGCTATTGCGGCAAGCCTTGGGCCGGCCACCGGAATAGGAGAGCACCCACAGATCCCAGGGCTCCACGGGAATGGAGGGAGAGGAGGAGAGATGTATCTGGGGGGCCCCAGCAGGTCCCACAAATCTAATCTCAGCGCATACCAATTAATGCCGTGAAGTGCACATGAGGAGGTAGGATCAGATGTTGAAACAATGAAGTTTGTCTGACGTGTTGGATAGTACTAATTGTGTGACAAGAATTTATCAAATTTTCTTAATGCAGTGTTATTAGAATTTTGAATAATACCAGATCACGACCAGAAGTTTGGAGTGGTCCATCCAAGGTCCCCCGAATACGCAGGGAGACCCGCACTATCTGTATCTTGTACATCCAGACGTGACCCTCCTCTATGGCCGCCAACATCTGATCCTACCTCTTCATGTACACTTCACTGCATTAATTGGTATATATTATCAGGGGTGTGCTGGGATTTGATTTGTGGGGCATGATGGGGACCCCCAGATACATCTCTCCTCCTCTCCCTCCATTCCGATGGAGCCCTGGGATCTGTGGGTGCTCTAAAGGGGGGTAAATCTTCTGGGCTGAAGTGGTTAAACTGAATTTTCAGTTAATTATCCTTTATTTTCTGGACTCTATTTTATTTTTTGTACATGGGTATTACTGCATCTCTGAGGAAACAAGGCGTTTGAAGTGTATTTTTTACAGACACACACCTCAGCTGTCTGTCTTTGTTTGATGGCGCAGCAAAAATAAAAAAAAGTAGGGCATTTCACGTTCAGCAGATGGTACGTCTTGCCAATGCGCCCCATAGTATTAAATTGGTCTTGCCACACCACTGCTGCAACTGTGTCTAATGGATGTGGTTGCGGCATGGTAGAGTGCGATTTCTTTGTGGAATCTCTCATCAAACAAACATGCGGAGCGGGTATATCACCTCCTGATAACCACAGGCAAGCCTCTCCTGTCACAATGATCCCCCCCAGAATGCCAGTCAGCAATGCCCATGTGAAAAGAGCCTTATATTGTGGAGATAGACATATATATATACTGTATTTCTGGATAGACTGTATTAATTTCTGTATTACAGAACATAAGTGAAAATACACCACTTAGGGGAAGTTAAAATATTTTTAAATAGGGAATTTTTAAAGAAGCACACGAAGAAGATCTAATATATATAAATAATCTGTGGTACAGAAACATGGCTTTCATAGAGCTTCTCTATTATGCTAATAAGTGGTCAGCACTTCCGCCTAGCAGCACTGGGGTTGTGGGTTCAAATCCCAACCACGGCATTACCTGCTTGGAGTTTGCATGTTCTCCCTGTGCCTGTGTGAGTTTCCTCCGGGTACTCAGGTTTCCTCCCACATTCCAAAGACATGCTGGAAGGTTAATTGGCTCCTGTCCAAATTATCCCTAGTATGTGTATGTATGAATGTGAGTTAGGGACCTTAGATTGTGAGCTCCTTGAGAGCAGGGACTGATGTGAATGTATAATATATATGAAAGCGCTTTGTAAATTGATGACGCTATATAAGTACCTGTAATACATACATAAATAAGGGAGAGGAGGGTATGTCCCATATCTCCCCACAAGGAAGGGAGAGGAGGACAATGGGAAGTGGGGATTTTGAATGTGCCCAAAAGTCAATCAACTAAATGTCAGAGATAAAATCAATCTCATTTTTATTTTTACAAAAAAAATTCTTAAATTACAGGACAAACACTATTTATAAAATATATATATATTATATTTTACATATCGCCATACAATACAGAAATTGATATCTGGGTAAATCCCATACAGTTTTGATTGTCGCGTTTCACCCAAGATGGGCTTCTTCAGGATCCAATTTTCAATATTGCTGAACCTCCAAGATACTATCGAGAAAGATAGTATCTGAGAGATACTTGGATCCAAAATAAGACAATCAACTATGGAATTAAAGTCAAGGACTAAGTACCCACCCAATATTATCTAAATAATAAATAAATTGTTCTTTCAATGTGTAACACATCATGGGGCTTATTTATATCATCATCAGAGACAAAGGCAGACTGGGGAGATATTGCTCATAGTCATAGCCACAAAATCCCAGCCGTCAGTTTAGGCCTCATATACACTGATCGATTAGCCACCATGCCTGAGATTCCAGTGTTTTCATGCAGGAGGAAGGCACCAAACATACAGCCATAAATGTTAATACCACATAGTACAGCGTCCAGCCACAGAAGCTACCAGTCTCCCATAGACTTTGACAGGCTGCAGGCAGCAGAAGAGGAATAATAAGAAATAAAAGAAATACAAACAGTGAAAACTGTAGTGCCCTCTTACCCCAGTGGTAAGTGGGAAGAATGGTCCTTACATTGGTGGTCAGTGGGAAGAATGGTCCTTACATTGGTGGTCAGTGGGAAGAATGGTCCTTACAGTGGTGGTCATTGGAAAGAATGTTCCTTACATTGGTGATCAGTGGGAAGAATGGTCCTTACATTGGTGGTCGTTGGGACCACAGCTCATCACATGGGAAAGGGCTGCTGTGATTGGCCCTTAACCTCGAAAGAACACAGCGATCACAGAGCACGCCCGATGTGCACCCCGAGATGCACAGGGAGGTAGGGTTCTGGGAGGACATCAACAGATGCCCTCCCAGAACTGGATGGCCGTGCTGTAGCCATCTTTCTGCTATAGCCTGATCGGAAAGTGGTTAAAAAGCACTGAGACAAAATAACCAATCAGCTTAAGGTTGCTGCGAAAAAATGAACCAAACAGAATGCTTAACATTTTCATCATCATCACCGTTGGGGCTTTATTTTTCAGAAAATAGGTACAGGAACTCAACCACGACCCTCCAAACCCCCACCACCCGACATCGACATCTCACTTTCATCCCTCTTCAGCTCTGATCTTCTCCCCACCTCCTTGAAAGCTCCACCATCTTCCACATATCTGACTTTTGTTGTTGTATTAAGCTGAAACACCCAGCCGGCTCTAGTACCTCCCCGCACACTGTAGTTGGCAACGCCTCTCTCACTTGCAGGGCGATCATCTAGTGGGGGTGTCGGCATCTGCACTGCACCCTGGGCACCTGCATCTTCATTATCCCCATCCTGCACTCAGTTGGAGCCACTCAGGATTTTTAGATCTGTGGGAGCCTTTGTTAGACAAGCTGTCCCTTGTAAACACAGAAACCGGGCTTCTGTGTTTACAAAGGGTAGAGGTGAGCAGGGAGCAGAGGGCCTTAGCCAAAGGTGGTAGAACTGAGTTCCACCAAGTTCCAGCTGGAAAAAAGCCCTGATCACCGTCATAATACGAGAATTATACATCTTAGTAAGCAGCAATTGCACAGCAAAATGTCGCAGACCCACCTAGAAGTACATGTGAAACGTTTGCTAAACTCTGTGCATTGGATTTGAAAAAACGTTAGAATCAGACTTTAGCATTTTGCAATATTTACTGGATATTATAATCAGTTTCCCTTGTTGCTGAAATTGCTCTTAACATTTTGGAAATTTGGCTCACTGGCTGTTTGTCCAGCCCATTGTATGAGATGAATATACTGTATACTAGGATATATACTCTTTTGTCTTTTGCAAACAAGGAATGTTCTGCAATGGGGTTATTTGTGAAATATATATTAATAGCATAGAAAGTAAAAGGAATATTCTACAAAAGAGGAACTGGGAGATTTCTGATGGTGCAAGCAAGTTTACAGGTTGACACATTCAGTTCCTGTTAGGAAAATGGAAGTGTTTGTACTTTTACTTTGACTCTTCTAAAAAAAAATTGGACTTCAGGTAAACAATTGATGAAAGCTGGTGTCCAGGTGGATATAAAAGACACTGATTAACCATTTTGGCTCTGGAAGGTCTACCCCCCTCCTGACCAGGCCAGTTTTTGCAATACGGCACTGCGTTATTTTAACTCACAATTGCGCGGTCGTGCGACGCTGTACCCAAATAAAATGTATGTCCTTTTTTCCCCACAAATAGAGTTTACTTTTGGTGGTATTTGATCACCTCTGCAGTTTTTGCACTATATATAAAATGAAAGACTGACAATTTTGAAAAAAAAAAAATATTTTTACTTTCTGCTCTAAAACATTCCCAATAAAAAAATTGGAAAATCAAATTTTTTCATTAATTTAGGCCAATATGTATCCTGCTACATGTTTTTGGTAGAAAAATCCCAATATGTGTATGATGATTGGTTTGTGCAAACGTTACGGCGTCTAGAAACTATGGTATATTTTTATGTATTTTTATTTTTATTTTTTACTAGTAATGGCGGCGATCAGTGACTTATAGCAGGACTGCGATATTGCGGAGGACAAATCTGACACTTAACTGACACTTTTTGGGCACCAGTGGCACTAATACAGTGATCATTGCTAAACAATATCCACTGGTACTGTACTAATGACAGTGGCAGGGAAGGGGTTAACATCAGGGGAAATCAAAGAGTTAGCTGTATGCCTAACCAGTGTTTTCTCACTGTGGGGGAGATGCTTTTACTAGGGGAAGGCACTGATCCATGTTCCTGCTTAGCAGGAACATGGATCGATGACTTCCCTACTGACAGAAAGGCGATCTGCCTTGTTTACATAGGCATATCGCTGTTCTGGCTCTCTGTCTAATGATCGGCGGGTGCGGGCAGACATCGAGTACACTGTACCTGCATATCAGCTCCCGCTGTGTCTTACAGGGTTAAATGAGTGATTACTATCTGTGGGGGAGGTGCTTTGATTGGGGGAATGTAAAGATCTGTGTTCCTGCTTAAGCTGAATTTTCACTTTGGCTTTTGTACACACCTCAGCTGTCTGACTTTGTTTAACGGCACAGCAAAAAAAAAAAAAATTAGGGCATTTCACGTTCAGCTGACGATACGGCTTGTCAATGCGCCCCATAGTATTAAATTGGTCGGAGGTCAAGCAGCTAAATGAAAATCGTTCATTCTGGTATCGTACGAGAAAAAAATTTGTATTTGTCCCTTCAGATAATTTTGCATGACCTGTCGTGATCGAAAGCTGTGTACAAACAATCCGATTATTGTAAGATTGCTTCAAAAGCGGTATCTTTCATCCAATTTTCTCATCATGTGTACGAGGCAAGGCTCCATGCACACTGGCTGTTAAAAAAAACATTCTAAAAATGTCAGTAGCTTTGCAGTGAGTTTTTCTGCTTTTATCAGCCTTTTTGAGCATTTTGCACATCAGCGTTTTTGAGCGTTTTTGGCGTTAGCGTTTTTGAGCATCAGCGTTTTTGAGCGTTTGAGTGTTTTTAAGCTTTCAGCTTTTTTGTGGTCAGATAAACGAAAAAATAAACGTCCAAGTGTGCATGGACACATAGGATAACATAGAGGGGCGTTTATGGGCTGTTAAAAAAACACCCAAAAACAATTGTTTATCAGCAGGGCTGCTGCAAGGATTTTTGACACTCTAGGCCAGGGGTAAGCAATTAGCGGACTTCCAGCTGTTGCAAAACTACAAGTCCCATCATGCCTCTGCCTCTGGGTGTCATGCTTGTGGCTGTCAGAGTCTTGCTTTGCCTCATGGGATTTGTAGTTCTGCAACATCTGGAGGTCCACTAATTGCATATCCCTGCCCTAGAGGAAACCTCATTTTGCCGCCCCCATTTGGCTCTGCCACTGACTCCATCCCCTTTGCCCTGTCCATGTATACGATGGAGGTGGGGGAAGTGGAGATTTTTGCAGCACCTCTCTACCTATTTCTTTAGCCATGATCCACAGGCCCGCACCTGTGCCTCTGGACCCACCTCATTTTACCACCCTGGTGTGCTGCTAGCCACGGCTCTCCAGTGACATGAGTGATTGATGCAGAGCAGTGACGGATCAACAACAGCTAGGCGCCCTGGGCGGCAGTGCGCCCTAGGCGGCCGCCTACTCCGCCTAGTGGTAGAGCCAGCCCTGTTTATCAGCTTCAGTTTTCATGGAGCCTAAGACTGGAAAATGGAATGGCAGAAATAGGAGACAATCAGATCAGCTGCATGCAAATGCTCTGACAAAGTACAATCTGATAGGATGAGTGAGCAGATTAACCATAGGGATACTTTTATCAGTCTTCTTCTGATCTATTTCTGCCCAGTTAGCAGGCTGGGGTGGGGAGAGGACCTCAATGAATTCCTTTAAACCCAAATGACCCTTTGCCTTAAATGCGCTAAATACATTTCATTTGATTTACCAAAACTGGAGAATGCAAAATCTGGAGCAGCTCTGCATAGAAATTAATCAGATTCCAGGTTTTATTGTCAAAGCTTAATTGAACAAGCTGAAGTTAGAATCTGATTGGCTACAATGCACAGCTGCACCAGATTTTGCACTCGCCAGTTTTAGTAAATCAATCCCTATGTGTTCAAAGTCCCAGAGTTTACTTTCTTTATAAAGCAGCCACATCCTTTGTAGAAAAGCCTGCCCCCTGACAGCATGTTGCAGAGTGGGGCCCTTGCATTCTGTATGGCAGCAATGATCTCTTTGTAGAGGTCCAAAGGCGACCCCTGCTGACAGGGCCGCTGATAGGCCAGTAGAACCGGCCCTGTGGTACCGGGCCCGGTGTCTTCAGGGGCCCGGGCAGCCTCACAGGCAACGCAGAATTAAAAAAAAAGGAACAAAAAAAAAAATAGAAAACGACATTCTGACTTACACCCCCCGCTCAGTCGCTCCTCCGAGCTTAGGGGGTGTATTATTGTTATGATCTTCCGGGCCCCTTCTCTCTGATGTGGGAGTGGAGGGACTTTTTTCACAGTTTCGGGCGCATGCGCACTGCACCCTCTCCGCTGTACCAGCCTGCCGATGCGGCTGCTTGTTTCCTTCCCTGGCGGAGTGATCTTGCGCTGATCAGCTCCCCAATCAGTCATTAGTCAGCCCGTGAGAGACGGAGAGCGGGAGGCTGTGAGGCGACTGGCGTCAGGCAGCTGACAGGGTCCAGATGCCGAGAAGGAAGCTGGAATTCGTGGCTACTGCTGTGGGTGGGTGAAAGATAGACTGTAGTGCACTGTAAATTCCTATAATGTCACCTTCCATATAACTATGTTTAACACACAGGAAGCAGTCAGCAGGTTCTCTCTCACAGTGTGTTACATAACATGGCTGTTGGGTGCTGATTTTGTTAACTTATTGGTCATAAGCTAACAAGGTCAGCACCCAGCAGCCATGTCATGTAACACACTGTGAGAGAGAACCTGCTGACTGCTTACTGTGTGCTATAATGCTGATGATCATAAGCTCTGTGTTTCTATTTGTTAGCAAGGCTTTCATATGGGGCAGAATCCACCTGTTCAGCGGGGGATCTGTGCTCTGATCCCCCACTGAGCAGCATGGGCAGATGACAGGTCCGTGTCCGCTCAGCTTATGCAGAGCAGACATGGACACAGCCTGCTCTGCTGTAAGGGCGACTGGTGTAAACAAACCGGCTGTCCGTTTATACTCGCTGCCCTCCAATCTGATCCATTAGACGGAGGGGAACAGATCCCTTTCCGTTTTGTGTAGCAGATCAGATTGGATGTAGGCGGGTGTAAATGGATAGCTGGTTTGTTTAGATCCATCGCTCTATAGTAGTGAATGGAGGATCAGATCAGGTCCACCTGAAAAAATGGACAGGCGGACCTGATCTGACCTGTCATGTGAACCCATCCCCAACCTTTTCCCTTTAACTGCTTGCTGCCACCCTCAGTACATTTACTGCAGCAAGGTGGCACGGGCAGGCTGGATCACATAGATGTACTTCATCCAGCCTGTTCCTGCACTTTGTTTCAAGGCGGGCTGGGGGAGGGGCCAGGGGCGGGGTTGGGGTGGGGGCTAAAGGGGCCCCGCCAGGTAGGCTGTACGGGGCCCCATGATTTCTAACAGTGGCCCTGCCTGCTGAGCCAGAGCCAAAGCTCTCCAATCGGCAAAGAACATGAGCTTTGCTGATTGAAGAACTATAACACTAAATCAGTAGAGGGTGTGTCGCACCTCTGCAATGAAACCACTGCATCCACACAGAGAGCAAGGGCACTGCTCTTTAGCTGCTGCAGGGGCCAGGCTTTTCTACTCAAGCAGTGAGTAGAGGCTCCCACTGACCAGCTGGATAATTACACTAGCAGGTCATCCTGGTGGATCACCATACATGTGGTGTCTAAGCATTAACCCTTATTCACCAGAGCTTCCGATAGTGGAGATGGGTTTTGCTACATGTTTTTACCAGGCCGCAGTCCACAAGATTGCCCCACCAAGAGGTGAGCATGGGGTCCAGTAGCAGATATGGCAGGCAGGGATTAAGCAGAAGCATAGACAAACAAGCCAAAGGTCAGTAGCAAGTGGTTGTAGGTTGGAATTAAGCAGATTTGTAGTCTAGGAACAAGTCAGGGGTCAGTAACAAGTGGTAGCAGAGATAAGGAGGACATCAGGAGTGACAACAAGATAATGGCCGAGAGAGCACAATAATCTGCCAAACAGGAATTGCAGAGACATGGCTTAATTCAGGAAGTTGATGGGAGGAGCAATGAGTTTAAGGTTCTGCAGAAACAAAGCACATGGTAGGATTGTCCAATGTATCAGATAAGTTGCTATCCAGTATCTCAGGTGGCTCAGCAAGAGGCATCACCAGACACAGCTTGAAGGCCCAGACCCGGGTCCCAACAAAGACATTGGGCACCTCGTATTTTAATGCACTATGACAATATTTATCGGATTTACACTAAGGGATCAATTGAGCGGTGGTGCTATACACCTGGCTGTGCTATGTGATGAGGCTGTATTAAAGTATAACTAAAGGCAAAACTTTTTTTTTTTAGTTTTGGATAGAGTGGAGAGGGATTAGAAACCCTGTCAGTCTTCATTCATGTCTCTGCCTCTGCTAGGGAGATTCACCCTATTTGTCATTTCATTGAAAGTCAAAGAAAAAAAATCCCACATTTTGGGTTGACATCAGAACAGGAATACAGGGACAATCTTCCAATGGGTACACTAGTTCTGGTGTCCTTGGTGACAACCAGGGATTCCCTCACTTTAGAGGGATTTTCTCTCCTCTCTTCCCGTTACGGCTATATGACAGGAATTGAATGGAAATCTCCCCAAATCTCTCCAATAGCAAAAAAAAACAGGGGTTATAACCCTCCCTTACTCTATCCAAAAATGAAAAGAAAAGGTTTTGGCTTTAGTTACACTTTAATCTCAGAAATACAACTCCATTGGCAGATAAACAGCTCCTATTTATGTATTTTATCTGCTTATAGAAACATAGAAAAGTGACGGCAGAAAAAGACTGAGTAGTCCATCGAGTCTGCCCCTTTTTATTTTATTTTTTTTTTTAATTTATTTATTTATTTATTTTTATTTATTTATTTTTTTTACATTAACCTTGTTGTCTGACTATGGATTTATGTTTATCCCAAGCATGTTTGAAGCCATTTACTGTTGACTGTCTCACAACCTCTGTTGGTAGTTTATTCCAATCATCAACCACCCTTTCAGTAAAATAATACTTTCTAAGATTAGTTTGCCTTAAGTTCAGCTGTTTGCCTGCTGTTTTGTAGCTGTTTGCCTTAAGTTCAGGCATTCAGTGGATGTAGGGTTTGACCTTGTTCTGGTTCTTTATTGCTGCCTTTGATCATGGTGGGAAGATCTCCAGCACCTCTGGTCAAGCATTTTCACTCTCAGGTCCTTCTCTAAAGAGCACACTCCCCATATGTTCCTAAAGAAAATCCAGTAGGAGATGGTGGACCTCAACCTTCTAGAAAATCTCCAATATGAATATATAGAAAAGACATACTAGAAAGGAAATGTGTGGGTAGGGCTGCTACTAAGGCAGTACAACTGGTCCTGTTGTACTGGGCCCAGCTAAACAGGGGGGGGGGGGCATGGAAATGTTATTGTTAATTTCTGCCTAAATTAATGAATACATTGATTTTACTAGACTACACCCCCGCTCCTACTTGTTTACCAGTGCTTAAATTACATTTCCCATCAGGTCAACAGAGGGAACCAGGAGGTGGAACTGTTTTTCATTTTCGGGGCGTAGGGGGATAAAGTCAGTGCCGTTGTTTGCTTCACCCTGGGGACAGGGGGTGTAGGTGGGGTTCGGGGTGTTGGACGTGGCCCATGATTTCTATTAGCAGCCTCGTGTGGGGACAATATTGTGCCAGGGTCACAGACAGCATTTAAGAATTGATGAAGGAAAAATAGCTTTCAAGTTCACAGTCTATGGCATTGTAGATATTTTTCACCCCAGACACTTTAACCTCCCTAGCGGTAATCACAAGTGTGGCTCGGGGTTAATTTTCAGTACCATAAGCAGTAACCCCTGAATACACTATTAAATCTCTGTGCATGTACTTACATGCTCCCAGCGATACCCCAATGTCCTCTGGCACTGTCCTCCAAATGGGTCATCCGCCTGAAGTATAAAGGTTCCAGGCTCCATTCCCTGCAAGCGTTGCGACGTATGGGGGCGGAGCCGGCGATAATTTCAAAAAGTTACAAACATAAACACACACACAATACATAGTGATCTGTAGATTACATTACTGTATCAAATCATTTCACCTCAGATTTGTCCCTAGTGATTTGTCCAGTGCCCTGCCAACACTTTCTGCCTGGAATCTTGAGAGCGTCCATGGCATCCAAAAGGCGTCCCTCTACATGAAAAGCGCTTTTGGACCAGCTAGAAAACAGTGATAGTGAATTAGAATTACTTGCAGAATTGAGCGCTAGTAATTAGTGGGGAAAATAGTCATCAGACACTGAAAGTGACGACAGCTATTTGAACGCCGTTTACATATGCGGGCGCGACCTACATATGCCTTCACTTCTGCGAGAGAGCACACGGGAATGGGGGCGCTTTTCTTTTTTTTCTTTTTTTTTTTGTTTATGTTACTTTTGTTTTTGTATTTTGATGCTTTCTTTTTACATTTTTTTTAAATAACTGTAAACATCCCTTGCAATAGGAATAGGGCAGGACAGGTCCTCTTTACAGCAAAATCTGGGGTCTATAAGCCCCCAGATCTTGCCTCTAGGCTGGGAATCCTAAAAAAATAAAAAAACAGTTCAATCCAATATGCAGGATCTAGTATTACAGTGACAAGTATTATTGCACCCTTGTTTGGACAAATTTCAGTGTTTTTGGTTTGATTAAATTATGGAATGTATTATTATTATTATTATATTGGTGTTTTTTCTAATTATTTATTATATTATAATTTTTGATTTCATGTTTCCAATTTTATTATACCCGGGATGTCTACTAGACTGTTGTTTGGACAGATTTAAGTCAGTTATTCCTAAGAATTATAGGTCTACAATATAAAATGCCAAATTTCCATGCAAAACAATGTACCGCTTTGACATTGTAAATATTGCCACGATCAGACCACCAGGGAGGTTAATCATGGCGTAGATCAGGGGTGTCAAACTCTATTTCATCGTGGCCCACATTAGCAGTATGATTGCCCTAAAACGGCCAGTTGTATCAGGGGTGCGACAAGTAAAAACATCTGGGTTCAAGAGTACATTGCGTACAGAGTACAAAACTCACGATTATGTTTTGTACAGAGTGCAGAACTTAGGAGTGTGCTGTGTACAAAGTGCAGGGGTTTAGGAATGAGCTATGTATAGAGTGCAGGGTTTAGGATTCCATTACGAACAAAGTTCAAGGGTGTGCTGTGTACAGACTGCAGGGTTTAGGGGTGCGCTATGCACAGTGTGCAACCCCAACCCCCTCCTTGAAGCTTCCTTGTATCTCTCTCCTACCTTGCCTTGTTCTAGTATCTCCCTTTGTAGGTGGCTTTACCTCACCTTGCAGCGTGGGGGTGAAAGTTGGAGGCAGAATGGAGTTCCACCACATTGCGGCTGCAAAACTGGATGCGAGGGCCACATGACAAGGCCCGGAGGGCCGGATTTGGCCTGCAGGCCTTGTGGTTGACATATGTCATATGGTCCTTCGCAATGTATCAAACACAATAAAGTTGTGTTGGCCACACATGTAATAATAAATAAATAATGGATTATATATTCAATCATTTCAAATGATCCATTGCTGGAAACAATCATTTGACACAATCAAGAAAAATATTCATCTTGGTTGGAATTGAAAGGGGTCTACCTCTTGATAAAGAGGACTATGTGTTGCATAGATAAACTGCAATCATCAATCTTCATAGTGAACAATCCATGGGCGTCCGCAGGTAGGGGCAAGGGGGGGCAAGTGCCCCCCCCCCCACGAATCAGGGATCGCAAGGTGTCCGCTATAGGTGTGTGCACGGTTGTGCCCAGGCACACACACCCTAATCACCCGAGTGCAGCGCACGGAGTGTGAGCAGGTGCTGGGCGCTGGAACACTCTCCATGTACCAGCACCTGGGACAAGAAGGTAGATTATACTGTGGATGGCAGCCGGCAGTCTAGCATCGGGAGTCAGCACACACAAAACCCTACCTGCTCTCCCAGCTCTGCATATACAGACAGAGGAGGGGGCAAGGTGGGTTATCCACAGCCACTCAAGCCTGCAGCGTGTATCAACAGGAGCCTGACCTGCCACTGTGAGTGATAGACAACTCTCTTCTGTGAGGGGAAGAGAGCTCTGTGGGGGGGGATTGGGTATGCATACTGGCATAGCACACGCCTGGAATCTGCACCCTGTACATAGCAAACGCCTGGAATCTGCACCCTGTACATAGCACACGCCTGGAATCTGCACCCTGTACATAGCA
>BLSH010395942.1:48845-69104 GCA_018402905.1 Glandirana rugosa
AAAGGGTCAGGAACTACGAGAATCTCGGGGTATCAAATTTAGACCACTATATTAGATTAAATTGCGAGTCGCGGCTAAGCCCCTCCCATTCATGACATTGTCGAAAGGGGCGGAGCATGGGTGAACTTAAAATGATGCCCCCCCCCTGAAAAAAGTTCTGCGGACGCCCATGGAACAATCGTATTTTTACATGTATGGCAAGAGAGAGAAATCATCTGACATCAGAATGGCGAGCTATGGTTTCCTTTTCTAGTAGCTCTTTTTTTCCTATACAGCATAAAAGCTGAAAACCCACATTAAAATTTGATCATACAATCACAATACCCTCTCCTTTATATTTACCAACAACTGTAACTTATGAGAGGCTACCTAAACAATTTGTTCAATTTATTTCCAATCAGGTTGTCCCATGCACTACTCAGTGGTTACTTATTGGTTAATAATTGTTAATCTAAATTAGATTATATCACCAGATTTAAACTATGGGGCTCTAAGAGCATCAAGGACTGGGAAATGTTTTAAAAGAAGTGAAACCACATCCCAGAGCTTGCCAGATGGGCTGCAGTCCACAAAAACGATATGGGTTGTTGGCCCCTTAGGCTCTAACATTGACTCGGTCACATGAATTCCTGGGGAAAAATTAGGGCTCAATGTTGAACTTTCCTTTTCCTTTTCCTATCAATGCTATTAAAATGATTGTGTTTATCTTTAGAAAAAACAGAAGATGCCCCAGCACCTGCTCCAGAGGTCCCAGCACCTGTCACTGAGGCACCAGCACCAGCACCGGAGGCACCTGCCCCAGCCCCAGCCCCAGAAGAAAAGACAGATGCTCCCCCTGCTGATGGTAACTATACCTGAACATTCAGGCCAGTGGTGGATTATACCCTTACCCCCATTTTTAAATAATTGTTTCAGTTTGGTAACCCATTGCAACTAGTAGCAATAATTTATTGTACATCACTCAAAAGGAAAAAAAACTAAAACCACTAATGGGTAAAATTGCTAAGTGCAAGTATACAAGTTTGAAGGATTCACCCTTCACTTTTTGATTGTTGACCATTGTCTATGGGGGGGGGGTCACATTCTTCTGCAACCTACCACAAACAAAAAACATCTTTCAGTGGTGGATTTTTATCGAAAATACTAAATTTGCTCTTTGCTCGCGTTGGCTTAGGCCAGCCATAGAAATTTCAAATCTCAGCCAGTTCAGCAGGAACCGGCTGAGATTCAAACCATGTGTGGGCAAGCTGAATGTACCGAGTTGATAAATCGATCAACTTGGGTACAACCAGCCTGCCGGATTTACTTGCGATTATCACTAGTGGCCGCGAGCAATAAGCTCTGTCTTTCTCCGGCGGAGACGGCTTCCCCCGTCCCTCACTGGGAGAATACAATATCTCGGCAGGAGGGATTCCCCTGTCAGCATGTCAGCACTGTCTGTGTTGATGGAGGAATAGTGCAAATTTCTTTCCTGCAACCTGTGGTTGCAGGAATGAAATTTGCACCGTCTATGGCCTGCCTTACCCGTTTAAAAAAAAAATGCACTTGTTTGCATCTCTTTGTCTGCAGATTACATAAAAATAGAAACATCTTTGCATATTTCCCAAAGAAATCTGAATTTGTCCCCCCAAAAAACAGTTTATGCATCCCTTTGTTATGTCAAGTAATGGCAAAGTTATCCCCAAATAAATAGGCCCATAATGGAAACGTAAAAAGTGCTCTGGTTCATAACGGGTGTAATAGTACAAGATTTGAAGCAGTTAAATATACCCATTTGTCATTAAAGAAAGCCTGCGTAGCCATAAAAGTGTTCAAATTAGCATTGCCTCCAATGTGTAAGGGTCCTTATTAATCATTTTTGGTATGCCAGGGGTGCCCCTTGATCCCAGGCAACACAATATAGATGGACTTCAAATTCCACATTGACTAAAAGTGAAACGCTGCCTCTGGAGATAAGCTTGACCTTACCATTTAGTAGGCCATTACTGGAACTTTAATGGCCAATTGGGTTACAATACAAATGTTTGCTTTGTTGTGGCTCAACTAAATGTTCTACGAAGGTGTCACCAAACTGCTTGATAAAGCCATTATTTCTATCAATTGTCCTCTGAAATATGAACATTTTGTTAAAAATAGACTGTCCGTGTGTAACAATTACATTTTTGTATTGTTACCAACATTTGTGTTATGTTTCTGCAGCTCCTGCTCCTGTACAAGAGGCTCCACAGGATCCAATTGGCCTGTTTATGCAAAGACCAGTGGATGGCGAGGTGACTGTCGGTCAGTATCCTGGTTTGCACTGGTTATATAGAGGTTTTGGTTAACTTTAAAGCCCAGCCCTGACCAATACGAATTGTCTTTGTTTTCTATAGAGAGATGTTAGAAGCAATGCATAAGATAAGCCAAATCTCAAAATGTAAAATTGTCAAAGCTAGTGTCCACCTCATCTGTCAAGCTCAATTGCTTCAGTAAAGCTGCCAGCACACAACAGGGCATCCAATGCATAGAAGGTGTTCTAAAATGAATCCAGATATATAGAAAACAGTAAGGACATCACAACAATTGTGATCAAGCTCAGAATTAGCTTTTATTGGATAATCAAAGGATTAAAATAGTCAACATGCTTTGGGGGGTTTGCATGTTCCCTTTTCATTAGGGCTTGACTACCGTATAGGTTCAACAAAGCCTGGACTCATAGAGATTTGGGCAATATAGATCCCCCATCAACACGTGCACGTGGGTGCATGAGGCCACACAGATGTTAATATGTGATAGAATGTCTACAGTATCTCACAAAAGTGAGTACACCCCTCACATTTTTGTAAATATTTTATTCTATCTTTTCATGTGACAACACTGAAGAAATTACACTTTGCTACAATGTAAAGTAGTGAGTGCACAGCTTGTATAACAGTGTAAATGTTCTGTCCCCTCAAAATAACTCAACGCACAGCCATTAATGTCTAAACTGCTGGAAACAAAAGTGAGTACACCCCTAAGTAAAAATGTCCAAATTGGGCCCAGTTAGCCATTTTCCCTCCCTGGTGTCATGTGACTCGTTAGTGTTACAAGGTCTCAGGTGTGAATGGGGAGCAGGTGTGTTAAATTTGGTGTTATCGCTCTCACTCTCTCATACTACTCACTGGAAGTTCAACATGGCACCTCATGGCAAAGAACTCTCTGAGGATCTGAAAAAAATAATTATTGCTCTACATAAATATGGCCTAGGCTATAAGAATATTGCCAAGACTCAGAAACTGAGCTGCAGCACGGTAGCCAAGACCATACAGCGGTTTAACAGGACAGGTTCCACTCAGAACAGCCTCGCCATGGTCAACCAAAGAGGTTGAGTGCATGTGCTCAGCGTTCTATCCAGAGGTTATCTTTGGGAAATAAATGTATGAGTGCTGCCAGCATTGTTGCAGAGGTTGAAGGGGTGGCGGGTCAGCCTGTCAGTGCTCAGATCATACGCTGCACACTATATCAAATTGGACTGAATGCTGTCATCCCAGAAGGAAGCCTCTTCTAAAGATGATGCACAAGAAAGCCCACAAACAGTTTGCTGAAGACAAGCAGACTAAGACATGGATTACTGGAACCATGTCCTGTGGTCTGATGAAACCAAGATAAACTTATTTTGTTCAGATGATGTCAAGCGAGTGTGGTGGCAACCAGGTGAGGAGTACAAAGACAAGTGTGTCTTGCCTACAGTCAAGCATGGTGGTGGGAGTGTCATGGTCTGGGGCTGCATGAGTGCTGCCGGCACAGGGGAGCTACAATTCATTGAGGAAACCATGAATGCCAACATGTACTGTGACATACTGAAGCAGAGCACGATCCCCTACCTTCAGAGACTTGGCTGCAGGGCAGTATTCCAACATGATAGTGACCCCAAACACACCTCCAAGACGACTTCTGCCTTCTAAAGAAGCTGAGGGTAAAGGTGATGGACTGGCCAAGCATGTCTCCAGACCTAAACCCTATTGAGCATCTGTGGGGCATCCTCAAACGGAAGGTGGAGGAGCGCAAGGTCTCTTACATCCACCAGCTCCGTGACGTCGTCATGGAGGAGTGTAAGAGAACTCCGGTGGCAACCTGTGAAGCTCTGGTGAACTCCATGCCCAAGAGGGTTAAGGCAGTGCTGGAAAATATTGGTGGCCACACAGCATATTGACACTTTGGGTCCAATTTGTACATTTTCACTTAGGGGTGTACTCACTTTTGTTGCCAGCGGTTTAGACATTAATGGCTGTGCGTTGAGTTATTTTGAGGGGACAGCAAATTTACACTGTTATACAAGCTGTACACTCACTACTTTACATTGTAGCAAAGTGTCATTTCTTCAGTGTTGTCACATGAAAAGATAGAATAAAATATTTACAAAAATGTGAGGGGTGTACTTACTTTTGTGAGATACTGTATATATTCTTCCAAATCTCCAAGCTTTGTTTAAATTATTCACTAATCAAGCCTTCATGAAGGGGAAAGCTTGAACCCCCGAACACATTGGCTTTTTGATTCTTTTGATTATCCAGTAAAAGACCTCTCTGGACTCAATTAAGAATGTTGTGGCACCCTTATTGCTTTCTCATATCAGATTTTTATTGCTCTCTGTGCCCTCATTGGGGAGTTATTCCCTTATTTCCTGTCACAATGAAACATGGTCAGAAGAACAGGAAGAGATAGAAAGTTTCTTTAACCTCCCTGGCGGTAATCCCGAGTGTGGCTCGGGGTGGAATTTCAGTACCATTAGCGGTAACCCCGAGCCACACTCGGGATTGCATTGCTGAATCCAGGCAGCGCTACTCACCTTGTCCCCTGGATCCAGCGATGTCCCCCGCCGTGTCTGTGGGCTGTGTCCTCCGCCCGATGCCTCTGTGTGCCGGGCTCCGCTCCCTGTGAGCGCCGCGTCGCACGGGGGCGGAGAATGGCGGCAAATTCAAAAAGGGAAACACACAGTATACATACAGTACACTGTAATCTGTAAGATTACATTACTGTATGAAATCATTTCACATCCCCTTTGTCCCTAGTGGTTTTCCCAGTGCCCTGCATGCACTTTTATATTATATATGTCATTCTTTCTGCCTGGAAACTTGAGAATGTCCATGGCAACCAAAAAGTGTCCCTTTACGTCAAAAGTGTTTTTTGATCAGCTAGAAAACACCGATAGTAAATAAGAATCATTTGCAGAATTGAGTGATACTGATTTTTGGGGAAATTTATCATCAGACACTGAAAGAGAGACAATTCTGCAACTGAACAAATTTCAGTGTTTTTGGTTTGATTACATTATTGAATACATTTTATCACTATTACGTTATTATTTTTGATAATTATTTTTAGTTATTTATTATATTATAATTTATGATTTCTTGTTCCAAACGTTATCATACCCGGGATGTCTACTAGACTCCTGTTTGGACAGATTTAAGTGAGTTATTCCTAATAATTACAGGCCTACAATATAAAATGCCAAATTTCCAGGCAAAATAATGGACCGCTTTCAGGACCAAAAATCTGAAATAATCATACCGCCAGGGAGGTTAATGGGGAAACCAAACACACTTTTGTTCAGTAGAGTGGGGAAGGTTTAGAATCTCTGTCCAACATTTAGTTGGAGCTAAGCTTTATAGTGTCAGTGCACCCAATATTGATATTTCAGTTCTGGGTGATTATTGGAATATTGAATCATCTATCCATGTACTCCCTTGAGAGTGGCTGTAGTAGTGGTTCACCTTATAGCTGCCCTTAATAAGAACATATATCACACATCCGTAGACACTGAACAGGCCAGCTCTTGGTTTTGTTGTTTTATTTAGGGGAAATAACTTGGCTGGGGATAAGGGGTGACTGTGGGATGCCCAAAGAATTATGGTACATGAACTCCATATACAGTCCTGTATATGCGCACTTTACTGCAGACCGTCCCTCTGCAGACTGTTACTCCTCACAACTCTCAAGCACTCAACTTGCTGACCTTTTCTCTTACAGTTCTCTCTCTAACACCAAACTTGCAGATTATCACTGACCAGGCCTGCACCTACAGTCAGGCCTGACTAAATTTCACCTTACCTAGCAAACCCTGCTAGAAAAACACACCTACTCTATGGGGGCGCACACTGTGTATAAGTCTTTTTATTATGTTTACAGTATAGAGACTGAAGCTGGAGTAGTAAGACCTTACATGTTAGACATCAAACAGCAGAACATAAGACCTTAAGAACCATCAGCAAACCTCCCCAGTTTGCACACCATCCCCGTTGGACCCTTCATTTGTTTATTAAAATGGTGAATATTTTGGAATAACTTTTACTCTTCCCTGTAACCTCTTTAGATGTGCTGAATTAAACATCAATTTAGGTTGGACTCAGTAACTTGAAAACTTTTTCTGTGGATAATTTATTGTTGTGCCCATTTTATCCCTTTAATTTTAGGTGAAAACATTAAATTTACTGCCAAGGTGAATGCCACCAACCTCCTGAAGAAACCAGTGGCGAAATGGTTCAAAGGCAAATGGATGGATTTGTCTACCAAAGTTGGCAAACATCTACAGATCTCAGAGACATATGATCGGAACACGAAAGTAAGTGGCCTGTGGAAGAGTCTCTAAAGAGCACACTAAGGTCTTACACAGACCATTTGTGGTGGAGAACTAGGGAATATACTTGACCTGCAGTTTCAAAAAATGTTTGAAGGAAAGGTAGGATATATTTTTAGTGAGTGCTTATTTTTAGTTATTCTTGAAGCAACTTTTACATTACTACAAGCTTGTTCTTCCTTTTTTACTTATTGTATTAAATGCAGACATGTGTAAACTAGCTTCTACAATGCCTTACAGAGGTTGAAGGAGTTAAAGAGACTAATGTTGTTCATTCAAGACAATGTGACAGTCTATTGCTACTAGTCCATCTCAACCCACCTATACTCACCTTCCCCACACTCACCTGACACTCAGTTCTTACACCATATCTATTGAAAGTATCCTTTTCTTCTGGATATGAGGGAGCATATGACCTTCTCCCAGCCCCAGCACTGTCATGGGAGGAGAAGGATGCTAAGGTATTGAAAAGATGGGAGCACCACACTTAATTAATACAGTCCATAAAGATTTTAAAAAGAGTACAGTCTAGGATGGTATCCCTGCTCTTATGGTTATCATTCTACAAGCCCTGATGGACTGTACAAATTAGTTTTGCACACCCATTTTTACAATAACCTAAGCAAACTCCTCCAAGGGTCCAGCAGGAGACCAAGGTTGTTGGTGAGCAGCCTCCAGGACTACATACAACATATTACATTACAACACACCACTATAGGCTTAAGCATTCCTATATAACAAAAAGAATTTGAGGAGAGGGAAGACAACTTCATTAATTTTGTGCAAGCACCAAAAGTATCTGACATGAAGATCATACCAGGTTTGACGGTCAAAGGAATGGAGACACAGGGAAGGTTGGAATTAGTAAGTTGGGATGTGTGCTTTGATGGGACTCTGTCACTTTGCCCTTAATGGTTCACTTAGCTTACTGACTAAGGTGGAATTGTTTTCTGTAAAGTGAATAAGGTGGAACTAATCATGTCTAAAGGAATATGAACAATACACCAGATTTTTGCTGGCATATGATGGAGTGATTTAGTTTCCAAAGTAAACATGATATTGTCCATTTATAGATCAATAATATAGATTCATAGCATGCTGTGAAGGAGCACAAAGTACAACCAATAGGTAGCATAGCAAAGCTGTATGGAAAGTCTGCTTATGGGATCAGCAAACATGGCTGCCCCCATACACATACAGAATTATGAAGTATACATACAAAGTAAGGTTTTAAAATACAAGCAGACACTGATAAAATGATATACGTGTAGAAGTATGATTAAAATCCCTCCTAACCATAGGCGTGCGCACATAGGGTGGCAGATGTGCCTGGGCACACCCTAATCACCCTGCACTGTGCAGATCCCACCTGCTGTCTGGCTGCAGAGAAAGGGACTGGGGAATCTCTGTCCTCAGTCTCTTTCCCTGTCTCAAAAGTGAGATATCAGGGGTCTGTTTAGACCCCTGATATTTCACCAAAGCCCCCCAGCAGAGCTCCTAAATAAAATTGTAAAAAAAAAATAAAATAAATAAATATAATATTGTAAAAAATAATAAAAAAAAACAAAATAAATAAAATAAAATAAAAATAAACTACTGACACCGATCTCTGCCCTACTGACAACGTCTTCTGCCCTTCTGACATATTTGTTTGCACTTTGTGGTGCATGCCCTAATGCAATAGGCTGCGCACACCTATGCTCCTAAATAAAGGATCTCCAGTTCACTGACTTATTTTATTCTTATCCAGGTTTATACCTTTGAAATACACATTATCAAGGCCAAGAACACATATGCAGGAGGCTACCGCTGTGAAGTATCCAGCAAGGACAAATTTGACAGCTGCAATTTCAACCTGAATGTTAATGGTACTGCCATAAATCCAGTGTTCAATTGTGTTTTCATTTTTAAAAAGTTTTATTATCATTGACTGGTTTATGACTGCCTACAATGGAACCACATCAGGAAAAAAGGTGTGATCAGTAATATAGAACAGGGGTAGTAGGGATTGTGGTCAGATTTTCATATAGGCAATATAGGCTTTGTATTCCCCAGAAAACAAGTAAAGCCAGAGTGGGAAAACTATGCCGTTCAGCTTCTCAACTCCAAGAGTTAATTTACAGCATTGTCACCCTGAAGAGCAATCCACGGTAGAATGCCTTTCAGGGGCATTTGACAGGCAGTGAAGAGGAATTATATTTTATCAACTAAAATCATGCACTATCATGGGTTGATTGCTGCATGTTCCCATTTAATTCAAAGCATCACAACTGTAGCGTGTGTACACTGACATTCGCTGCCTTTGCAGCTTACGGGGGAGCAGTTGGGGCAGCAAACCAAGGCCCAACTGTGTGGTTTTGCCACCCCCCAGCCACAAGTTTGAATACGTCTTTAAATTTGTCCTGTGTGGCTATGACATTCAGTCTTGTTAAACAGGCCCAATCAGGTCTCAAACAGGTCGAAATGGCATTCAGGGTTTTATGAACAAATCAAAGCGGTACTCTCCAGAGGCTGTACGAATAATTGCTCAGAATCAAAAGGATTCTTTATACTAGAAGCTGTAAAAATGTGGAATAATCATCTCAGTAGATTGCGTCAAAAAAGGACTGTGTCTTGCCAGGGTTCACACTATTGCGAACACAGACATTGCATGTGATTTGCAACGCATTGCTGTGCAGGTCGCATGCGATGTCTGTGCGATGCAAATTCAGCCATACAGTTTGTATGGCTGAACTTGCATTGCATTCACATGAAAATGCTGCAGGAACCTTTCTTTTCCCACACTGGAATCGGATCGCATCTGTGTTCACACCCATGCAATCCGATTCTTGTTCGAATTCACAGTTCACACTGCAATATGCAAACACATCTGGGGGTGTCATTAACTTTGTATTGACACCCGCAGCGGTTTGCAGAGGGCAGTGTGAACTGCCTGCAATAGTGTGAACTCAAGCTCTAACTGCACAAAATATAAATGGCTACAAATAAAAATCAGAAATAATGTAGAATGCTGATCCAGGGAGTATCCATTGGGGGCCATATGGATTTTTAACCTGTTACAGCAAATTGAACCATGCTATATAAGGGTTTATCCACAACAGCCACTGCACTAAAACACAGTGTCTGGTGTGTGGTGGGATCTGGCTTGATAGCTGCAGTGCCGATGCTCAGAGATGAACAGTTCTGTTCACACAGTGACATTTCATTAAGTTCCATTGGCTGCCGCTTGGTGGATTGCATCGCGCTGTCCTGTGTTGGGAACAGTATAGCTGGTCGCATATTTTTCAGTGCAAACCCACCTGTGAAACAGGCAAATAGGAGATACATTTACTAAAGCTGTGCAAAAACTGGTGCAGCTTTGCATGCAAGCCAATCAGCTTCTAAACTCAGCTTTTTCAATCAAGCTTTGACAATAAAACCTTGAAGCTGATTGGTTTCTGTGTGGAGCTGCACCAAATTTTGCACTTTCAAGCTTTAGTAAATCAACCCCATAATGTTACCTTGTCTTGAGGTGGGACTGCGCTGAAATAGCTCCCCAACGCAGTCCCACCGAACCCAGTGTTAATGGGCCCTAAGGGATTTTCTTTGCCTTCCTCTGGATCAACTGGGAAGTTAGGGTTCTAAGAATGCAAGGGGTTTTTATTGTATTTATTAATTGTTGGTTGATGGACATGTTTAACCAAAGTAACTATATAGTGGAAATGATGTGTCAAACAAGAGTCAACAGCTCTGGAATGTTTAGCGGTTTACACGTTAATGGGGATTTACCAAAGTTTCCATCAACTGTATTAGATGAAATTCATACATGTACTATTAATATTTTATTCCACTTGTACATCCTTCCTTATGCCAATATTTTCTTCCCCTTTTTTCTCTGTGTAGAAGCCTCAAATACAGGAGACATTGATATCCGTGCTGCATTCAAACGGACGTAAGTATCTCCCCTAAATACATTCCTGTTTTACTGTCTGATTGAAGCTACAACAGGAGAATGAATGTGGCAGCTAAGAGTTACTTTGTTTAAAAAAAAATGGATATAGTCAGGGTAGTTTTATATATATATATAATATTATTAATATTCTGAATGAGTTATAGAAAGACTAATTGCAAACATGGATGGTGGATGGAGGTTGGTTGACACCAATAGGAAGGCCCTTTTCCCGACACACACATTAACATGCATGGTCCTAAGAGTATGGAGGTAAAAGGAATATGTCGGACAAAACACAAAACTCAATAAAAGATTTGTAAAATGAAAATGCACTGTATGTATGTGTGCTTGCTTTTATATTTTGTACACATTGTTATAGGGTAAAAAAAAATCTTTGCAAAATTTTTAAAGTTGGCCATACACTATTAGAATTTTGTTAAAAATGTTTTACTTTAAGAACATTCATTCTATTTTTTAATCATTAGTGCAGTTAAATCGCCATTTGTTTTTGACCGCAGTTACAAGAACATTAGAAGGAGCAGTATGGAAAATTTTTCTCAAATAAATGTTTTTCTAAAAGTGCATGTGGTTTTCATTCAGGAAAGTCTAACCATTCCAAAATCACATGTTCAAAGCAAACAAAAAATTTGAAGTATTCTGAACGACATTTGTCAAGTCATCAAATGTACTGAGAATTATCATATGAATGTTCTTAATTGTTTTGTAGCATTTCTATACAATTTGTTGAGACAATAATTGCTAGGGGCATTGGGGAAATATAGGGGTCATTTCCAAGTGTAATTCAATACATGTATATCTCTAAAACTTGTCTGATACATCCAGGAGCATAGTAGGACCAGCAAGAAGGAGGATATCCATCGCCAGGTAGACAAACTTTGCTCCAGCAACATTTGTAAAACATCCCAATGAATGTCTTCCTAATAAGAAAATGAAAAAATCGCCCTTATAGTGAAACTGGGGGTAGGGGCAGAAAGGCTAGAATGATCCTGCCCTTTTAAAGTAGAACCCCGCTAAACATTTTTTACATCCAATCTACCCACGTAATGCTACCAAGTGAAATTTCTGAAAATGGCTATCCTTTGTGAAAAAAACATTGATTATAGTTTGCATGGGGCACATGTAGCGGGGCAGGGTGTTGCTAAAAACCTAATGCATTAGTCTACAATCACACCTCTGTGGTTTTCTGGCAGAGCATTTTAGACATTACCCTTCATTTCTTTGTGTAGTCTTTTGGGTCATCTCGTATTTATGGGTACCTTTAGGATAGGGTTGATACAACAGTTTAACTTGGAATAAAGTGTTTCTAAAGCCTAAACATTTTTGTTTACATAGAATAGGGAATGGCTAGAGCCCATTTTGGGATTTTTTTCCATCCCTCACTTATTTAGGAGATTACCTTCACTTTGTGTTCTGTAGACACAACAGGAAGTAAAAGGAAATGTCTCCAACATGAGGGAAATCCTCTATACCAGCCATTCTCCACCAGGGTTCTGTGGAACCATGGAGTTCCTCCAGAGGTGGCTAGAGGTCCCTTGAGCTGTGGCTAACTGACCTCCCATGTAATGGTGCCTGCATAGTTCCAGGTCTAACACTGCTTGGCAGAGCCAGAGATGTGTCTGCAAGGGGAGCAATCTTCAAATTGACCACCACTATTGGAAGTGACATTTTCCCCAAGACCACCAATTGACGGATTTTAGGAGGGGATCTCTGAGACCTAAAAATTATTGCAAGGGTTCCTTTGGGGTAAAAAGGTTAAGAAAGGCTGCTCCATACAGGACAGGTGGCACTGGAACAATTGCCCTCATTGGCAGTTTTCTATTATTTTTTTCTGCACTGTTGACAACTCTTATTTTGCATTTTCCCTCACTTTTGACAGTGGCCACCAGGCACATAGGAAGAGTGAATCTCTCTTAAGCCTCGTGCACACAATACGATTGTTGTACGACTGAACGTCCAACTTCCAAAATCGGCTATCCGTGATTTTGTCTAGCATACTGACGGTAGTCAAATTATCATTCGACAAAGCCGAACGTAGTTACATGTTACGAGCTTATAAAGAGGAAGTTCAGGTGAATGTGAATTGTGAATTACGGACGCAGGTTTACACGACCAAACACTTCCTGGATTCCGAACATGCGTGTTTGTACTTACAACTTTTGTTTGTGCAACTTCTGTACATGTGAGCTGAAAATCGGACGACGCCTTGTCGGCAGACAAAAGTTTTCTAGTCTGCACATACAACTTTTGTTGGACGATAATTCAAAATCGGCTGTCGAATGGAGCGAACTAACGGTCGGATTATTGTACGAAAGGCTGTCGTACGACAGTTTTCGAGCGATAATTGTACCGTGTGTACTGGCCAAACATGATACAATTTTCTTGTACAACTTTCCTTTAGATTTACCAAAACCATATATGAGGTCACACCTAAACACTTTCAATCTGAATGCAATCAAGCAGGCTTTAGTTGAAGGTAAATCTAAAGGAAATTGACCAAGAAAATTGTATAATGTATGGCCAGCTTAACAGGGACAAAGACAACAGCATAAACCTATCAACAAATCCACCCAGCACCTGACCCTTATCACCACAGGCTGAGAATGCACAAGTAAGGATGATACCATGTTATAGCTCAAATAAAGAAAATCCAACACTCAACCAATAAACCTCATGGTCTTAATGAGATTGTATTGCAGTAGTGGTGACAAAAAGTGCAAGAAAAGGCAAGGTACAACACCTGGCTGTCTTGGGGTACCATGTACTCTCTGTTACCACTACTGCAATATGACCTCATTAAAACTGTGAGGGTAATTAGTTGAGTGCTGGATATGAGCAGTAAAAAACAGACATTGTTTCTAAAAAATGCCAATGGCATTGATTATTTGATCAACTTCCAGCATCAAGATTCCCGTACAGTGATGGCTTCCATTAGCAGAAAATGGTTCAAATAATCCCTGGTGATCCTGCCATGAAGGTGCTTTTTCAGACACTTCCTGTTGTAGGATGAAAACTGTCTCCCAGTTGTACTTCTTCATTGTCACCCTGTGAAATGCACCCCCTGACGCTATAAGTGGCCGTGCCAACACATTAGTGTATATCAGGGATATGCAATTAGCGGATCAGCTGTTGCAAAACTACAAGTCCCATCATGCCTCTGCATCTGGTATAATGCTCGTGGCTGTCAGAGTCTTGCTATGCCTCATGGGATTTGTAGTTTTGCAACATCTGGAGGTCCGTTAATTGCATATCCTTGGTGTATAGGAATCATCGACCATTCATTGTCAAGAAGCCAGTTGAGGACATTGACGTGCAGCTGATGCTTGAGCAAGTGCAAGTCTCGTTCAAGTGTCCTGCACTAAAAATATAATATTGGCTACCAAGGGCTATACCAGTAATAGTGAAATATAGGGGTCATGTATGATTGGTGTAAACCCGGAATCAGTATCAGGGCAGATTTTGTCACTCATTAGGAAGACTGCTTTTCATTGCCATTGGGATAGTTGCTGAGCAAATAATTATCCAGAATTCTATGTAAGATGTCATGGAAGATCTGCTGCTGTATTCAGACTTCCGATGCAAACAAATTCTGTGATACTGGTTGGAGACCACACATTTCTAATATACCTGACACTTCATGAATCCTTGTAATACTGAGCTTATCACTTGTTTTCTGCCTTCCTAAAACTCTGCTCAATCCAATGCATGTACAGCGTGTCCCCTGTGCACACAGCTCAATGTACAGAATTTACGGCACGCTAAGTCTCAGAGGCTTGTGTTACACCAGTCACTCAAAGATTAATGTTTCCCTGTAATGTCTATATATTACCACATGCTATGCCTGATCCTTGTTGCACAAGCACATTTCACAGTTTGTGTATGATTTCAGTCACCTGGTGTATAGAAAATAGTATAGAACGGGAATTTTTATTGTAATTGATTGTACAGATATACTGTACATATTGGCATACCCCACAATCACACACATGGGATATACATGTATATATACAGGATAGATAGACAGACAGACAGATAGATAGATAGATAGATAGATAGATAGATAGATAGATAGACAGACAGATAGATAGATAGATAGATAGATAGATAGATAGATAGATAGATAGATAGATAGATAGATAGATAGATAGAGATATACAGTACATATATTTGTGCACCACACATCAAATATATATATATATATATATATATATATATATACATACATACCATACATTCATACAAATACATCACATACGCGCACACTGAAAACATACACATATGCTGTATACACATCACACATACATCATGCACACATATACATTACATCAGGGCTCGACAAAACCCAGGCACCAGGTTGCAGTGCCGACTGGAAATTGCGCCCTGGGTTACACCGCAGTCGTGGTTGGGATCCTCCCACCCGTGGGTGTGCGGACTAGCGTTGGGCTGGCCGATAATTGAGGCCTCGGCTTTGCATCCTGCTGGAGTGGGATACATGCTCCTATTTGCAAATCAGCGCCCTCTGGTAGACGGTGCTGTGATGAGTGCGGCTTGCTCTCACTGCCCGCCCACCTCCGACATCATCTTCCCAGGTTGACAGCTGGGCTTGATCGTTTGCCCTTTCCTTAGCGCTGCTGAGTGCTTATCAGTGCCACCCCATCAGTGCAGCCCAACAGGGCAGCCCATCAGTGCCCATCAGCGCAACCTGTCAATGCTTATCAGCACAGCCTCATCAACGTCAACCTATCAGTGCCCATCAGTGAGTTCCACCTGTCAGTGCCGCCTATCAGTGCTACCCCATCAGTGCCCATTAGGGCGGTCCATCAGCGCAGCCTGTCAATGCTTATCAGCACAGCCTCATCAGTGTCGCCTATCAGTGCCCATCAGTGAGTGCCACCTGTCAGTGCCCATCAGTGCAGCATATCAGTGACAACAATCAGTGCCAATGAATCAGTGCAGCCTATCAGTGCTTATCAGTGCAGCATCATCAGTGTCACCTATCAGTGCCACCTATTAGTGCAGCCCATCAGTGCCACCTCATCAGTGCCCATCAGCGCAGCCTATCAGTGCCCATAAGTGCCACCTATTAGTGCTTATCAGCTCGCCTACCGGTGCCCATCAGTGCTGCCTGTCAGTGCCCATCACTGCTGCCTATCAGTGCCCATCAGTGCCACCTAATCAGTGCAGCCTATCAGTGCTTATCAGCGCAGTCTCATCAGTGTCACCTGTCAGTGCCTATCAGTGCCACCTCATCAAACTGGCTCTTAACTTTTTTAGCTGGCTCCAAGATTCTAAGCAAATTTGTCAAGCCCTGCATTGCATGTATAGTATACACATAAAACCACACACAAATCCACGCACATATATATATATATATATCAGGGATGTGCGGTGTGGTCAGTGGCTGGTGAGGCATTGGCTAGTGTCAGAGCCAGATACACACAGGTTACATTCGCAGCGAATGTCAGAGTGAGAGCAATAATTCTAGCACTAGACCTCCTCTGTAACACTAAACATGTTACCTCTAAAATGTTAAAAGCGTTGTCCATGG
Source organism: Glandirana rugosa (assembly GCA_018402905.1). Lineage (NCBI taxonomy): Eukaryota > Metazoa > Chordata > Amphibia > Anura > Ranidae > Glandirana > Glandirana rugosa. Next base: position 64,944 of record BLSH010395942.1, read on the forward strand.
AGATTCTTAAGTACTGAAGTGTAGCGCCATTCCACAAGTGTGTGCAATTTAAAAGCATGACATGTTAGGTATCTATTTACTCAGCGTAACATCATCTTTCACATTATGCAAACAAATCTGGCTAACTTAACTGTTTTTTTTTCATGAAACAGTTTTTTTTTCATGAAACTGTTTTTTTCCAAAAAAATCACATTTGAAAAATTGCTGCACAAATACTGTGTAACATAAAAATGACCACCATTTTATTCCCTAGGGTGTCTGCTAAAGCAATATATATAATGTTTGGGGGTTCTGAGTAATTTTCAAGCAAAAAATGATGATTTTTACTTGTAGGAGAGAAGTGTCAGAATTGGCCTGGGTGGCAAGGGGTTAATTACCATAAGTAAGTAATAAACAAATAATTATTATATATTATTTTTAAGGTAATTTACTAGATTTTCAAAAACTGTACTCAAGCAGGTGGCTTAATGGATAAATTACTGAAGTTTGAAGTTATAATTTCAAACCAGTAATTTCACAGTAAATAGATAAATAATAAATGATTATCTTATAACATATAGCATAATATATTATTTAGCCTGTACCTTTTCAACAGCAGCAGATTCTCATTCTCCCTCTTAACTGTATGAGGAAAAACATGGGATTATGGGTAAATCTTATACACATAAACCTGTTTTTTCCTTGTAGTTAAGAGGGCTGGGCTGGAAGGGAGCATTTGTGTTTTAGACACATGCCCCCTTCTATGACACTGCAGTGAGAGGCCAGCCTCCACTGCAGCATTTTTATTGGACAGCTTGGGCCTATGGTGCGTTACCATTGGTCCAAGACTCCAAGCTGTCCATTGAGCTCAGTGCCTCTGACAAGAAGTCAGAGGCACTGTGATCTCATCCTCTCAGTCTGCTGTAAACACAGTGTGCCAGCTTGTATTTAAACTGGTCGCTCTGTATGTAGCTTCTGACAGGCTGAGCAAGGAGCCCCGTATCTTGAGAACCATAAATGATAGGAGCCCCAGTGGTGGGGTAGGACTTCAGCTAGCTGCTTATCAAATGTGGGGTCTCTATGATCCCAGGTCACCAAGCTACAACTCTCGAAGTTAATCTTTTTTTTGCCATGCACAATTACTGCTGCAGAAACACTTTGCAAAATGCACCAAGCAGTAGAAGAGGACACTTCCACAGGATCAAATTGTTCAGCAAGACAAATAGTTCTCCAGAAACTATAGCAATTTAGAGAGAAAAAACCTAATCTGATTAATCATCGCTAAATATCAGAACATCAGCCAATAATTTGGAAAAGTTCTTCTACTTTCTTATTGTTCTCCTGATATACTGTACTTGCACTATAACACATTAATACTAGGTCTTATCAATGAGTTAACTTGTGCATGTCACAGTCGACTTAGGTTCCACTTATCCTACTGTTAATCAACTTTATCCTGTATGTGTTACGAGAACCTGCCTTGCTAGTAATAAAGTGTAAGTGTAGCCATCATTGTTTTAATTTTAGATAGAGGAAAGAAGGTTTCAAATATTAACAGGTTATTTTGTGTTGCCATCTGTGTCCTCTTGATGAGGTTTCCCTTTACTTCCTATCCCGGAATTCCCCTCTTAATTGTTAGCAGAACAGGTGTCCCCATTAGAATATTAACTATCACCTCTTGGTCTGGTTACAACTCTAAAACTTTGGCTTTCTCCTAACTTTCTATCTCTGTGAGAGTGGTCACCAGGGCCAATTGAGAGGTGAATCTTCGCACACTATAAAGGCAGGTAGCTTGCTAGATTCTGAGGATAGAAACCAGGTAAGTGATATTCTGGGTCTTTGAGCTGGTAAAATGAATAGTAATTATGTTGCAACCCAAGAGGAACACTGTTAAGTGCACTAAAGTCAACAGAGCATATTTATACAAGTGTGGATCGAGATATATTCCTAGGACAAAGCTTTGCCTCCCATTGCCAGACATTCACTAGCATAGCATTGTCCTGTAGATTTGTGGTGGGCAAATGGGGCAAATGCCAATGAGGATTTTACAGCTTCTTTGTGGACACTACATGACATCAGTGGTGAATCACTGATGAGATCAAAGATTTGCCATCCACAGGCAGGAAATCCCACAAGCAGGCCAGGGCTGGTGACTCTAACAATCACTGTATTAGAATTATAGCAAATGTCACAGAAACATGGACCTCCCTCAAAGAATGGGTAAACCAGACTTGCATTACAAGGGAATCAACAATAAAACGTAATTTGATGCCAAATGAACAGCAAATGATTTGACCAACTGATCATCCTGTGCTTTTGTAAATATGCCCCCAAATAGTGAACTAGTCTACTTTTATGTTATTGTTCAAGAAAAAATCAATGCACATTTATTTTTTTCGGCTAAGGACTGTATACAATTGATTCTGCCATATGCAGCTTCCTCCTCTTTCTATATTGTGTGTGGGTGAGGCATTTGGGTGGTTACTGAGGAGGTTGAATGTAAACCATAGAACATGGTGGTCTTCATAGCTGCAGGCTCAGTGTTATAAGCAACCAAAGGAACCCTGTCATGAGACCATTCATTTCAACAGCAGCCTTCTCATAATATTATACAGTATGTGCATTTAATTCCTGATGTTGGGCACCACCATCCTAATTGCGACTTCAGCCATTTCAGACCCCCCAAAATAGATATTTCAGTTTCTGCCAACTGCTGGAGACTTATATCAAAAAAACATTTCTTATATCTCTACTAGCACCTACTGTGGCAATTAAAGGGGTTTCCACTCTTCCTTTTGTACTATTTAATTATTTCTTATTATGGAGAACATAATTAAAGGAGATGGGATACACAAAGGGGTGTAGTATCACCCAAAACTCTTGAGTCATGTATTATGTAAAGGAGAACATAATGTTGAAGGAGATCCAAGGGGTTCAGCTACAAAATTGTTGGTTGAAGACCCTTGGGACGACTCAAAGTGTCCACTGAAAAAGAAAAGCAGGTGGGAGAGCCCTTATCGTGTAGTGAATGACTCAAATATAATGATTACCTCAAAATAGTTTCTCCATAAAATCAAAAACACAAAAAGGAAGTGACTTACATCTGCTGAGGTTGCGGTGATCCCGTAGGGTAAATACATGCAACCTTCTGTGAAGAGTGGAGGTAAAAAATATTCTGTTCACACGCGATAAGAAAAGTCACACTCAATGCCACATCGGTCCTGGATCCTCTACAGCAGTGGTTCTCAACTCCTGTCCTCGGGACCCACTAACAGGCCAGGTTTGCAGGATAACTGAAATACATCACAGGTGATACAATTTGTTGCTCAGTGATTGCAGTATTCTAGTCTGCAACTCCCCAAGATAATACTTAAAATCTGGCCTGTTGGTGGGCCCTGAGGACCGGAGTTGAGAACCACTGCTCTACAGGGTTTTCAGATGGGTGTTGGATCAAGTGAGTTGGATGATGTCTAAAAAAGCCCATCAGTGGTCCGTTTGGCAGAGGGGCTCATCATAACTTCCTTGCAGGATGTCTCCAACTTACAAGCCGACCTCAATGCACTGTCTAATTGGGCAACTATGTGGCAAATGAGGTTTAATGTTGATAAATGTAAAGTTATGCACTTGGGGGCTAAGAATATGCATGCATCGTACATACTAGGGGGAGTACAACTGGGGGAATCCATAGTGGAGAAGTATCTGGGGGTTCTGGTAGATCATAAGCTTAATAATGGCATGCAATGCCAAGCTGCGGTTTCCAAAGCAAGCAAAATCCTTTCTTGTATTAAGAGAGGTATGGACTCCAGAGATAGAGACATTATTTTGCCCCTGTACAAATCATTAGTAAGACCTCATCTGGAATATGCAGTTCAGTTTTGGGCACCAGTTCTCAAAAAGGATATCGGGGAACTGGAGAAAGTGCAGAGAAGGGCAACCAAACTAATAAAAGGCATGGAGGAGCTCAGCTATGAGGAAAGATTAGAGGATCTGAATTTATTCTCTCTTGAGAAGAGGAGATTAAGGGGGGATATGATCAACATGTACAAGTATATAAGTGGTCCATATAGTGAACTTGGTGTGGAGTTATTTACTTTAAGGTCATCACAAAGGACAAGGGGGCACTCTTTACGTCTAGAGGAAAAAAGATTTCATCTACAAATACGGAAAGGTTTCTTCACAGTA
>BLSH010395942.1:69548-81876 GCA_018402905.1 Glandirana rugosa
TTTTTTACAAAGACAATAGAAAAAATACGATTGACTGACGTTTTATGTGTCTTTACAAAACTCGATTCACCCGTGACAGACTAGTAGAGAGTCCAGGGGGTTCTTGAGTGTCCATCTGGATGTGGGTGGAGATTGTGTAGGTACTGTGACGTGAAATGTCGGTTTTCGTCTCGGAGTGACCAGTTCGAGTCAAGAAGTAAATAAGGATTACTCGTAAGTGATTTCCCTCTTTCGTCATCGTAGACCACCAACGAGGAATCTTTGCAGTGTCATGGATGTGTTAGAGGTGGGTGTAGGTCTACCTGTGAGTTCTTGGGGGACCTGAGAGATGATCAGACAGTGCCCACTTAGCTCAAAACATTTCTGTGTATTTTGCAGTCAGTTAGCATAAAAAAGATAACAGAAACATTTTTTGTAAGAATTTGTTAATGACCTTTTTCTGTTCATGATACTCTTTCTAGTGGAGACGGAGCAGAGGAAGCCGGAGAGTTGGACTTCAGTGCCCTTCTTAAGAAAAGGTTAGTATACTACAGTATGGCAGTACACCACCTCCCACTGATCATAGTTCTAAATCTACACTCTATAGCAGGCAACAAATCCATCCCCCCTCCCGGAAACACTTCTATGTAGCCAACAGCCTGTCACTGATATAGATATTTATAATTCCTTGCAATCTCCCATCTTCCCCTCCATGCCATATGTAGAATTCTCATTGACATATGAGACATATATATATAATACAGTTTATCACCTTACACGGCTTCCTTGAATTGATACAACATTCTGTCTCAGCTATCTTCACACAGTATTCTTATCCTTGGCACAGAAAGTTTACACTACTTTGCAGGTTGCTGTCAGTCTTGTAATACATGAGAGTTGTAGAATGCTTTCCAGTCAGGGTTACATATCACAGTGTGACACCTGCACAGATGGAAACTTATGAAGAACAGCATAGGGCATCTGTTGTAACTTGTTGGTGCTGTGAAATGCTGGCTTAGACTATATCATACCTTTATTGCTGAATGGGTGTGGAAAGAAACTATAAAGTCCCTACCAACCAAACTAATTTATAAGATGATATACCCATTGTAGTAATTTTCACAAATATTCAACCATGAAGCTTATGCTTTGGGGTTGTAAAGAAAAACTCTCTCGGTTTGCCCATTTAGGGTCACGTGATAGATTTGCTTGAAGAACCCCCTTACCCTCCAACCACTGATACTCACCCTTGCAGTACTTCCCTGCTGCTCCATTGCTTCTCCATTGCTGCTCCATATGCAGTGCTTCTGGTTAGGATGGAGAGGCTAATCAACAAGCCTGAAGACTGTCATGTGGGGGAGGGGAGAGAAAGTCATTTACCATTTGCATCCCAGGTGCCCTTGTAAAGTGGCAAAGGGAGGACAACTATTCCTCCCACTCAATTTTAAAATGGTACCCAGACTCTGCAGTCCCTTGGGTCCTGGCTCGCGTGTAGGCTGTCATTAACAGCCAGCATTCAGGACTAAGCCTAGGAGCTGAAACAATCAGCTTCTGGGCTTCAAATCTTTCTGCAGAGCATTCCATAGAAACACTTGTAGCACATCAATGTAAGCAAAATGCTTCTGCATTGTGCTTTCATTGGGATGGTTGTAACATGTCTGGATGACATTTGATTTGGCTTCATAAACACAAAATGTTCTCAGAAATAAATTCAACGTCCTTTGGATTTTTAGCAATTGCAAACCTGTGAAACATCCATGTCATGCTAATTCGAGGCCTGTCCAACCCGACCTACTTTTCTATGCTAAATGTTCCAATTTTTTTCCCTGTGTGCTTCATATTGTTGCATCAAAAAGGGAATAAAGCTTTGCTAAAGTAAAAAGCAAATATTTAATTTGAGTTTTATCAATCTGTTAGCTTACATAAAAATCACACTATGTGATATTGTTTTAATTGGCAAACTATAACAGTGATTTTTTTGGGCTAAACATCTGGAGGTGCACAAATAAATGTTGCACTGGAAAATGTATTTGTTTTATAAAAATCAAAAATGCATTTACACCAATCTGCTACCAAATTAAAGCCCTACACAGAGAACACATTTCCTGCTACAGGCACTTGATCTCTAGGTTACTACAGATCAAGGGATCCGGTTCCTATAACCTCAACAAAGTCTCTATAAAGTCTCCACAGGATTAGAGAGGAAATGTTAAAATCCTCAAAACTTTATATTGAGTCATTCAACAAGTAGACTACTCCATCCGATGTACAAACCCCTCCTTAGTGGGATGGAGTAGTCTGTTGGATAATTCAGTAAATCGTTGGGGTTTTCAATTTGGCGAGCAGTCCCTTTCTATTCTTCTGGAACCTTTGAGACACATTAAAGGCCTGTCTGTCCTGAAGAAAACAATATATAATGGTCAGGGTAGGATACAAATACTTAAATGCATCATGTGTGGAACTTAGACATCCAGGAAATATGAAAAACACTCTAGGATTAAGAGAGAAAAATGCCCAGGACTCAAGTGGTCAACCTTACATAAGCATCCAAAAGGAAGCTTACACAGGGTTTGGCCTCCTTGCTCCAGGGCAGGAATGTAGTGGTGGGGAAGCATGGTAACCGTGATTATCAGTGTTTTGGGGCACGTTTCTTAAATGAATGGGCAAAATGAGTCTCTTTAGGGCAATTTCAACCTCTTTCCATCAAATAGTCTACCACCAGACCTATTTGATCTTTTCAAGGTGTTGATAAAAGTGATTGGTGGCAGGTTGTATTAATTTGGTTATTTTTGAAATCACTAGCTGGCTGCCAAATGTGTGGCAGCAATAAATTGGCTATACACTTGGCAATTTCTGGCAATATCATCCATTTGCAAGTAGCCGTCAGTCACAAAGATATCCAAACAGAATGATTCAACCTTCTGCCAACAGTTTTTGTCATAAAGTAATCAAAATGTTTTATGGTAGGTCACCTTATGCTGTTCGGTAGTTTTTGACAAAAACTGGTAGAAAATGGTTGCATTTGCCTGAACATTGTTATTTGTATAACTGATTATACACTCTTGGAAAGGGAAGTAGTAGCTTTCCATAGTAAATACAAGCAAAAATTACCCAAGATCAACCACACAATTGAGAAATACTTGCTGAAATTCTGTGCTCAGGCTGGGGGGAACCCCACTCCCCTATATGATCATCCAAATCAGAAATTCAGCCGGAAACTTGATAACTCCATAGTATTACCCTTTTTTGGCTACATCATATACACAGGATCAATGCTGATATATTTTGGCCATAACAGCCTTACTCATATGCTATGAGTAAGGCTGTAATGGCCGAAACAGTACCCTGGCAGATGAGCACAACCATTTTTCCAGTGCAGGATAGAAAGGAAAAAACAGTAAATGATGGACCATACTTTATTGATTGTTAGTTCATTCCTCAATAATTGCCATGTGTTCTATGCTTCATATCCATGTGTCTTTTTCCTATGTTCCTTATATTGTATCTAGCTTTCTTGCAGCGCTTGCTCCATGTACACTTCCTGCCCTCTCCCTGTTCATCTGTCCAGTTGGCTTAGGGACTGGTTGAGTTCCAGGCACCCCACTCTCCTGCAGTTGTTGTATTTCCTGCAGCTTGCTTGCTGCCTCCCTTTCATACTATAGTTTTGCAGAGCTTGCAGTATCCTTCAGTCCTGCTCTCTTGCAACACTTGATGCTTTCTTCAACCTTGCTGCCTTTCAACACTTGCTAAAACCTTGTGTCCTCCTGTCCAGCAATCCTTGTTGCAATCTTTAGCCCTGCTGCCTTGCAAAGCTTGCTGCATTCTTCAGTCCTTCTCTCTTGCAAAGCTTGCTGCATCCTTCAGTCATTCTCTCTTGCAATGTTTGTTGCATTCTTTAGCCCTGACTTCTTGCAATGCTTACTGCATCCTTCCATTCTGCTGGCCTTCAATGCTTGATGCATCCCTTAGTCCTGCTTTTTTGCAATGTTTTCTGTATTCTTCAATCCTACTGTGTAGCAATGCATGTTTCATCCTTCAGTCCTGCTTTCTAGCAATGTTTGCTGCATCCCTCTGTCCTGCTGTGTAGTAATGCATGCTGCATCCGTCAGTCCTGCGGTCTAGCAATGATTTGTGCATCCCTTAGTATATTTTTTTTGTATTTATTGAGTAATGATTTCTATCATGTTTCCTTCTGTATTTCCTCTCTTCTTTTACGCTATCTCTTTTCTGTTCTGTAACTGTCATTTTCTTATCTTCTTCTGTCCTTCATCCTGCATACAGAGAGTAAGTTTTATGTGATATGCATGATATGAGTGATTCAGCTTTACTTACTTTTGGCCTGGCGTAACAAGGCGAATGGCTCAGACCGATGTCTGGTGACCGGTAATGCGCATTAATGCTAAGCAAATATGGCTACTCATTTTCTGCTAATTAGTTCTAACTTGGTAAATCAACTGCACTGGTTCTGCTAATTTTGTATCTATAGCAAGTGACCCCTGTGATGTCACTGTGTTGAGTGACCAGTCTGTCCATTCTTCTCAGCAGTAAGTGGAGAGACTGTGCAACAGCATGTAACCCATCTGTCTATGTCTTGGAAGCAGTCACACCTCTCCGTGGAGGTGACAGCTGAACTCCCATGAGTAATAGGATAGCCTGCATCAGAGGCTCAAGAAAGAGTTGTGTTACTATATTAAAACCTCCCTAACTGCTTTTTGAAATATATCCTTCATCACTAGATAGTTCAAGTGGGAAACAAATGTGGATGGCAGAACCAATGTTGAAACAGCAAGTCATTCTGGGTAAAAACAGGTGTCTACTTACACTTCAAGTACAGTAGATCTAAACCCAATCGCTAAAATTGTCTCTGTTAATGTCATTCCAAAAGTAATTTTCCAGTATTTTAAATCTGCAGCTTTCATAAAATAAATACCAGGTGATTCTGCCATTGTTGAGGCACCTCCTGCTATAAGGTGGCAACTAACTACCAGTTGTGCTCCTGCATTGTCATCATGGGGGAGATTTACTAAAACTGCAGAACTCAAAATCTGGTGCAGCTGTACATGGTAGCCAACCAGCTTCTATCTTTAGCTTAATTTAGCTTTGTCAATAAAACCTGGAATCTGATTTGTTTCTATACAAAGCTGCACCATATTTTGCACTTTCCAGTTTTAGTAAGTCAACCCTCATATTACATGCACCCCAAGTGAAGACTACAAGTGACTGCACTAATACACATTTAGCAGGCATGGTCGGTCCACTGTAGTCATCAGAAAGCTAGTCCTGAGAAATGATGTGCAACTGATGCCAGAGCAAGTGCATGTAGACACTAGACAGGAAGCAGCTGAAAAAGGCTGGAGGAGATCAGCAGCACTAATATGCAAAAAAGAATGGAAAAAAGGCAAAATTGTATTTTATGAGAGCAAAATAACATGTAATTTGTGTATGGTATACAACGAAATGCCATCCAGTAAGGGTTTAGATCTACATTAATGCCAATATAAGAATGGGAAATTTAACTGTATACCTAAAGCAGTGATATTTTTGTTTTGGGCAGCATGGGGAAGGGTTAGACCATGTGCCAGTTTTTTTATTGCTTTAGTGTTCATTTGGGCTTTTTCTTAATTTCCCTTCACATTATGTCTTTGTGAGGCCCATGAAGTCAGAGGTCCTAACCATATTTTTTACCTCCCTTTATTAAAGTCTGTGTGCTCTCATTATATGCTATACTGAGTAAAATAGGACCTCTTCCTTATTCTTATCTTTTCATATGACTTTTTTTTTTTTATTTGCTAGTTGACTCTCAAGTAGACTCATAAGGATTGAAAAAAAAAATCACACTTCTACATTTTTTTAAATTAACTTTTCTTTTTTTTTAACTTGGCTCTTAGATGCACATTTGCTATAAACTATTTTTTGCTGGTTTCCAAAAACAGAGACTTGAAATCTACCGGTAATTTTTGGTAGCTTGGATGTTTCATAGTCCTTGAGATTAAAATGACGTAGCCGTCAAGGTTTATGTGACGGAGACTGTCATTTAGCATGAGATCTGATTGACTAGAGTTACTTCAAAGAAGGTGCCATGTTTGCAGCTCCACTTCATAAAAGGTTGTGTAGTACATTTTGAGGGCTAGGGAATAGTGGTCTTAGCTAAGGCCTTCATCGGTGACCTTGAGAGGCATTTTCACCTCTGGTAAACTGCATATGATTATCTTGTTGTAGGTAAACTGTCATAACTTCTGCCAATGAATATAAGCTAAAGGGATATTTGTATATGACACTATACTATGTGAATACATTTTTTTGAGAGTTTTGCACAGATCATGTGATAGCAAACTCTGTAGCTGAGACAGCAGTAACCAGAGTAAATGTGTTTATTTTGCCATGATGACCCACTCAGGAAAATGTTTGTCAGCAACAGGAAATGTGCAAGCATAAGAACATCATGCTTGTGAAGTCTGGTCTGTACCAAGGCTCAAAAGTTCCCAGAAAGCTTAAAGCTATCCATTCATTTTAGGGAACAGTAAGAAGTGCTGGTTGGATTTAATTACCTAAAGCAGTGGTCTCCAGACTGCGGCCGGGGAGTCGGATGTGGCCCATGGCTTGCTTATCTGGCCCTTGGGGCATGATTCCTCCCACTGGCACCATCAATGGGGCACTATTCCTCCCACTGACAGCATTGATGGACCACTATTCTTCCTATTGATATCAACAACGGGGGAACTAAACCTTCTATTCAAGCCAATGCTAGGGCATTGTTTGTGCCCACTGATGCCTGGGCATTTTCTGCTCCCACTGGGCATAGTCTGGCCCCCCTAAAGTCTAAAGGCCAGTAAACTGGCTCTTTGCTTAGAAAGTTTGGAGACCCCTGACCTAAGGGATACATTCTTTTCTAATTGTTGTAGATCACTACATAGACTTGTAAGTTCTGCTCTGCCAAGCATGCAAATTATTCCAGTGGAGAGAGACAAGTGGAGTAGGTACCATACTGCTGATGCTATTCAAGGGAAGCAGTGATGACAGGCTTTTTAACATATCTGAACAGGTTGTCCACCAGGGCCTGTAGACATCCAGAATCATGAGATCATTATCTTGTGTATAAAGGAACCTTAGAGCAAACTTATTCTTAAAAGCCAAGGTTTGGCCCCAGAGTTTTAGAATTTGTTAGTACAGTTTAATATGACAAAGCATTACGTGAAAAAAATAACTTTTGCAATTGATCCATGATTAGAAGCAGCAGACCTTTTTTTCACATAAGAAAATGGCAAGGCAGCCTTTATTCTTCCAGGCCTTGCATGAACCACCCAGGACTTTGACCTCATAGAGGCGCATTCTGCCCAGTCCTGATGCTCACTCAGATTACAGTTATAAAGGAGTAAGGTCTAGGAACAGAAAAAGCTGCCCTAAGATATCTTGTACCTACACTAATATGTTAGCCTCCCCGCAGCTCAACAGAAGAATGGATGACAAATTAGAATTGAGCAAAAGGACAGCTGTGTAAAGAATACAGTAAGTTCTACATCATTCACAGCTGACTTGTCTCACACAGTGGCGTTTCTATGTGAGGGGTTTGCTGTTGCCCTTGAAGATCAGTGCTCTTCTGAGTAACGGAGGGCCACAAATTAATGGAACTGCGATATCAAGTGAAATTGGATGCCACAATCTTAACTCAGCACAATGTGAAGTGAATTATGGTTATGGTTATATTTTCTCTAATAGAATAATGGAAAAAACAAAAGGAAATATTAAAAAAAATTTTCTGTACCAAATTGATACTTTGGAAAAATCCAATTACCCAAGTATGATAACCCAATTGGCAAGATTTGAGGCCCAGACTGATTAAGAAGGCTCATACAGACCGAGACTATTGACTTTGATGTAGGACAGAATGGCTGGTGTGTATGAGAGAACAAATAGACTTCTTTGAGCCCCTGTGAACTATTTAGGGTTGTCACCTCAACTGGAGATTTGGAGGAATTTTGGAGAGATTTTCTCTCACTTCCTGTTGTGTTTCAGGGAACAAAAGACAGTACTTACAACATACAAATGTCATCGTTCCACTGGTTTAAAAAATACTCAAATGGAAATATGGCTGGAATTTCAAAGATTGGACTGGCCAGAGATATGTAGCTAAGCAGGTCTTAGATGTGTTTATGTGTCAGGACCCCACATTACCATTTTAGGCAGACGTCATTGTCTGCATTTTGTGGTCACTATCTTTAAAGGTGTCCACAGCCAGAGGTGCCAAACTCTTTTGCCATGCCTATTAGCCATACAAGCTCTTACAATGCTGTCACAGCTACAGGGTTGTTGATGTCTAGAATTATTATCTGAGAATAGTATAAACTACTTGCCTTGTATCACCTGCATAAGTTTGAGCTTTGCGTGAGTCTTTGGCTTGCACTGTTTTTTGAATGCTGTATTTTCTCTTTGCATGCCATAGTTCTTTTGCTTTGCCTAGTGCATGTCCAAAAAGCCATGTTTGCATTTTGTCTACCTCTTGGCCTGGTGTCAGCAAGTGAATGTGATTGCCTTGCATTGACCTGTCTTGCTCTCTTTTGCCCTCGGTGATGTGGGCGCTGTCTTCCGATGCATGCTTTTTCTGAATACTTCTTTGCAAGTCCAGCAGTTTCCTCCGTTCTGTAAATCGGTAAGACCCACAATATATTATGGTCTTCCCATAAGGCCATAAAATGGTTTGTACATACGGTTCTACAAATAGGAATTCTAGTGTGTACCTGTATTATATTCTCCAGTTCACTGACACATAACAAATCGACATGCAAAAAAACAGGGACACCCTGCAGTTAGCTAAAATCAAAGTGGTAAAAAGAAAGTTTCAGTGGAAGACTTTTTAAACATACGTGGATTCGTGGAAGGCATCTATCTGTTTATGAGGTGGTCCTTAACTCAAGTAAACTCTACTTTTGTTAAAACATTGAAATGGTATACATAATAGACACACCTATCCGAACACCTTTCTTTGTTGCAGTTGAAAAAGAAAGGAGACAGTGAGCCTTTCCTTCAGGAATGAGGTTCTCTGTGTCACAAAGAATCCATTACTTTCTATAGCCAAGGCAAAGTAACTGGTTCTCTTGACAACCCCTACCCATTGATATTTATCTTCCCTGCTCTCCTCCACCAAACCATTTGTTTTACACTGAGTCTAATCCCTTTTTAAGCTTTCTGTTAGTCTGTGTTGAAACTTTTACAAGGTTAATGACTCCCTACCCTTCTGGGCCTGGCGATTGGCTAAGAACTGCATCTTAAAAGGAAGGGGAGGAAGTTACTTATTTCCTGGGAACCAGATATTTTCAAGGGCTCAAAAAGATGAATGGAGCAGCAGGGGAGAACACTAGGATAAGTATCATTGGTTGGGGTGGTGACCTGTTAAGAGAACCTGCCTCTTTGCCCTGAATAGGCAAAGTGCTTGGTCCTCTTTAAACTGATTTATCAAGGATGACTTTTTGAAAAGAATGACTAAAAGAGAAGAAAAACTGATAGAGATTGGGTACATTCAGACGTATTTCATAAAAAGACACAACTAGAGCTGGTGTGGTGAAACTCATGATAACTAGCCACAAAACTCTTATGTCACAAACCACACAGAAAAACAGACTAAAGCATCAATTCTAACACTGTACAAATATCTAAAAACGTTACAATCATGGGGGCTGCTTATCAGTATAGCAGGCCTGGAACCTGGTGCAGTGTTTTTTTAGTGATGAGCTTTTAGGTCTAAAAACCCTTTAATAGCAACACCTAAAGGTTAGATGGGTTACGGTAATGAACATTCACCACCCAATTAGGTTATCAGAGTTTAAAATGTCAGTGCACCAAAAAGGAGTGTTTTCTTTAAAGCCCAACTGGATTTTCAGCTAAATACTGTATTTTCCAGGCATATTAAAACAAAATCTTTGCAAAGTCTTACAGTTAAAGTCTTTAAAAAGCAGCCATAGTTTAAGTAAAATGTCTGTATTCTGCCAAAATGCAGCAGGGAAAGACAATTGCTTTATTTGTGGAAACAGTGGTCTCTCTGAAGAGGTCTGCCATCCCCCCTACTGAGTCGGAACCAGCAGGGAACATGTGCTTTGCTGTTTGCAAATCCCTCTCTGACTTGGTAGAGGGCATGTTGGATCTCTGCAGAGAGACCACTTTTCCATACAGAGAGCAAGGGTCTTTCTCTACAGTATGCTGACAGAGGACAGGCATTTCTACTCAGGTTGTGGCTGTTTTATAAAGAGGACAAATAGTAAGAATGTGCACACCTTTTTATGCAAATGCAATATAATTTGATGGTTTTATTTGGCTTTAATACATTTTTAACTCAAATACACCATATTGCCAAAAGTATTGTGACACCTGCCTTTACATGCACATGAACTTTAATGGCATCCCAGTCTTAGGGCGTTGAGTTCTATATTGAGTTGGCCCACCCTTTGCAGCTATAACAACTCTTCTGTGAGGTCTATCCACAAGGTTTAGGACTAGGAGTGTGCCTACGTCAATGTTTGACCATTCACATTTGTGAGGTTACATAGTTACATGTGGTTTGATACAGTCCCCCACAAACGTTTAGTTTACCGGTGTGGAAAGTGGGGTCCCCCAGGAATCTGTCCTGGGGCCAATTCTGTTTCATTTATTAATTAGTGATATTATAGAGCATGGGATAAATAGCTCAATCTCAGTATTTGCGGATGATACAAAGCTAAGCAGGGCACTAACTTCTGCACTGGATGTGGAAACCTTACAGGGAGACCTAAATAAAATAATGGGGTGGGCAACTACATGGCAAACGAGGTTTAATGTTGAAAAATGTAAGGTAATGCATTTGGGTGCCAAAGATACGAATGCAAGTTACTCACTATGGGGAGAACCTCTGGGGGGGAATCCAGGATGGAGAAAGATCTGAGGATCCTAGTAGATGCCAGGCTCAGCAATGGCATGCAATGCCAAGCTACTGCAAGCAAAGCCAGCAGAATATTTGCATGTATCAAAAAGGGGATTTACTCAAGGGAGAAAATAATAATTCTCCCACTCTAAAAGACTCTAGTCTGCCACATCTTGAGTATGCCATCAAGTTCTGGGCACCAGTCCTCAAGATGGATGTGCTGGAACTGGAAAGAGTTCAGAGAAAGGCAGCAAAACTAATAAAAGGACTGGAGGATCTCAGCTATGGGGAAAGACTACAAGCATTACATTTATTCACTCTGGAGAGAAGACGCTTGAGAGGGTATATGATAGTGATCCACAAATATCTTACTGGGGACCCTAGCATAGGGAAAAAATGTTTCGGTGAAAGGGAGTTTAAAAAGATACATGGCCATTCACTGGAATTGGAGGAGAAGGGGTTTAACCATAACCCCCGTAAAGGGTTCTTTACTGTTGGAGCAGTAAGGATGTGGAATTTAAAATAAACTATTAGATGATTATTAATGATCACAACATACAGGGATATACACTATCTGACAAAAATGAGTACACCCCTCACATTTCTGTAAATATTTTATTCTATCTTTTCATGTGACAACACTGAAGAAATGACACTTTGCTACAATGTAAAGTAGTGAGTGTACAGCTTGTATAACAGTGTAAATTTGCTGTCGCCTCAAAATAACTCAACACACAGCCATTAATTTCTAAACCGCTGGCAACAAAAGTGAGTACACCTCTAAGTGAAAATGTCCAAATTGGGCCCAAAATGTCAATATTTTGTGTGACCACCATTATTTTCCAGCACTGCCTTAACCCTGTTGGTCATGGAGTTCACCAGAGCTTCACAGGTTGCCACTGCAGTCCTCTTCCCCTCCTCCATGACAACATCACAGAGCTGGGGGATGTTAGAGACCTTGCGCTCCTCCACCTTCCATTTGAGGATGCCCCACAGATGCTCAATAGGGTTTAGGTCTGGAGACATGCTTGGCCAGTCCATCACCTTTACCCTCAGCTTCTTTAGCAAGGCAGTGGTCGTCTTGGAGGTGTGTTTGGGGTCGTTATCATGTTAGAATACTGGCCTGCGGCCCAGTCTCCGAAGGGAGGGGGTCATGCTCTGCTTCAGTATGTCACAGTACATGTTGGCATTCATGGTTCCCTCAATGAACTGTAGCTCCCCAGTGCCGGCAGCACTCATGCAGCCCCAGACCATGATACTCCCACCACCATGCTTGACTGTAGACAAGACACACTTGTCTTTGTACTCCTCACCTGGTTACTGCCACACACGCTTGTCACCATCTGAACCAAATAAGTTTATCTTGGTCTCATCAGACCACAGGACATGGTTCCAGTAATCCATGTCCTTAGTCTGCTTGTCTTCAGCAAACTGTTTGCGGGCTTTCTTGTGCATCATCTT
>BLSH010395942.1:116981-129141 GCA_018402905.1 Glandirana rugosa
ATTAATTTGGTTGGGAAAAGAGAACGGTTACAAATGTCGGTGACAACTTATACTAGATTGATTTGATTTGTTACATTTCATGCTGAGGTACAGACCCCCCCCCACACTTTTCCGACGTAATGATTTGAATACAGGACACGGGACACGAGGTCCCCCCCCCAGACATGGAGTCGTACTTTACATTGTTTAGTTTAGTTAGATCATATTCAACAGTGGCTGTAAACATTGGCAAGAGAAAAGGGTTGGTTTAATTAACCTCATCATCATCTTGGTAATTGGACCCTCTGTGGCTTCCAACCGTCACGTCCTCTTGACACTCTGCCACTTTGCAGCTGCTGATCATGTTTACACCCTATCTCTTAATTATGACTCTGGAAGCCTCTCCCATCCCTTTTAGGCTGTGGAGCAGCACCCGCGTTCCAGAGAATGAGTCTTACTCCTCTCCGAGGAAGTGTTGGCATTTTAACAAACCTTCTTACGGTTTTATAATTACAGCAGGGGATAGGTTTCAGCATTAAAATAGCAGCCCTCCAGGGAGGCCTAACTGCTCCCAAACATAACTTGTAAAAGCGGAGGATGCAATCTCAGCTATGTCATGTCACAGCTGCCAAAGTGTGTCTCCAGGCATCATAGGCTTGGAGTGATAGGTGCTGCTGTGTCAGCAAAGTCCCCTGTGAAGGACACCTTGGATAGACCCCCCAGAACCCTCTTCAGCCAGACATTCATCCAGCCAGTGCCTGTCACTGGGCTTCAGTACAGATACGTCATCCTTCCATGTCTGGACCTTCAAATAAGAACATTGTGTGCTTCCCTATGGGATACTGTGTCAGCTAAATTTAAAGCCAAACTCCAGCCAACACTATTTTTTTTAGTTTTGATTAGTTATTTAGTTTGAAAAATAAAGCCTTTGTTATAGAGACAATGTGTAGATTCAGGCTTAAGCCTACCCATAGATGGATCCAAATTTGGTCACTTTGGCAGGAGCTGGAGAAATTTTGACCTATGGGTATCTGAGGGGGGGGGGGGTGTCGCCAGGCCCACCCTTCCCTTTTGACCCCTCATGCTTCTAATAAGCCCCACCCCTTATACAATCCACCCACTCCGTCCCCTGTATTCCACATATTGTGTCAGAAGTACACAGCTCAGCATCACAGGACACAGTATACAGCTCAGCATCACAGGACACAGTATACAGCTCAGCATCACAGGACACAGTATACAGCTCAGCATCGCAGGTGGGGTATATAGCAGCCAGTATCACAGGACACAATATAGAGCTCCAGCATCACAGGTGGGTTATATAGCAGCCAGTATCACTGGGGGTCGAGCTGACTTTTTTTTTTCTTGTCAGCAGGCCCTTATGAGTGCCCCTTATGGACCAGCCGCCGCTGCGATCAACTTCAGTACAACCAGCCTGTTGGGTTTTCTTTGCCCGATCACTGCCGGTGACTATAGCCACCAACGTGATCATTGTATTATGCCAGTGGGGAAGGCTCCCTGTGCTCCCCACTCTACCGATCAACTTCAGTACAGACAGCTTGTTGGGTTTTCTTTGCCGATCACTGCCAATGACTATAGCCGCCAACATGATCATTGTATTCTGCCAGTGGGGAAGGCTCCCTGTGCTCCCCACCTGCAGAACACAATAGCGCTGCGGGAGGATTTCCCCCATCACTGACTGTGTTGATGGGGGAATCAAGCAAATTTCTTTCCTTTAACATGTGGTTGAAGGAAAGATATTGACATAACGTATGACCTGCCTTTCTCTATGCTGTGAGATGAACATTTAGAGAGGGTGTGGTTATAAAACAGTGGATGGGGACAAATAGATTCAAAGGAGAAGGTACATCACCAGCACACCAACATGCTCACTAAGAGCATTTGTCACATCATGAGCTGGGACATTTCTGGGTTACAGTTAGTAGAAGTAACCTTTCTGATAAAGAGGTTTGCTGTGGCCCCAAAACAGCCCAATTCTCAAAGTGATTGTAAATTCTCAATTTTTTTTTAATGAAAATAACACACATTTTACTTTCCTGCTATGTGTAATGGTTTTGTCATTAATGTCTAAACCAATGGTAACAAAAGTGAGTACACCTCCACCTTCCACTCCTCCACGATGACATCACGGAGCTGGTGGATGTTAGAGATCTTGTGCTCCTCCACTTTCCGTTTAAGGATGCCCCACAGATGCTCAATAGGGTTTAGGTCTGGCGACATGCTTGGCCAGTCCATCACCTTTACCCTCAGCTTCTTTAGCAAGGCAGTGGTCGTCTTGGAGGTGTGTTTGGGGTCGTTATCATGTTGGAATACTGCCCTGCGGCCCAGTCTCCAATGGGAGGGATCATGCTCTGCTTCAGTATGTCACAGTACATGTTGGCATTCATGGTTCCCTCAATGAACTGTAGCTACCCAGTGCCGGCAGCACTCATGCAGCTCCAGACCATGACAATCCCACCACCATGCTTGACTGTAAGCAAGACACACTTGTCTTTGTACTCCTCATCTGGTCGCCACAACACACGCTTGACACAATCTGAACCAAATAAGTTTATCTTGGTCTCATCAGTCCACAGGACATGGTTCCAGTAATTCATGTCCTTAGTCTGCATGTATTCAGCAAACTTTTTGTGGGCTTTCTTGTGCATCATCTTTAGAAGAGGCTTCCTTCTGGGACGATAGCCATGCAGACGAATTTGATGCAGTGTGCGGCGTATGGTCTGAGCACTGACAGGCTGACCCCCCACCCCTTCAACCTCTTCAGCAATGCTGGCAGCACTCATACATCTATTTCTCAAAGACAACCTCTGGATATGACGCTAAGCACGTGCACTCAACTTCTTTAGTCGATCATTGCGAGGACTGTTCTGAGTGGAACCTGCCCTGTTAAACCGCTGTATGGTCTTGGCCACCGTGCTGCAGCTCAGTTTCACGGTCTTGGCAATCTTCTTTCTTTTTTTCAGATCCTCAGAGAGTTCTTTGCCATAAGGTGCCATGTTGAACTTCCTGTGACCAGTATGAGAGAGTGAGAGTGATAACGCCATATTGAACACACCTGCTACCCATTCACACCTGAGACCTTGTAACACTAATGAGTCACATGACACCGGGGAGTGAAAATTGCTAATTGGGCCCAGTTTGGACATTTTCACTTAGGGGTGTACTCACTTTTGTTGCCAGTGGTTTAGACATTAATGGCTGGGTGTTGAGTTATTTTGAGGGAACAGCAAATTTACACTGTTATACAAGCGGTACACTCACTACTTTACATTGTAGCAAAGTGTCTTTTCTTCAGTGTTGTCACATGAAAAGATATATTACAAAAATGTGAGGGGTGTACTCACTTTTGTGAGACACTGTATAAGCTAAGCAGCTGTGTGTGGCCAGTCCATTTTCTCAGCATGTCCTAACTTGGCAAATCTAAAGTGGAAAAAAAATCTCAGTTACCAAATTGCAATGGGGTGGGGGGGGGGGTCCATATATTCAGCTCCATGTATCCTGCTCTATGTAGTGCATGCTGTTAATAAATACGAGGGGTGGTTAAAGAAACAAGTTTTTCCACCAGACACTGAACTTTATCAGCTGTTCTGCAAAAACAAGGCAAGCAGGCCAACATATTTGGGGGCTTTTGTGCCTTCTACTTTGCATCTCTGTCAACATGTCTTCTCTAATTGATCTCAGAAAGTCAAGTTCTAATCCAATTAGTTGATGAGAAATCACATGACCCTTTCCATTCTTTGCATCTGCACACAGAGCCGGATTATCCACAAGGCAAACTAGGCAGGAGCCTAAGACCTGGTGGATGTTCAGGAGGTCCAGCTACAACTTTCATGTTCCTGCAGTACAATTGGTTAAAGCTGTGCACCTGCCTGTCACTCCATAAGGATGATTGGCCTGTAGACAGTAGGGTTGAGATGGGGCAGGGTAAGCCATTATAGAAATGGTCAGAATGCATATGTGTTGGTGAAGCTCATGCAAACGACATGAACTTCACCAGCACAGGTCCATTGCAAGAAGTCTTTATATTTATATTCCTATAGGAAGCATTTACATTTTTTAATCTAAGCCCTAATGAAGGGGGATTGTTCAGCTCCTCCACATGTCAATTTTATCAACAGTACCCAGATAGCAAGAATAACTTGCCACAAAATTGTGTCAGTGTTGAATTCTAAGGCTATTAGCTTGCTGCACATTTTCACTGGCAAGTTGTACACTTGCAGAGTACTTGAATCACAAGTTCTATTTGACACTTTTCCAATTTGTAGCAAATTTGCGTGGCAAGTCTCTAACAAGAGCAAAGTTGCTGTGGTGAGTCTACAGCAAGATCTCTGCAAGGTTACACCATGAAAATTCAGCCACAGTGACCCCCTGTGGTGGGATGACTATTGCACAACATAACTGAACCAGAACTTACAGCAGACTTGCAGAATGTTTGCAAAGAAAGTTGATCTGGAGTCATGCAATGCAGACTTGCTGCAATTGTGCAACAAACTTGTGAAGCCTGACAAGTCTAGCAATAGCTTAGCAAGTTATTTTCAATCTTGCAGTACAGTTGCTTTCTATCTGAGCAAATGATGAAGGACTCTCAAGAAGACTAGCTGGCAATCTTTTTGTGTATTTACAATCAAAGTAATTGGGCAGCCAATGTATCTACCTTGCAAGGGGCTCTTATAGGGATTACTTTTTAGAGGGCGTTTGACAGGTGGTGAGGAGACATTATGTCATCTCCTCACTGCCTGTTTTTTTTTTTATATAATCTTTATTTATATAGTTAGCAATAATACATCACAACATAGAATGCCAGACTCAAATAAGCCTGAATTGCTAAGTAACTAACAACCGTCTCTATCAATGGCTACATTGTGAAAAACAAAAAACAAAAACAAAAACTCCATTTGCGTAAGCTCGTTCCAGTCCCCTCTCTAAGAGGGGTACAGACTATTGTGGTCTTCTCAGCACATCTGACCCATTGGGTTTGTTAAGCCACTGGCCCGTCCTCTCTCCTTTGGGCCCGCTGCTGCCGGCTGTTCCAGGTCGGAGGTCTCACACCCAACCAGCCCCCATCCGAGAGGGGGGGCGTCAAGGCGTCTCCATCATTCCCTCCCTGGCCCAAGGCCAGGCCGGGAGCAGGCTGTGCAGGACCCCGCTCGGGCGCGGGCCCCATCCCTACAAGGGGGTCGGGGCCCACCACCCCCCCCGGGAGGCCGTTAGAAATAACCCATGGGGGGTAACCGTTTCCAGCCCCCCTGTGCGACAGGAAGCAAATGTATCACCTTAGGTCAATAAAAGGCAACCACCAGGACAGTCTATTAAATTTAAACAACATGACAGAAATAAATAAAGAGAAAGAAATAAATAAAGAAAGAAAGAAAAAAAAGAAGAATCATATGAGGGGAAAGAGACCCCTTTTCCCAGTACCTGCCACCGTTTCCAGGAGCGTACGCTGTCGCTGCCACCTACCCCAATCGTCAGCCCTAAAATGTATTGAAAAGTAAGGAACCTTGCACCCCAATAGGCGTCTTGAGTTAGACGTCGGCCTGAGAAGGCCCGCCTTGCTGACCCCTGCGCCCCCTGAGAGAGGTTTTAGCCAGTTCCAGCATCGCAACGTCCAGGCTAGAGGTCACATACCCTGAGTCAGAGGTGTGCTCCATCCACAAAGCCCATGTCTGTCTAGCTTACACTTACAAGTGGCTACCTATTCCTCCACCTCCCTGATCTCCTGCACCTTTTTAACTCAGTCCTCCCATCCCGGGACAGCCGCCCGCTTCCAATATGCCGGGAGCAAGCGTCTGGCAGCATTCAGATGTGGTAGTGCGCTCTTCCTGTATAAGCTCACCGGCAAGGAGGGGACATGGAGCAGGAAGTGCTGTGGGACCAGGGAGATATCTAAGCCAAGTATATCTTTGATCTGTGGCTGTATGTCCTCCCAAAAAGGCCTGACCTGTGGGCAATCCCACCAGAGGTGCAGCAACGTACCCCTCTGGCCACATCCTCTCCAGCACCGGTCCGTCCTGGATGGGTACATCCAGGCAAGAGCAGCCGGGACCCTGTACCAGCGAGTCAGTAACTTATAATTAGCCTTCTGAGTCCGAGACTCTACAAAGCAGGAGTGCGTGAGCCGATACAGATGGTCCAGCTGCGGCCAAGAGAACTCCACGCCCAAGTCCCTCTCCCATTCCCTAATCTACACGGGCTTGACCAGCGGGGCAGACGTGCCCAACAGCTGATACAGTTCAGAAATCGTATGGGGAATTGGTTCTTCTGCAATAAACATTTGCTCAAAGTGTGTCAACTCTGACAGCCCCCTGATGTGCTTACCCTCCTGAGAGAAAAAGGGGCTAAGCTGGGCGTGTCTCCAAAAGTCCATGGGGAATACCCCGTGGCGAGCCCTAAGTGTGGCCAAAGGTGGGAGCTTGCCATCCTCCAGTAGAGAGACACAACAAACGTTGGTGTCACCTGCCCATTTGCCAAAGAAAGCCACCTGTTCCCCTGGGAGGAACCACCGAAACCCAGCCAGCGGGGCCAGCGGAGACACCCGCACCGCCAGGGCATGTAAAGCATTTATCCTGTCCTGATATGGGCCCCTAATCTTTTTAGTTCTATCCACAGCTGGCTACGCTTATGTGGGGAGCACAAACCCCTGTCATTGTATGTAATTACCTTAAAGGATGCCATGATTGTCTGGGCAGATCATCGAAGCAGAGTCAGCGGTGATACGACCTGCATGGATGGCAGCTACGGAGACAGGCACTGGGAAATGACAGGAAAAAGAAGAGGAAGAGAGAAGAGGAAAACAGAACACATTAACATTATGTGAAAACAATAGCAAACATTTCTTCCGGACGAGGCCACAAGGAAGAGGCCTGCCCAGAGTAGAGACTATAGGCAGGGAGGGCGTACAGTCCGGGCCCCTCGGTGGAGGGCACCGGCACCCCAGACTACCAACCCATCTAGGGAACATTCCACAAAAGGGGTGGTCTACTCCGGGAACCGTGGCCATCATGAAGGGAGGGGAAAGGCAGCCTTGGGGGTTCCGGCCCCGTCCACCACCACCATATGGCCAAAGTTTCTTAAACCAGGTAGTGCAAGTTCTGCCTTGCCGCAGAATAGTGTGGTGCAGCAGCTGGCACCTGGGATGACTAGTTCACTGCAAGGCAACATAGTCCATCAGCCCCTCATCAGCAAAGGTGATACTGGTGCTACCCCCCCTCCTTGACAAGTTCGCACTGGCCTCAGTAGGCTCAAAGTTCCCAGGTTCCAAAAAGGGCAAAATCATGGGTGGGGGGAAGCTAGTTCAAAATATTTTGACCCAGAAATGCCGGAAAAAAAGGGGGGGGGAATGGGAAGGGCTATTGTGTCAGTGGCCCGTGGCTCTAGTCCCCCAGGGCAGACGGCCCCAGCGAAGTACCGGAGGCCGGCGTCTGCGGCCTCTTGGGTGGCGTTTTCCTTTCACCTGCAGCCATGGCTGGGGGAGGGGAAGGGCAGGGAGATCCAGGGAGCCCCTCCAATCGGGAAAGTCCACCTCCCCAAGTCCCAAAGACCTGCTGAATTGCGGTAAGTCATCCTTGGTATGGAGAATATGTTGCTTACCATCCTTCTTCACCCGAAGGCTGAAGGGAAAGCCCCAGCTATAGGTAAGTCCCGCATTCAGGATAGCATCCAACACCGGGCGCAGGGCCCTGAGCTGCATAAGGGTGCGCCTAGACAGGTCCTGATAGAAGGACAGCTTTGCCCCATCAAAATTGTAATATGGCTTATTATGCATTTTCTGCATTATGCGTTCCTTCACCGTGTATATGTGTAGCTTGCAGATTATATCCCTGGGGTTTTCAGTGTCCTGAGAGGGTGGTCTGAGGGTCCTATGCGCGCAGTCTATTTCCACCGGTGTGTCTACTGGGAGCCCCAGAATGTCCCTGAAGATATCTGACAGTGTGGGAATAATGTCTCTGGGTGCTGTTGCTTCGGTGAGGCCGCGAATACGGATATTCACCCGTCTGCTGCGGTTCTCCTGGTCATCTAGCTGGGTCTCCATCCTCTGTTCCTGAGCAGCATACTTGTCCTGCAATGTGGCGATATGGGGCACAATCTCCTCCACCCTGTTCTCCAGGGTCTCCACTCTACCCTCCAGCTGAGTTGTATCGGCCTTGAGCTGCGCAATGTCCCGGGTAAAGGCCTGTTCCACCCTGGCTGTGAAGCGTTCTAAGTCCTCTTTAGTGGGGAGGGACCAAATATGGAGTTTCAGGTCGCCGTCTCCCACTATGCCGCCCAGGTCAGAGCAGCGGTCCAGTGAGGATGAGGAGCAGTGAAGGACAGTAGGGGAGTGGAGTCACTCACCAGCCTAGGAGATGGGATCTGTGAGGCCTGTTGTTTCTGTGACGGGGCCATGTGTTTTGCAGCCTGTGATTGCGCCGCCATCTTGGTGGCTCCACGCCCGAGCCTGCGGGCCTCCGGAAAGTAGTTGTTCAGGGACCCCTGGCGTACCTGATCTGTTGGCAGTGGCTGGGACGATGTCCTCCTGCTCTGGGGCATACTCTGGTGCCACCTGCGGCTCCAATCGCCCTGGTTAGCTGCTGAAAAGCTGCGGTGGAAGCGGAGCTGGAGAGAACCACGTTCTCACGATTCCATGTCTCGGCCACGCCCCCCTCACTGCCTGTTTTAACCATTAAAAGCCGGCACTACTGCGGCACAACCCATTTAGCACCAAATGTGACAGAGAAGATCATTTTTGCTATGCTTCATACACGTGGCGTGTGTATACCAATGTATGGCTGTCTTTGCAGCTTAGGGAGAGCAGTTGGGGGGTGGGTGGTAAAAATGCTGCTCAACTGCCTGTTTTTACTGCCCCTTAAGTGCAAGTGTAAACTAGGCCTTAGGCCTTGTTTAGACAGGCATTGGCACCCTGTACTGTGTGCAGGCAGTTTTGGTGTCTGAATCGATCCCAAGCTGTGTGCAGGCAGCCTATGGAGGTGGATGCAGACGTGGCCTTAAACATACTGTGCATTTGGGGCAGTGAAGCTGCATGGCTGTTTGCATCCACTTCTATAGGCTACCTGCACACAGCTCAGGCCGGATGCAAACACCAAAACAAAGGCAGCCTGCTTGCAGTATGGGTGCCAGTGCCTGTCTGAACAAGGCTTTAGTGTTCTAAAGCAGTTAATAAGTTTGCTTTTTGACTTACATTTCTTGCCATATCAAACCCGGTGCCTTGAGTGCTTGGCCTTATGAAAATTAATTAATTAATTTCCCTTTGGAAATATTTGTTTAGTATTCAGGACTTTTAGAATGGACACATGAAAATTCCATCTCTGAACTTGAGTCAAAACTGCTATATATATGAATACAAGTTGAGCTTCTATTTTAACAAATTCTGGTGGAAGAGCGCCCCCTACAGGCAATAGTATAATATTGCACCTTCACAGCATCTGTAAACTGTAAGGCCTCATACACACGGACGTTTTTTGACACCGGCGTTTTCTGGCGTTTTTTGCAGCTCTCCATTTTAGTCAATGGCCCCATAAAAACGTCGGCGTTTCTGAGCTGTAGGTGGCGTCGGCGTTAGTGAGCAGAAAGTAGAACCCATGGCCATCGCGTTCTGAGGCTGTAATGTTTTGACGTTTTTTGACGCCGACGCCACAATATGCCAACAAACGCCAACTAACGCCAACAAACGCCACCTAATATTGTACTGGCGTTTTGCGGCGTTTTTTGACGCTGACGTTTTTAGGTTGAAAAATAGCAGAGGGATGATTTTTAAAAAAAAAAACGCCTATTGACGCCGACGCTCACTAATGCTCAAAAACGCCAATGCATAACGCCGAAAAACGTTGACTTTTTTTCCTTGACGTCGGACCCGACGTTTTGTTTATTTTTTTAGATACGCCCGTGTGTATGAGGCCTAAATGTAGGACTTCCATCTAGTGAGCTGAGGAAAGACATTTGCATGAAATAAAAGAGGTTGGATTTTTTAAATAACTCCAGTTTTTGACATTCCATGACATCTAGCCTAGGGATACATACAGTTCTGCATTTCAGTATTAACATTTCTGATCTTGAGAAATGTGCAAAACAATTAAAGTTGTTTTGTGAATGGAATGGAACTGACACCATACGGAAATCACGCTTACTAAGTACTAAGCCAGGCATGAGTTGATATAATCCCTAGGCACAAACATACATGAATTAACAAACAAGAATAGAGAATAACTCTGGGTGCTATGCCCAGGCCATAGGTGGCCATCTAAAACTGAAACCTAGGATTTAGGTGGGGGTGGTCATTTGTGATGGTATGCATAAATTACATTTTATTCAGTAGAAGGTGTCACTGCTTCTTATGATGTAAATATTATAAATGTTTCCTACAGGGAGAAGGATGGGGTGGAGCTGACCAGAGAAGAAACCTTTAAATATCGCTTTAAGAAAGATGGAAAGAAGCATTACCTTTATATTAATGAGACCACACTGGAAGACAGCGGCAACTACACCGTCAAGACCAATGGAGGAGAGTCAGTGGCTGAGCTGATGGTGCAAGGTGAGTGTCGGTGGTTGAGGGTCTGAGTGTCAGGATCAGTGATGGTGGGTAAATATTGCATGAGATAATACATATAGTGCAGGGGTCTCCAAACTTTTTAAACAAAAGGCCAGACTTTAGGAGGGCCAGATTGTGGTCAGCTGGGGTAGAAAATGTCATGGGCCCAATATCAGTGAGAATAAATATGGCCTCAGGGTTGGAGGTCAGTAGGAGAAATAATATCCCGTCATTGTTGTCAGTGGAAGAAATAGTGCCCCATTGCTGGTGTCAGTGGGAGGAATAGTGACTCAAGGGCCCGATAAAGGCTAGCGAAGGGCCATATCTGGCCCTCGGGCCGCAGTTTGGAGACCCTGGATATAGAGGGACAATGGTGGCTGAGCCAATAGCAGGGAAGACTGCACAAGATGGGTTTCAGATAGCTAGGCTTTGCTATAATTAAAGGAGCTCTGTGTAACGTAGGGGGTACAATCTAAATACACCAAAACTGCTATTATTGGATTTTGTCAGATTCATTTTCAAGTGAACTTGTGATCAGGTTGTGGACAATTGAAGGTTTACCAGTAGTAAATAAGCTTTAAAACAACCTTCCACCATGCATTGTACATTATTGTACCTTGGCATAACTCAAGGGCAAATGCTTGGTACGGTTTATCAACACAATAAGTGATAATAAGTGAAAAATCCTAGTGACCACACGTGAGCCTGGCAAGTATCCAATAATGCACCATCAGTCACATACTTCTGCCTACTTAGTAGCAGAAATCTCACTTGGCTCTGGCATGTTAACGAGTGTTTTTTTTTTTTTTTGTTTTTTTTTTGCAGTGAAAGCAAATATGAACAGGGTTAGGAGAGTGGGCTAACAGTTAAATATCCCCAGGGGTAGGAGGGTAGGCTACCAGGTATATATCAGCAGAAGCCAGAAGGTGGGCTACCAGGTAAATATCAGCAGGAGGGTGCGTTACCAGGTAGATATCAGCAGGGGCAGGATGGTGGACTACCAGGTATAGCTCTGCCAGTTTTTTTTATAAATACTACCTTTAGAGTACACAGTTAAACAGTGTAAGGTCTTGGACATTATGATTGACAATACACAGTATAACTTTTGAGGCACATAGTGACACACTGATTAATACTGTAGATCAGCCTTTCTCAACCTTGTTACCAGTGGCGGCTGGTGAAGTTTTTGGATGGGGGGGGTGCCAGGCCCGCCCTTCCTTTTGACCCCTCCTACTTCTAATAAGCCCTTCCCCTTATAGAATCTACCCACTCCGTCCCCTGTATTCCACATATTGTGTCAGGAGTATACAGCTCAGAATCACAGGACACAGTATACAGCTCAGCATCACAGGACACAGTATACAGCTCAGCATCACAGGACACAGTATACAGCTCAGTATCACAGGACACAGTATACAGCTCAGCATCACAGGACACAGTATACAGCTCTGCATCACAGGGCAAAGTATACAGCTCAGCATCACAGGACACAGTATACAGCTCAGCATCACAGGACACAGTATACAGCTCAGCATCACAGGACACAGTATACAGCTCAGTATCACAGGACACAGTATACAGCTCAGCATCACAGGACACAGTATACAGCTCTGCATCACAGGGCAAAGTATACAG